>JARFJB010001631.1:1792500-2088212 GCA_036346205.1 Vesta saturnalis | reverse complement strand
TGTTAATTCATCTTAATTCATCTTAGTTCATCTTAATTCATCTTCATTCATCTTAATTCATCTTAATTCATCTCTATTCATCTTAATTTATCTTAATTCATCTTAATTCGTCTTAATTCGTCTTAATTCGTCTTAATTCCTCTTAATTCGTCTTAATTCGTCTTAATTCATCTTAATTTATCTTAATTCATCTTAATTCAACTTAATGAATCTTAATTCATCTTAATCAATCTTAATTCATCTTAATTCATCTTAATTCATGTAATTCATCTTAATTCATTTTAGTTCATCTTAATTCATGTTAATTCTTCTTAATTCGCCTTAATTGGTCCTAATTCGTCTTAATTAGTCTTAATTCATTCTAATTCACCTTAATTCATCTTAATTCATCTTAAATCATGTAAATTCATATTAATTCATCTTAATTCGTGTTAATTCGTTTTAATTCGTGTTAACTCGTCTTAATTCATCTTAACTCACCTTAATTCATCTTAACTCACCTTAATTCTTCTTAATCAATCTTAATTCAATTCAATTCATCTTAATTCATCTTAATTCATCTTAATTCATCTTAATTCTTCTGAATTCATTTTAATTCATCTTAATTCAGCTTAATTCATGTTAATTCATCGTGATTCATCTTAATTCATCTTAATTCATCTTAATTCATCTTAATTCACCTTAATTCACCTTAATTCATCTTAATTCATCTTAATTCACCTTCATTCATCTTAATTCACCTTAATTAATCTTAATTCATCTTAATTATTCTTAATTCATCTTAATTCATCTTAATTAATCTTAATTCATCTTAATTCATCTTAGTTCATCTTAATTCATGTTAATTCTTCTTAATTCGTCTTAATTCGTCTTAATTCGTCTTAATTCGTCTTAATTCAACTTAATTTATCTTAATTCATCTAAATTCATCTTAATTCATCTTAATTCATCTTAATTCATGTAAATTCATGTTAATTCGTCATGATTCGTTTTAATTCGTGTTATTCCGTCTTAATTCATCTTAATTCACCTTAATTCATCTTAATTCAGCTTAATTCTTTTTAATTCATCTTAATACATCTTAATTCATCTTAATTCATGTTAATTCTTCTTAATTCATCTTAGTTCATCTGAATTCATCTTAATTCATCTTAGTTAATCTTAGTTCATTGGAATTCATCTTAATTCACCTTAATTCATCTTAATTCATATTAATTCTTCTTAATTCATCTTAATTCGTCTTAATTCGTCTTAATTCGTCTTAATTCGTCTTAATTCGTTTTAGTTCGTCTTAATTCGTCGTCATTCGTCTTAACTCATCTTAATTCATCTTATTTCATTTTAATTCATGTTAATTCATCTTAATTCGTCTTAATTCGCCTTAATTCGTTTTAATTCGTCTTAATTCGTCTTAATTCGTCTTCATTCGTCTTAACACATCTTAGTTCATCTTAATTCATCTTAATTCATCTTATTTCACCTTAATTCACCTTAATTCATCTTAATTCATTTTAGTTCACCTTAATTCACCTTATTTGATCTTAATTCATGTTAATTCACCTTAATTCGTCTTAGTTCGCCTTAATTCGTTTTAATTCGTCATAATTCGTCTTAATTCGTCTTAACTCATCTTAATTCATCTTAATTCATCTTAATTCATCTTAATTCATGTTAATTCATCTTAGTTCGTCTTAATTCACATTAATTCACGTTAATTCATCTTAATTCACCTTAATTCATCTTAATTCTTCTTAATTCGTATTAATTCATCTTAATTCATCTTAATTCGTCTTAATTCATCATAATTCACCTTAATTCATCCTAATTCATCTTCATTCATTTTAATTCATCTTAATTAATCTTAATTCTTCTTAATTCAACTTAAATCATCTCATTCGTCTTAATTCGTTTTAGTTTAGCTTAATCCATCTTAATTCATCTTAATCCATCTTGATTCATCTTATTTCATCTTAACTCATCTTAATTCATCTGAATTCATCTGAATTCATCTTAATTCATCTTAATTCATCTTAGTTCAACCTAACTCTTGTTAATTCATCCTTATTTCATCTTATTTCACCTTAATTCATCTTAATTCAATTTATTTAATCTTATTCATTAATTCATCTTAATTCTCTTAATTCATCTTAATTCATGTTAATTCATCTTAATTCTTAATTCATCTTAATTCACTTAATTCATCTTAATTCATCTTATTCTTAATTATCTAATTCATCTTAATTATAATTCATCTTAATTCATCTTAATTCATGTAATTCATCTTAATTCATTTAATTCATCTTATTCATCTTAATTCATTATTCATCTTAATTCTCTTATCATCTTAATTCATCTTAATCATCTTAATTCATTATGTCTTAATTCTCTTAATTTTTTAATTCATCTTAATTAATCTTAATTCATCTTAATTCATTTTAATTCACCTTAATACACCTTAATTCACCTTTATTCATCTTAATTCTTTTTAATTCGTCTTAATTCATCTTAATTCATCTTAGTTCACCTTAATTCATCATAATTCATCTTAATTAATCTTAATTCACCTTAATTCATCGTAATTCATCTTAATTCATTTTAATTCATCTTAATTCGTATTAGTTCATCTTAATTCGTCGTACCTCATCTTAATTCATCTTAAATGATCTTAATTCACCTTACTTCGTCTTAATTCCTCTTAATTCTCGTTAATTCATCTTAATCAAACTTAATTCATCTTAATTCATTTTAATTCACTTTAATTCACCTTAATTCACCTTAATTCATCTTAATTCATTTTAATTCGTATGAGTTCATCTTAATTCAACTTAATTCATCTTAATTCATGTTTATTCACCTTAATTAACCATATTTCTTCTTAATTCATGTTAATTCATCTTAATTCGTCTTAATTCGTCTTAATTCGTTTTAATTCATCTTAATTCGTCTTAATTCATCGTAATTCATCTTAATTCATCTTAATCCTTAATTCATCTTAATTCATCTTAATTCATATTAATTCTCTTAATTCATCTTAATTCTCTTAATTCATCTTAATTCTCTTAATTCTCTTAATTCGTTTTAGTTCGTCTTAATTCTATTCTCTTAATCTTAATTCATCTTAATTCTTTTAATTCATGTTAATTCATCTTAATTCTCTTAATTCGCTTAATTCGTTTTAATTCTCTTAATTCATCTTAATTCTCTTATTCGTCTTAACAATCTTATTCATCTTAATTCATCTTAATTCATCTTATTCACCTTAATTCACTTAATTCATCTTAATTCATTTTATTCACCTTAATTCACCTTATTTGATCTTAATTCATGTTAATTCACTTAATTCGTCTTATTCGCCTTAATTCGTTTAATTCGTCTAATTCATCTTAATTCTCTTAATCATCTTAATTCATCTTAATTCATCTTAATTCATCTTAATTCATTTAATTCATCTTATTCGTCTTAATTCATTAATTTTTAATTCATCTTAATTCATCTTAATTCATCTTAATTCTTCTTAATTCATTAATTCATCTTAATTCATCTTAATTCGTCTTAATTCATCTTAACACTCTTAATTCATCTTAATTCATCTTAATTCATTTTTAATTCATCTTAATTAATCTTAATTCATCTTAATTCAACTTAATCATCTCATTCGTCTTAATTCGTTTATTCAGCTTAATCCATCTTAATTCATCTTAATCCATCTTGATTCATCTTATTTCATCTTAACTCATCTTAATTCATCTGAATTCATCTGAATTCATCTTAATTCATCTTAATTCATCTTAGTTCAACCTAACTCTTGTTAATTCATCCTTATTTCATCTTATTTCACCTTAATTCATCTTAATTCAATTTATTTAATCTTTATTCATAGTAATTCATCTTAATTCGTCTTAATTCATCTTAATTCATCTTAATTCATGTTAATTCATCTTAATTCGTTTTAATTCGTCTTAATTCGTTATAATTCACCTTAATTCATCTTAATTCATCTTAGTTCACCTTAATTTATCATAATTCATCTTAATTAGTCTTAATTCATCTTAATTCATCTTAATTCAATGTAATTCATCTTAATTCATTTTAATTCATCTTAGTTCATCTTAATTCGTATTAGTTCATCTTAATTCGTCTTACCTCATCTTAATTCATCTTAAATCATCTTAATTCACCTTACTTCGTCTTAATTCCTCTTAATTCTTGTTAATTCATCTTAATTAATCTTAATTCATCTTAATTCATTTTAATTCACCTTAATCACCTTAATTCTTTATTCTTTAATTCATCTTTTAATTCTCTTAATTCATCTTAATTCATCTTAGTTCACCTTAATTCATCATAATTCATCTTAATTAATCTTAATTCACTTAATTCATCTTATATTCATTTAATTCATCTTAATTCTATTATTCATCTTAATTCGTCGTATCATCTTAATTCATCTTAATGATCTTAATTCACCTTAATTCTCTTAATTCTCTTAATTCTCGTTAATTCATCTTAATCAAACTTAATTCATCTTAATTCATTTTAATTCACTTTAATTCACCTTAATTCACCTTAATTCATCTTAATTCATTTTAATTCGTATGAGTTCATCTTAATTCAACTTAATTCATCTTAATTCATGTTTATTCACCTTAATTAACCATATTTCTTCTTAATTCATGTTAATTCATCTTAATTCGTCTTAATTCGTCTTAATTCGTTTTAATTCATCTTAATTCGTCTTAATTCATCGTAATTCATCTTAATTCATCTTAACTCAGCTTAATTCATCCTTAATTCCTCTTAATTCATCTTAATTCATCTTAATTCATCTTAATTAATCTTAATTCATCTTAATTCATCTTAATTCATCTTAATTCATCTTAATTCTTTAATCTCTTAATTCATCGTAATTCATCTTAATTCAACTTGATTCATATTCATTTTAATTCATCTTATCTTAATTCATCTTAATTCATCTTAAATCACCTTAATTCATCTTAATTCATCTTAACTCAGCTTAATTCATCTTAATTCATCTTAATTCATCTTAATTCATCTTAATTCATCTTAATTCATCTTAATTCATCTTAATTCATCTTAATTCATCTTAATTCAGCTTAATTCATCTTAATTCATCGTAATTCATCTTAATTCAATTTGATTCATCGCAATTCATTTTAATTCATCTTAATTCATCTTAATTCATTTTAATTCATCTTAATTCGTCTTAATTAAACTTAATTCATCTCAATTCATCTCAGTTCATCTCAATTCATCTCAATTCATCTCAATTCACCTCAATTCATCTCAATTTACCTTATTTCATCTTAATTCACCTTAATTCATCTTAATTCATTTTAATTCATCTTAATTCATCTTAATTCATCTTAATTCACCTTAATTCGTCTTAATTCGTCTTAATTCAACTTAATTCGTCATAATTCATCATAATTCATCTTAGTTCATTTTATTTCATCTTAATTCGTCATTAAGATGAATTAATATGAACTAAGATAAATTAAGGTGAATTAAGGTGAACTAAGATGAAATAAGATGAATTAAAACGAATTAAGACGAATTAAGACGAATTAAGATGAATTAACATGAATTAAGATCAATTAAGATGAATTAAGATGAATTAAGATTAATTAAATTGATTAAGATGAATTAATTGAATTAAGATGAATTAAGATAATTAAGATGAAATAAGATGAATATAAGATGATGAATTAAGAAATTAAGATGAATTAAGTTAATTAAATGAATTAAGATGAATTAAATTTTAACATGAATTAAGATGAATTAAGATGAATAAATAATTGGATT
The DNA here is from genome assembly GCA_036346205.1 of Vesta saturnalis. Classification (NCBI taxonomy): domain Eukaryota; kingdom Metazoa; phylum Arthropoda; class Insecta; order Coleoptera; family Lampyridae; genus Vesta; species Vesta saturnalis. The sequence goes on along the minus strand of JARFJB010001631.1, from coordinate 2,082,389 downwards.
GAATTAAGATGAATTAAGATGAATTAAGATAATTAAGAATATTAGATTAATTAACATTAAAGAATTAAGACGAATTAGATGATTGAAGATGAATTAAGATGAATTAAGGTTAATTAATATGAATTAAAATGAACTAAGGTGAATTATGATGAATTTAGACGAAGTAAGACGAATTAAGACGAATTAATACGCATTAAGATGAATTAAGATGTATTAGATAATTACATAATTAGATGAATTATATTACGAAGAATTAAGATGAATAAGTGAATTAAGATGAATTATGAATTAAGATGAATTGAAATTAAGATGAATTAAGATGAACTAATATGAATTAAGATGAATTAAGATGAATTAAGATTAATTAAATTGGATTAAGATGAATTAAGATGAATTAAGTTGAATTATGGTGAATTAATGTAAATTAAGATTAATTAAGATGAATTAAGATGAAATAAGGATGAATTAAGAAGAATTAAGATGAATTAAGATGAATTAAGATGAGTTAAGATGAATTAAGATGAATTAAGATGAATTAAGTTGGATTAAGATGAATTAAGGTGAATTAAGTTGAATTAAGATGAATTAAGAAGAATTAACACGAATTAAAACTAATTAAGACGAATTAAGATGAATTAAGATGAATTAAGATGAATTAAGATTAATTGAGGATGAATTGAGATGAATTGAGTTGAATTGAGATGAATTGAGATGAATTGAGATGAATTGAGATGAGTTGAGATGAATTGAAATGAATTGAGGTGAATCGAGATGAATTGATATGAATTGAGATTATTGAGATTGAGTGAATTGAGGTGATGAATTGAGATGAAGATGAATTAGATGAATTGAGATGAATTGAGAATTAGATGAATGTGAGATAATTGAGATGAATTGAGATGAATTGAGATGAATTGAGATGAATTGAGATGAATTGAGATGAATTGAGATGAATTGAGATGAATTGAGATGAATTGAGATGAATTGAGATGAATTGAGATGAATTGAGATGAATTGAGATGAATTGAGATGACTTGAGATGAATTAAATTAAATTAAATTAAAATGAAAAATTATATTAAACGTACTACATTGTGTTTTTTCACTGTAGAATAACACTTACAAATATTAACATAGCTTTGTAAGATATGACTAGATTTTTCAATTGATATCTTAAGTTTCTATTCTGAATGGTTTTATCAATTTCAAATTAAAGTTTTTCACAATTTTGCACTTATATCATAATTTGATTAAATTTTGTTATATTTGCTCTTTGATTATGACATTTTGCACTGTTAACCTCGAGTGTTAGAGGGTGTTCCGACATTTATTAAGGATCTAATTATTCCTTACTAAAATTGTATTCCTTAGTTGGCTTTATACGTTTATCAAACTGTTATATTAATAGCAGGAGGTTTATGTTTGAGTTTTTACTTTTTAAAAGATTTTACTACTACTGAGGACGATAACTGTAAGTGTTATCGAAACGTATAGATTTATGTAAAATATATACAAAATACGCCATTAAAAAATCAAAAAAGCTAAACATTTGAATAATCTGTAATTGTTCAATCTGATCTGCAGTGCTACCACTCTATTTCGCAAATAAAAAAAAAATGCGAATTAAAACCAGAAGTCAAAATAAACATAAATTGTCAGCTCTTAAGACTTTGTATTTTACACGTTTGGAAAATTTGGAAATGCTCGTACATTGAAATACTCGCTCTGAGGGCTTGAATTCAACATTTTACTCGCATTTCCAAAACATTTTCCAGCAATGTGAAACAACAACAACATGTCTAGTGCAATTCTTTCATTAAACTATTTAAAATGTCAAATACTTTAAACGTATTTATTACCTTTTGCGGTGAATTTTAGAGTTTCGTTGCCACGGTTAAAAGTAGAATCACAATAATGACGTGCATCAGTTGATTCATTGCATAAAAATTTGTATGTATTTGCCACATTTTAAATATTTTTATAGTTCACAGGATGTTCTATATATTTTTATTATGTGTTTACAAGAGTTTTAAGTTTTCGATAAGTAGTATGCAATAATTTCAAAGCAACTTTTTTTATTAAAAGGATTTAAGTACGATTGAGGATCGTGAATATAAAAAAAACAGATTTAAGTAGTTTAAAAATACACGTAACTTGACCGAAACCTTCCAAATTAAAGATTTATACCCCTAATAAAAGTCTACAAGATTTCTGTCTTTACATGTGTCGTTATACGGCGCCTTTATTGCTAAATCTTTCTTAGAAATGTTGCTTTAAAACTAAAGATAAACGAACTTAACTATATTTCATCAAGATATGAAAGGACATTTTTACTCGAACCTAACCAGAAGGAGGACGCAATGATGAGCATCTATTTTCCCTTTGTAAAAGCAGCCAAGCACTAAAAGTAGCTAACCAACAGAACACTAATGGTGTAATTAGCCATTGAGTGGCCTAGTGCAAGTCACACTAAATAAATTCCCCGCAATTCAACTATAGAATTAACCACAACTTCTTTAATGTTTTATCCTTGTTTCATTAGTAAAATTGAATAAGGATGTAAGATATCGCATACGGATAGGTAGAAAATTAAGTAAATAAAATAAGAGAGTACCAGGTGTGGATCCATTCAGAAGGCAGCAATTTGTGAAATGGAACAAGGCTATTGTTTAAATTTAAAACCTCTTAGTCTGATCTTTTCCTAACTGAAAATAGTGATTATGTTATTTTGACTTCATCAAAGTAGTTCCCTGAACATCAATCTTCTCTTAATATACTTAATCTTTTATGCTGATAACGTTCACGTCTTTTATCCCTTTTTTTGTCTTGATTGTCTTTAGATTACTATATGAATTGGAATGAATTGACTGATTTATCTTTGCAAGTCATTAGAAATTTACGCTTCAAGGATATAAAACCACGATAGATACAAAAAAGGCCACTCGAATAACACAGGTAACCAGACTAAGTTAACTAATAGATTAATTTGGTGTCTTATTTATCTGGAATAAATTTAAAACGTCCTTCACCTACACCTATACAGAGTGTGTTTAAATAAAATCTGAATTCCTTGTAAATGATAGGTAGTCAAAGGTGCATACATTATGACCAGTGCTGGCTAATTACTTTTAATTTGTACTTAATTACAATTACAAAGTACTGTAATTTGCAAAGTAATTACATTGTTCAAGTATAAATACAGATAGAATGTTATTAGTAATTTATTTTATAATTATTTTTACAAGTACTTTTGTGTTTATCAATACCCGGGATCCATAAAGTCTGGAAACGGCTTGCTTATAGCTAACTAAGATTTACAGGGTAACCAAATGAAATGTAGTTGAATACTGTACCAAAAAAAACTAAGTCTGAAATTTTTGTCGGCCATCTTGGTTCCGTCATATTGGATTTAACTTTATTTTTTTAATAGTAACATAGTCGTGTGACACATTATTTTCGTGTAAAATTTAACGTAGAAAACGGTGGTGAAAACCGTTTGCCGATATCTTCAACCGTTCTTTAGATTCTGGCCATTGAAATGGCTAGATCGAGGAAAAACGGCTATCACTAAAGTTCGTCTACATCAATTATTTGACAATGAAATCGTAATATCATTTTAGTTCCATCAGCTGATTTAATGAATTAATTATACTTGTTGAATGAAATTAGAATATTATTTAATAAATTAATAGTAAATAATGATATTAATTAATAAGAATTTTCATAATAACAAGATAAAGGTTCTTAATGTTTTTATGCAATACGGTAGACTTTTACCAAACTAAACACAAACATTTTGCTTTACAAGGTTGGCAACAGCTTCATTGTTGTGCTTGTTCCTGAAACGTCATATGAAATTTCTATTATTTTCAAGTAGTGAACGTCAAACGTGTCTATGTATTTGTGTTTATTAACATTAGTTTAATTGTTTTTTCTTAGTTTCCTGTTCTTTCAAATTCTGTTTTCTTTTAATATTTTTAATTAAATGGAGCTCACTGAATATGAACGAATTACTCTTCTCATGATGTGTGGGTATGGTGGTCGTGTTAGATCGTATGAAGAAGTAAAAAATCTATTTAATGACAATTTTCCTGATCGTGTTCAAAACAGTACGAAGATTTGAAAAATCTGGAAATATGCGAAATCGTTCGAAATCGGGCAGACCGCAATGTGTGTTATTTCAAGAAGCGAAACTAGATATCGTGTTGCAGCTAACAGAGAATCCCCGTTCCTCAATTAGGGAGGTAACCAGACAACTTGAATTAAACAAGTCCTCCATTCATGTAGTTATGACCGAGAACAAATTGAGGCCTTACAAAATTCAATTGAACTATCGGAGGATGATTTTGACCGACGTATAGAATTCAGTGAACTTGTGATGAACAAAATTATCGCGCAGCCGAAATTTTTAAGAAACGTCTTTTCAGACGAGGCTACTTTTATGCTAAATGGAAATGTCAACAGTCATAATTGTCGATATTGGAGTGAGCAGAATCCGCACTGGTTTAAAGAAGTACATACACAACATCATTAAAAGAGCAATGTTTGAGCTGGAATTGTATCGGATACATTAATGGAGTCGTTCATTATTGAAGGCAATTTGACAGGCGAGATTGTTCCAGCTATCCAAAATGATTTTGGACACAATTTTAACAATGCTTGATTTCAACAAGGTGGAGCTCCTGTCCACTTTGCCATTCGAGTTCGCGCATTGTTAAATGATATTTTTCAAGTAAGGTGGATTGGTAGGAAAGGACAAATTTTATTAATGAACACATAATTATTACCTCTTTTCTATTTCAACTCCATCAATTTACTGTTTAGTTAATAACTAATTAAAACAAATAATTAATAAATGCACTGATTAAACTGTAGCAAATATTATTACGATTATATTGTTAAAATTCGCAGTGAAAGTGACCACTTACTTAACTAATAAACAGAGAGTACAATTAAATGGTATGCAGAATTGTTTTTAGCATAAAAATACAGTGTTAAATGATAATGTCATTTATGTTTTTGAGATAATTAATATTTTTAAAGGCTGTATTCCCAAATAGTTTAAATAATATAATAACAACTAGTCAAGAGGAACAGAACACTTTTATTTGTATATAAACGAATCAAAATAAAAACTTTAAAAAAGTATTTATTCCATTATCGACACACCTTAGTAAAAGAAAATAAATAAACATGTAATCCTGATTATGTAAAACAAAATAAAAATTAAGTAATATTAAAAATAACAAATATAGAGTCGTATAAATAAAGTTTTCAAACATTATCAACACAGCCTAAGTAAAAGAAAACAAACATATAATCCTTATTAAGCAAAACAAAATAAAAATTAGGTAATAATAAAAATAACAAATATAGTTAGCCGTTTAAATAAAGATTTCAAACATTATCAATATAGTCTTATTAAAAGAAAACAAACATACCTATAATTCTTATTAACTGAAACAAAATAAAAATTGTTATAATAAAAATAACAAATTTAGTCGTATAAATAAAGTTTTCAAACATTATCAACACTGCCTAATTAAAAGAAAACAAACACATAATTCTTATTAAGCAAAAAAAAAAAAACAAAGTAAAAGTTAGTAATAATAAAAATAACAAATATAGTCGTATAAATAAAGTTTTCAAACATTATCAATATAGCTGTATTAAAAGAAAACAACATACATTAATTCTTATTAGCAAAACAAAATAAAAATTAGGTAATAGTAAAAATTATAAAAGTAAAAGTAAAAGAAAACAAACATACCTATAATTGTGATTAACTGGAACAAAATAAAAATTGTTATAATAAAAATGACAAATATAGTCGTATAAATAAAGTTTTCAAACATTATCAACACGGCCTAAGTAAAAGAAAACAAACACATAACTCTTATTAAGCAAAACAAAATAAAAATTAGGTAATAATAAACATAACAACTATAGTTAGCCGTTTAAATACAGATTTCAAACATTATCAATATAGCCTTATTAAAAGAAAACAATAATTCTGATTAACTGAAACAAAATAAAAATTGTTATAATAAAAATAATAAATATAGTCGTATAAATAAAGTTTTCAAACATTATTAACACGGCCTAAATAAAAGAAAACAAACATATAATTCTTATTAAGCAAAAAAAGAACAGAGTAAAAGTTAAGTAATAATAAAAATAACAAATATAGTCAATATATTTAGAATTTACATCAGTTCTTCATACATAAAGACAAAATTTACATCGATTGGGGCTTGAACCTTGGTGGCGCAGTTGGTAGCGCGGTACTCTAGCAAAGTACAGGTCGTAGGTTCAAATACTACTCGAGGTAAACTTTTTATTTATGTATTTAATAAAATTAATAATAATTTTTAATTACATATTTACCTTGGAAACTTATTCGTTCATAACAAAAACTTATAATAACAAATATAGTCGTATAAATAAAGTTTTCAAACCTTATCAACACAGCCTAAGTAAAAGAAAACAAACGTATAATCCTTATTAACCAAAACAAAATAAAAATTTGGTTATATTAAATATAACAAATATAGTTAACCGTATAAATAAAGTGTTCAAACATTATCAATATAGCCTTATTAAAAGAAAACGAACATACCGTTAATTCTTATTAGCAAAACAAAATAAAAATTAGGTAATAGTAAAAATTATAATATTATAAGTAAAAGAAAACAAACAGCCCTATAATTCTGATTACGAGAAACAAAATAAAAATTAAGTAACAATAAAAATAACAAATATAGTCATATAGTCGTATAAATAAAGTTTTCAAACATTATCAACACAGCCTAAGTAAAAGAAAACATACATATTTCTTATAATACAAAACAAAACAAGTATTAGGTAATAATAAAAGTAACAAATATAGTTAACCGTATAAAGTTTTCAGACACTATCAATATGGCCTTATTAAAAGAAAACGAACATATCTATAGTTCTTATTAAGCAAAACTAACTAAAAATGAGGTAATAATCAAAATAATAAATATAGTTAGCCGTATAAATAAAGTTTTCAAACATTATCAACATAGCCTTAGTAAAAAAAATCTAACACCTATAATTCTGATTAAGTGAAACAAAATAAAAAATAAGTAATAATAACAGATATAGTCGCATGAATAAAGTTTTCAACTATTATCAACACAGCCCAAGTAAAAGAAAACAAACATAATTCTTATTAAGCGAAAAAAATAAAAGTTAAAAGTAATAATAAAAATAACAAATATAGTCGTGTAAATAAAGCTTTCAAACATTATCAACACAGCCTAAGTAAATAAAACGAACATATAATTGTTATTAAGCAAAACAAAATAAAAGTTATGTAATAATAAAGCTAACAAATATAGTTAGCCGTATAAATAAAGTTTTCAAACATTATCAACACAGCCGAAGTAAATGAAAATAAACATATAATTCTTATTAAGCAAAAAAAAAAAAATAAAAATAACAAATATAGTCGTATAAATAAAGATTTCAAACATTATCAACACAGCCTAAGTAAAACTAAATAAAAATTAGGCAATAATAAAAATAATAAATATAGTTAACCGTATAAATAAAAAAACTTCGCATCTGAGAGTGCATGTCTCCATGGGGCATTCACTATGGTAGCGATGGAAATCGAGCGTTCCACCGGTGCGGATGATGGTAGTGAAGTATTAAATTTTCAAAACACTCTTTTTATGAGTGGGTAATTATCTAAAATCTGTACATTTTTTCGAATATCGTTTAAATATTGTAATAGTTCTAACTGCATATTTCTATTATTTTTCGGTTCCTTCGTTAAAATCGAAGAAATCGTTGCTACTGCTATTAGCCTAATCTAATAATAAAATCGTTTCGCATTCGAAAATCAACAATTGTTCAAAGTCGACTTTTGAGAATGTTGCTGTTTCTTCTACTACCGGGAACCGTCTAAATTTAAATGCAGGGTGGGTAACAGCTCTTAGTACAGCTTGGGTACCAAGTAAAGTTAAAATATTTTTAAACCTTTTTTGAATAGCTTTGATGATATCGTCAATTAAAAGGTCATCGCCATATTTAAACTTTGTTGAGGATAATTTTGTTCATTTATTTTTTAAAGAAATTGTGGTGGATATAAGAATACCATAAAAATAATATCTTCAGATTGGAGCACATCCAAGGTTTCAGCTAATAACTTTGTAATGTCACAATATTCCTTAAGATATATTAATACACTTTCTGAGAAGTTGGTTACTTGCAATTTCGAGCAAAGGGTAGTCAATTTTTCTTTCACTTGCATTATTTGCTTAATGCTATCGTACAACGAGTTCCATCTGGTTAAACACGGAGAACTGAGTGTATGGTCCAAATAAGATAAAGTGACTTCGATAGTCTTTGGCTGATTACTTTTCTTCCACAAATCTTTGCATTTTGTTATGACGTGTCTACTTCTAAGTTTAACATTGTTATGGATAGTATTGTTAACGTGGGTCGTGGCTATTAAATTAATAATGTGGCTAGCGCAGCGTTTATGTTGTAGTAACGTTAAAACTATCTTCCTCGATATCAATTTTTGTATTCAAGACGTCTCCAAATGAACCGGATTCTATTGTATACTCTGTATTGTCTTCATCCTCTATAATTCAAATATTTTGCATTTCGTCTTCAGAGCATAGACCAAATACTTGAAATGCTTTTATAAAATTTGGTCCGTTATCTGTAATTGTGGCAACGAGTTTCTCTTCATTTAAATTAAAATGTTTGTGAATAGAATTTAATCTATAAGTAATATATATGTTATGTGTGCCGAAAAATCTTTCAGATGATGTTACTACTGGTTCCGTATTGAAACGATTGCAGTCTAAACAGGAATTTTCCCTGTTTGAAATTATTAGCAGATGTTTACAATGTAATTATATTGACAAAAAGTAATTGTATTAAAAAAGTAATTGTACTTGAAAAAGTAATTGTACTTGAAAAAGTAACTGTAATTACAAAAGGAAATTGTAGTTATATAAAGTAATTGTACTTGAAAACATAAACATATTTTTTAAATGTATCTAAGCACAAATTACAATTCCTTCAACATTTTTTGGATCTAATTACAATTCCACAATATCTGAGAATAAAATCTAATTAAGTACAATTACAATTACACAAACGTAAATGTAACTGTAATTGCTAATTACATTGCAACGGGGAATTTCTGTGCTAAAATTTAGTTCTTTCTGTTAATCTCTATTAAAGGGTATCCACGGTTAACACAGGTGAGGTGCCTCTGTCCACTGATTTTGGAATTTATCTTTCAATTTTCAATTTTACACTTTTTATCCATTATTTACCCCTGATCTGAGAACCTAAAATAGTTTCATCATGATTTTCACTATTTGGATAAAATATGGGTTTATCACACCAAATTCAACCGATTCCTGTTAAAATTATGAAAAACGGATAAACATTTAAAAATCCCTCTTTTTTTAAGTTTTTTCGTATAAATTCTTACAAATTATTAAGTAATAATAATAATAATAATAATAATAATAATAATAACAATAAAGAATATAATGCCCAACAGATCTATTGGTCCAATTACAGGTCAATACAGCAGTAGCGAGAAAAAGAGAAAATACAATAACAATGGCGCTATTATAATAAAATAAAACACTTACTTATTACATGTTTCTAAATGTTTAAATCTAAAACTAAATTAAACTACCACTGGAATGCGCAATTTGACTACTATGCTAACTAATAAGAATTCTATCACTGATCTTAATCTTATAACTAGCGAGAGACGTTTTTGATTTCAGTCATAGTGCATTGATTAATATCACAAACATCTGAAATATTGTTGAAGTTTTTACAGATAACAAATACAGGAGACTTAAGTAGAAGATTAGTATTTGCCGTAGGACAGTTAAAGGTAACTAAAGATCGAGACGAGAAACGTGGAACATGAAATTGAAAAGAAGTTAATAGATACGGGCAATCAATTTTTGCATGTAAAAGTTTGTACAACAATGTAATGCTGCTGACCACCCTCCTCTTCTCTAATGACTCTACATCATGTTTTTCCAGTAAAGTGTTTTGTTCAATATCAATTTCCGAATAAGCTCCATCAACTTTGTACGATAAATATTTGTGAAACCTTCTTTGTGCTGTTTCTAATGATGCTTTTTGATTTTCATAACAGGGATGCCAAATTAACGCCCGATATTCCAGCTTCGAACGAACAAGAGCTGTATACACAGATTTCAATGCCACCGTGCTAGTAAATGAGTGACAATTACGAATTAAAAATCCGAGAGTTTTAATAGCAGAACTACGTATAGGAGAAACATGATCGCTAAAAGAAAGTTTGCAATCAAAAGTAACCCCAAGATGTTTTATCACAGAACTACGATTAAATAAAACTAAATTATATTCATATAGATAACATATAGGTCGGAGTTTTTGGAACAGGTAACTACCTTGCATTTACCCATGTTAAGCCGTAATCCATTACTAATACACCATTTATATAGTTCCACGATTTGCATTTGAAGTATACTGCAATCATTCTTAGAATTAATAACAGAATACATTTTTAAATCATCAGCGTACATCAAAACATTGCAGGACAACAATTGAGACAGAGCGTTAATAAATAACAAAAACAAAAGAGGACCTAAGTTAGATCCCTGTGGGACTCCCGACGTAACTAGTGAAGTATCTGATTTAAAATTATTATATTGTACATATGAGTAATCTGTCTGTTAGACAGGATTTAAAAAAATGTTTAGAGTCTCAAAATCCAAAGCTATCTAACTTACTAATAATGATCGCATGGTCAATTTTGTCAAAAGCCTTGGCAAAATCCGTGTAAAGCACGTCTACTTGTTTATGATTGTCCAAGGCTTGAGAAAAAAATTGGGTAAAAGAAGCAAGGTTGGTCACAGTAGAGCGATTTTCCATGAAGCCATGCTGGGCAAAAGAAATGTACTGGCACACTTTACGATATATGTGTGTATATAGTATAATTTCCAATATTTTCGAAAAATTAGAAATTATGCTAATCGGTCTATAATTACAGATCTTTGTAGAATCACAACATTTGAATGATAGACAAATCCGCGCTAATTTTCAGTAATCAGGAAAGGTAGAAGATTTGACGGCTAGATTAAAAATGATAAGTAGAGGCACAATAAGTATGGGAGAAAGATCTTTAATAATCTAGCTAGGGATTTGGTCTGGCCCTGAGGTTAACTTATACTTTAATTTACGGGGAGCTAACTCAACTTCATCTGCAGTTATAACAGAAATTAAATTAAATTATACTTACTTCCATAAAAATTGCAACACCTAGAATTTATTGAACGATTTTATTGAAATTTTCGTCAACGATGTCTTTCATTAGAACAAACAAACGATTAAAATTTGAAAACAAAAGAACAAACACTAAAAATGTTTTTTCAATAATGCGTTGCCCCGCCACGATTTGTAATTCACTCATTTAGACGGCGTGGCGTGCTATCAATCAAGTGATCTATAGCTGCCTGTGGTATATCAACCCAAGCTTCTTGAATCCGTAGCCCGAGATCGTGAAAGTTATCTGGAGGGTGTGGTAAATTACCCAGTCGCCTACCGACCTCATCCCATACATGTTCAATGGCCGACAAATCAGGCGACCGAACAGGCCATGGGAGGACGGAAACGTTAGCTTCTTCAAAAAGCGTGTTGTAGCCCTTGCCGTTTAAGGGGCGCGCATTATCCTGTTGGAAAATGGGATTTTCCAGCCCCTGAAGGTATGGAAGCGCAACGGGTTCTAGCACATTGGCAATATAACCAGCGGCGTTTAAGTTGCCATCAATGAAGACCAAGGGTGATCTGCTACCATAACATATTGAACCCCATATCATCACGCCTTGTGTGAGGGCTGTGTTGCGTTCCACAAAAAATGTTGCATTTTTACGTTCTCCACGCATCCGTCTGACCCTCCTACGATCATCGTGGGCCCACAAGCAAAATCGAGACTCGTCGCTAAACACAATTCGATGCCATTCTTGCGCTCTTTTGTTGCTTCATTCTAGCCTGCGTTGACGGTGAAGTGGTGTAAGAGGAAGACATAAAAATGGACGATATGAACGCAGCCCATATCCGGCGATAAACAGATGACATTCACATTCTGGGTCCTACATCTCTCATCCAATCATTTGCAATCGATCGTGTTGTTGAAAATCTGTCTCTTATGGCCAAAAGTCTTAAGCGACGTTCTTCGCGATCTGTAGTCCTGCGGGACATCCAGATCCAGGGCGACGTTGTTGCATCCCTTCCTGGGACCTTTTGGACCAACATCTCAATACCGTTGTAACATTTCGGTTTACACGACGAGTAATTTCTCTTAGCGAAAGTCCGCCCTCTCTCATGCCAATAATACGGCCACGTGTAAAATCAGTCGCCAATTGGGAAAAGTGCTGATGTTGACGTGCTCTTAGCATTGTTCCCAAATTCAGAACGAAATTGTGAACAAACAATTTGCAAAATTGACAGTTAATTACACACTGATTTTTTTATTTCTTCAAATTTATTGTTAGATTTTATTCAAATTTTAACCGTTTGTTTGTTCTAATGAAAGACATCGTTGACGAAAATTTCAATATGGCATTTTACAAGGTGACCATTTATGTAAAAAGGTAATACGGGACATGGACGCATCATCCATCTGAGGGGTACTAAATACTCTCCAATAAGGGAAATGAGAGGGACAGATTTCTTTTAAATTAGATACAAATGAGTTTTTATGCTCTCTAGTGTACGTGACAAATGTAGTGGTTGTTTTAGGCGTTTCATGCATAATGCAGTAGTGTCAAAAAAATAATTAAAAAAAATCAGTTTAATTCTGTATTTTACTTCGGTTTTAATAAAAAGCGAACGAAACGTTACTGCAATTTTATGAATGCACCATTCATAAAATATGTGGACGATCTTGGAGGTACTTAAAAAATTCAAGGCATTTAATTTCAAAATATTCATTAAAAGTCCTTTTAAAGTTCTTACAGTAAGACTAGTTTTTTCGTTAGTTCAGGCAGCCTGTTGATGTTTGAATACAGTTATGAACGATATGAGCAGCAGAGTTAACCACAACTAAACGTCTTTTAAATAATTGGTGAACTTTATAAAGACGTTATTTTGGCCACTTCATGTTGCCCCTCCAAAATTGTAATTTGTGTTGTCAGCGCTCATTGCCATTACTTTTCGGGTATAATGATACTAGTGCGTCCAAAATTAATTGATAATCCGGGAAAAAGCGGTATTACCTGGAAACCACATGAGTTGGTTTTCTCTGTTGGTTAAAAGTGAAGAGCCCGACTCCGAAGGAGGAGGGTATTTTGTTTATTAGAGATCCTGCTACAGTTCCCGTATTCCAGATTTTTCATTGCTATCAATGGTTTCTGACGAAATTTTACCAAATCGTTTCATTTTACAATAAACTTAACAAAATGTTTTTAAGTGTCAGTTTTACAACGCATCTATGTTGAGACATAATACTGTTCTTGTTTGATAGACGTCACTGCAAGTTGAAATTACCGTTGTAGATTCTTAAGTTCAATAGGATTATACGGTAATTTAAGAAAGCATTGTGAAGGATACATGAGGAAAATATTCTTGTTAGATTTAGTTTATGCAAGTTTAGGAAGAATATAAAGTGAAGTTACCTGGAGAGAGATCTTGAACTTCAGAAAGTTTTACTTGAATGTACTGTTTTCACAAATTGTTTACGAAAGGGAAGATTTTAGCTGAATTTGAACGTAACGATATAGAGTCGTTAGCAAATTGAGGCTTCAAGATCATGTTTAAGGAGCTTAATGACTTTTGAGAACTGTAGACACAGATAGTGAGATTTGGTCTGAATGAGATTTCTGTTGAAGAGATTTTATGAGATTAAGGAACCAAGAAGGAGAGATTGGGATCAGTTGGGTAGACCAAGGGACATAATGTAGATTGTTCTTCAGAGAATGTGTCTAGAATAGAGATTTTAGAGAAGTAGAAAGGGAAGGGAGAATGTATGTTAAAGGCAAGAACGATGCAGAAGGGAATGAGAAGAAAGAAGAAGGGAAGGAAAGAAGAAGAGAGAGGAAGAGAGGAGAGAGGAGAGAGGGAGAGGGAGGGAGAGAGAGAGGAAGAGGAGAAGGGAAAAGGAGAGGGAGAGGGAGAGAGAGAGAGGGAGAGGAGAAGAGGGAGAGGGAGAGGAGAGGAGAGGAAGAGAGAGGGAGAGGAGAGGGAGAGGAGAGAGGAGGAGAGGAGAGGGAGAGGGAGAGGAGAGAGAGGGAGAGGAGAGGGAGAGGAGAGGGAGAGGGAGAGGAGAGGGAGAGGGAGAGGGAGGGAGAGAGGGAGAGGGAGAGGGAGAGGGAGAGGGAGAGGAGAGGGAGAGGGAGAGGGAGAGGGAGGAGAGGAGAGGGAGAGGGAGAGGGAGAGAGGAGAGGGAGAGGGAGAGGGAGAGGAGAGGGAGGGAGAGGAGAGGGAGAGGGAGAGGAGAGGGAGAGGAGAGGGAGAGGAGAGGAGAGGGAGAGGGAGAGGGAGAGGGAGAGGAGAGGGAGAGGAGAGAGAGGGAGGGAGAGGGAGAGGGAGAGGGAGAGGGAGAGGGAGAGGGAGAGGGAGAGGGAGAGGGAGAGGGAGAGGGAGAGGGAGAGGGAGAGGGAGAGGGAGAGGGAGAGGAGAGGGAGAGGGAGAGGGAGAGGGAGAGGGAGAGAGGGAGAGGGAGAGGGAGAGGGAGAGGGAGAGGAGAGAGGGAGAGGAGAAGGGGAGAGGGAGAGGAGAAGGGAGAGGAGAGGAGAGAGAGGGAAGAGGGAGAGGAGAGGGAGAGGGAGAGGAGAGGGAGAGGGAGAGGAGGGAGAGGGAGAGGGAGAGGAGAGAGGAGAGGGAGAGGGAGAGGAGAGGAGAAGAGGGAGAGGGAGAGGGAGAGGGAGAGGAGAAGAGGAGAGAGGGAGAGGGAGAAGAGAGGAGAAGAAGAGGGAAGAGGGAGAGGAGAGAGGAGAGGGAGAGGGAGAGGGAGAGGGAGAGGAGAGGGAGAGGGAGAGGGAGAGGGAGAGGGAGAGGGAGAGGGAGAGGGAGAGGGAGAGGGAGAGGGAGTGTATGTAAGATTCCAGAGATATCTTCTACGGCCATTATTTTTGCGATAAAATGTTCCTCGTTACGAATGGGTCTCTCGTAGGCTGAGGATTTCAGATAACCCCAAATGAAGAAATCAAGGGGGTTTAAATCGGGAGAACGCGCAGGCCAGGCCATTGGGCCTCCTCTTCCCATCCACTGGTTGCCAAATTGCTGGCCCATGTTCAAGCCGAATTGTGGAGATGCTGCATCATGCTGAAGCCACATGTTGGCCCTAATGTCTAACTGGACAATTTCTGATAATCCCGGTAAAACATTTTGCAAGAATTGTTGATAACAGTATAAACGATCAGGCAGCTAGTAAACTACTAAACTCTCTCCAACAATACCAGCCTACATGTTTAAAGTAAACTGTTGCTGGTGTCTCTTAGAGACTATGGCATGAGGATTTTCGTCACCTCAAATGTGGCTGTTTCTACTATTAAAATAACCATCGCACGTGAAACATGCCTCATCAGAAAAAAATATTATTCTCCCGAAGGGAGGTTCTACTAAGGTGCGGCCTAAAAGCCATTGGTAAAAAGCTAATCGATGCGGATAGCCTTCAGGTTTTGAAACTTGTACTAGTTGTAAATGGTAGGGATATGGGAGCTGTTTATTCATGACACACATTACCGTCGTACTGGAGACGTGCAATTTCGCGAACGCTTGTAGCTAGATAGTCCTCCAAACGCTGTAGAACTTCTTCAAACTCCACCGTACCGGCTATTCTTGGACGACCTGCATCATCGGGACGCTTAAAGTTGCCACATTCTCTAAAGCGACGATGAATGCAAGAAAGGGTTGTATGGTAAGGTTGCCTGCGTTCAGGATGTGTCTGTCCATACAAGCGTGCAGCTTCTATACCACGACAATTTGCTGCACTGCAAGGTGTATATCGGCAAGTTTTTCAAATGAATAATCCATTTTAAATAAAAATTTTGACTTAACAATCAACACAAGTTTTATCACAATAAACTACTCAACAGGATTAAGATTTAAGTTGAAAAACTACTATAGTGGATCATTAAAACCGGCTGAAGCGTTTTTTTTATAAAAAGAATTATTTTTTTAGCAAACTTCAACACCCGTATCACAATATTTATAAAGCAAAAACGGTGAGTTTTGATGTCCCCTACCACCCCTAAAAGTCTGTCGGTATATTTATGGAACACCCTGTATCTTATAAAACTATAATTTACATACAAACAAACGTATTTTTAGTTTAGAGTCGTATTCAGATCCGTTTTTACATACATTTAACGTGGATTGTTACGTTAAACCAATTAATTCCTGAGAATTAGCTAATTTATCTTATATGTTTATAAAAAAATAGAGATGATTGTTTTATAAATCGCATTAATTGCAACTCCGGTCGCCTATTTGTGTAGGTTTACAATAAAACACTTGAGATTAATAAATGGTAAATCTCAGATTAACGAGTACCTGGCGAAAAATTCTGAGAACCCATTTAGCCAGTTATTTGTTTTGACTATTTTCTTCTTTATAGTTTATATTAGCATATCAGGTTAGGGTACCAGTTTATAAATCTGGAAATGAATTAATATTTATAACTCTTTGATATCTGTAGTCCTTCAAGACTGCCATTTTAAAAATGCATTCTGATTTTGAATTTTTAATAAGGAAAAAACATTTTCTTCTAAAAACAGAATGGCTTTGCGACTTCTAACCCTCGAACACAATAATAAAAGTCCCATTAGTACCTTGAAAGGGTTACTTGATACATTAGCCCGATGCTTTTATATAATTAAATATGCACGTAAAACCGTGTCATCATTTGCTTTTCATGACGTGACTGCTTTTTTACTTCCAATCTATGTACAACTCTGCTACCAATTAAAACTTTTCACTTAATTAGAAAAAAAATTGTATTGGTAAGTTAAGTGACATGTCGCGTGCCATGAACAAAGTCACGTGGTTAAATATATAATGATTTCCGGTCTTCTTTCAAATCTACGGTAAATTACTACCTTTCGCATTGTATTAAATATGCATTTTCTTATCCAACTTACGCAATTAATGTATTTTTAAACAAACATAGAAATAATCGAGTTAAAATTTTGTAGCGGATATGTTCTAGATAAGTAAACGTGTAGTTACATTAGGTAAGTCACTCATTATTTATATCTTGAATGGATACATTAAGCCTATATTGTTGATTTTCAATGTATTATGGATTTGCGAAGGTTGAGGTTTCTTCTATATTGGTCAAACCGGTTAGTCAATACACAACACATCATTTGTTTTTTATCTTTATTTAACAAAATGGCAACATAATCGCTACAGTCCTCTACCTTTTATACTGCATACACATATTTTCCTAGTACAAGTTATTCTTGACTAGCATTGGTTACATTTACCTACCATAAAAATGAATTAAAACTATGTTTAGTGTTTATCAAGTGTATATTGATTTGTCTGAGGGTATTCCTTCAACTTGTGAAACTAATTTTTAGATTATAAAACATTCTTTTTTTCGAAACATAAAAATACATTTCTATTATTTTGTGCTATCGACCTATTTTTGTTTACTCACCAGATATGTAGATTGTTACTTTGAAATGTGTTTACCGATTTAATATCAGTTGTTATACCAGAATATCAACAATGATTGACCGAAAAAAACTGCTTTTTACAGAATTTTTATCAAAAGTTTATTCCAAGTTTCTAGTGAAGTTAGGCACAAATATTTATTTCAACTTGGATTAACATTTCATAAACATATATAGATTTTTGCTTTTTCAATTATTCCTTTATCTACATTTGTATTACAATAAAATAGTTTTTTTCAAAATTCATTAATAAATTAACCAGACTTTCAAGGTAAGTTAATTCGTGTATCTTATGCCTTTTTCGTAAATACATGTTTATTTTGGAAGCTTATTTCCGAAATGGCCAAAAAGATGTAGATGGAAACTGGAAGTATTCAGTACGATTAGGTGTTGAAGAATATCGAAATCACTTTCAGAACATCGGACTAGATGATAATGGGTTATGTGGACACATCCGAAGAATTGTTAGTCGTTTTCATGAGCATGGTAGTGTTTGCAAGGGAAAATCTACGGGTCGTACAACTGTACTTACAGAGGAAGTTGTGGAAAATATACGTACATATTTAGAAAGAAGTCCGACAAAACCTATAAGACACTACCGAGCTGGTAACACAACCTGCTTAGCATTCGGGAGATAATGGGTTCGATCCCCGTTACCGTCTACCTTGTATGAGGTTTTTTCAGGGGGTTTTCCTCATACACATGTAGCGGCATGGTCACTGCATATATGCACACCATGTGCGAATGCTGGGGTACTATTTTCCTCCTCAGAACCCTAACTCCGTTCCTTCCGATCCTATCCTGACCACACATATCCTTAATCCCACCATGCATATATACGTAATGTATGTATGTATGCTGGGAACCCACGATTGTGGCTGAAGAAGCTCAGGAAGCTCGAGCAGCCCGCCCTCCCCCTTGGGGAGGGAATGAAATACGTTGCCTTTTACTTTTCCTTTTTTTTTCCAGCAAATAGGTAATTTTGCATTATACAATTATATATTAAATAAGTAAAGTTAGATTGACAATTGTGCATATTTCAATCTAAGCAATTGTTACAAGTCTTTCTTATGGTACATGCCATAAAGAAGTCAAACATCAATTACATTTTCATCCTTACAAAATAACGGTTGTGCAAGAATTACTACCTTTAGATTTTCAAAAGCGTTTAGAATATCGCCAATGGTTCAACAACAACTTGAGAGATGACGAAATACTGAACTTAAGTTTCTTTACGGATGAAGCATGGTTCCATTTATCTGGTTATGTGAATTCGCAGAATAACCGTATGTGGTCAGCAGAAAATCACACGTATTTGAAAGTATGAAACGAAGAGTAGATGCCTGTAATGTAAACAATGGTGGTCAGTTTTATAGATAATTGCCAACTTTGATTTTATTTTTCTATTTTTAACTGTAATAATAAATATATACCTACTGTATTATGTAGTGTCGTATTTTCGATGTAATTGGGGGATTTTAGATATTTCTCAAATAGATAGAGTAAAATCATGGTCGGGACCCTTGGACCGATTTTTGAAACAAATTTAATAATCTAAAGAACATTTCAATATCTCGACTCGTTTGGGAAATATAGGGTGTTTTTCGTTTTATGCCGTTTTCTTTAAAATCCCGTAAAAACATCTTTTGTGCCTTTTTTTATGTGCAATTTAGTGGCGTACTCGATTTTTTTCTAACTTAATTTGTTTCCGAGTTACAGACCAAAGTTGCATTTTTTAAATGGTAACCATAGTTGGCTATGACTCCATTAATTAGAGATTTCTTTTAGCTTTCTGAAAATATATAGTTTCATATATTTATCTCGGTAAATAAGAAAATTATAAACGATTTTTTGAAAAATACCTCTTGATCAAGCCATCTATGAACCTTTGTTTACTGCACGCATTCGTTGCTAGTTATTTGACATTTCACGCAGTTGTTTCATATAAATAAATGGTGGAAACGTAAATGTGATTAGATTTATTGTTTCAAAACTTTGCTTAAATAATTACTTTTTTGAGATGGCTGTCAATAATACGAAGTATGAAAATTTTGAAAAGTTAGATATGATTGGCATATACTATCAGTGTAATTTTAATGCAGACCAAGCTGCAGAGGCATATTTTAATAGGTAGGTTGTGCGATTAATACTTTAATAATGCTAGTATTTATAAAAACGCAAAATAATAAAGCTACTTTATTGAAGATTCCCTGAACGAAGACATCCCAACAAGAATATATTCTCCAGATTAAAAGAACATCTATTAACTTATGGATCTTTTGAGAAGCCAAAAATTATGCAAAAATGAACCAAGAAGACGACGAAATAACTGTTTTAGCAAGAGTTGAAGAAAATCCTAATACCTCCTGCCGACAAATAGAAACAGAAATTGGCGTATCTGAATCAAGAGTACAAAATATCTTAAAAAAACATAATTATACTCCGTACAAAAAAAGAGTAATTCAGCACCTTAATGATGGTGACTTAGAACGGCGAATTATTTTTTATAATTGGTATTTAGAACAGATTACACAAAATAGGAATTTTGGGCGGAATATCATTTGGTCTGATGAGAGTTATATTACGAGTGCAGGAATTTTTAATCACAACAACAATCGATATTGGTCAAAAAATAACAATTTTGTAACATTAACACGCCAAAATCAAGGTAGATTTGGTTTTAATGTATCATGCTTTATTTTGGGGGGTAGATTTGTTTACCACATTTTTAACGGCAACCTTAACGGCGAGAGGTATATGGAAATATTAAACATTTGTCTTCCACAACTGCTAGATGAAATTCCATTAGCGCAGAGGATAAATGTTTATTTTCAACAAGATGGTGCGCCTTGTCATAATACTGTTTTAGTCCGAGATTACTTAAACCGAAACTTTAACAATCAATGGATTGGCAATAACGGAGCTATTCAGTGGCCAGTAAGATCTCCAGATCTTTCAATACTGGATTTCTTTTTGTAGGGATTTTTAAAAAATAAAATATATCATACTCGCCACGAAACATACGAACAATTGGTCAATTCAACCAGGGCAGCATTTGAAGCTTTAAGGCATACATCTATTCATTTCATTAAGACAATTGAGTGTATTTCGCGCCGATGTGAAGTTTGTTTACATCATAATGGACATCAGTTTGAACAATACCTAAAATAAGAAAAAACTGTTATAAAATAAAGATGTTGTTATTTTTTTCTAAATCAATAAGTTTTTAATACGGCATAAAATACTATGAGGACATTTTTATCTAGTTTTAAAATAAGTTCTGCGCATAGTAATATACTTCCTTTTGAATATATGAAACTATACTATACATGAGTGATTTGATCAAGAGGTGTTTTTCAAAAATCGTTTATAATTTTCCTATTTACCGAGATAAATATATGAAATAATATATTTTCAGAAAGCTAAAAGAAATCTCTAATTAATGGAGTCATAGCCAACTACGGTTACCATTTAAAAAAATGCAACTTTGGTCTGTAACTCGGAAACAAATTAAGTTAGAAAAAAATCGAGTACGCCACTAAATTGCACATAAAAAAAGGCACAAAAGATGTTTTTACCAAAATTTTAAATATTCACAAACAAAAAAGTTATGGGATTTTAAAGAAAACGGCATAAAACGAGTCGAGATATTGAAATGTTCTTTAGATTATTAAATTTGTTTCAAAAATCGGTCCAAGGGTCCCGACCACGATTTTACTCTATCTATTTGGGAAATACCTAAAACCCCCAATTACATCGAAAATAGGACACCCTCTACATAAATATAATTAAATAAAGCTAAATTTAAAAAAGTGTTAATTCAAAATAAACGTAAATTACAATTTTTCAAGCTGTTGTACTCCTACGTAATAGGCAATTCGTCATTCACGAAAGTTTTTGTCATTTATGGTAGTATTTAATTCAATATCTGAATTTACGCTACTGTACATAGCACAATTTCCATCTTAAGGATGCGGCATAGTAGTACTGTTCTAGGAGCGCCACGGTCAAACAATAATGATCGCACTGTAGAAACATGAAGAATAATGACAGACCCGTTATAATTCATAACATGTCTAAAGGCTTGGAAAACAGTATTTTCCTTCAACCGAATGAATAAGAGAGTAGTGGTAAAAATCATTTCGTAATGGTTTGGACCGCCATGTGTAAAAATTAATCTAGTTATTGTACTAATCCAAAAAAAAAAAAAACGGTTTGATCTTAAGCTGCTATCGAAAACGTCACCTGATACATAATTAGGCGTTATCATTTCACTTAAAATTAATTAAAATGTTTACATTTGGATAGCAAACATGTTTCTAGTCTTTTAGTCTTTCAAAATAATAAGGCGCCATTACTTAATGTTTTTTTATTCGCATGCACGTCTTGTATGTTCATTGGACTCCACTTTGCGTCATCCAGCAAAAATAACTAGGTCAAATATGTGAAACACGGTGCGATTTGTCATTTCATTGATTTTGTCTTGATGTGATACCTTCCAAGTAACCCATCCATCAGATCTACGCCGCCCATAAGCGTGCTATAATCGTAGATCATGTTTGAGCATTCATTAAATTCCTTCTTTTTGTTTTTGCGACCATACCTTCCAACTTGCTTCGATTGTATTCCATCAAATAGTAATACCCCTACATATTCGAACATTTTTAGTATCTTTCCAGATGACGCTAGTGCTATCAGCACCAAATATACTGGCTTTCAATTCTTGTGAGGAGCCTCATTTGATTTTGAATTTGATTGAAATAGATAATCAATAGAGACACTTTGTACAGCAGGTTGTCCTTCACTAAAAGATTTTCGGCAAAGTGTAGGTATCGTTTGATTTCTTCAAAACGATTACGTGACATAGCGTTTCTTATATCCTGGCTTCCCTGGCCCCAGCACCGCATAATATTGGGTAGTTTCATCAGAGGCATTAGGTACCATATTCCCACAAATTTGTATAATTCAGGATGTTTCAGGGAAAATTTCTTTTTTTTTGTATAGTGTAAGCTATCGTTTGTACTGAAAACATTGAGATGGCGTTGTTAGCTACATAAAATGATCAGGTAAAGTTTTCTCCTATTTTAATGCAATAGCAGATCTTGTAGTTCTCCTCCAGCGAATTTTATCTAATTCACGGCATAACTTGAAACCATTTGGCAAAGTGATTTTTTCGGGTAATAAGCCACCAAGTTCCTCCTCTGGCTCAGACACACTATCTTCAGGCCCTTGTGGAGCTTGTTCGACTCGTTCGTTAGAACTTGCTTGTTTTCTTTTCATTCACTTGTTTGGACTTGGTCCAATATCATCCAAATTTCTGGTACTTGGATCTGTGTCATTACTGGAACTTTGTTCAATATTATTTGCAATGTTTTTGCCTGAATTAATGGCATCTGGAATGTCAACTCCAAAGTACTCATTGCCAGCACATTTTCTTCGAGAGTTGACTCAGATATTCGTAAATCAGTACCGAAGTCTTCATCAACTAAATCAGGTGTATAATAAGGGTCAGCAATGGAATGGTCATTATCGAAATTACCGCCTTCAACGTGTGTATACAAACCATCCTCTTCATCCGATATCGATGCCATAAGTTCTCTTATATGTTCGTCAGAAAGCTTGTCGAGATTATATATTTTTCTTTTTATCTGTAAAAAGAAGAATATAATAATAAACCCTTTCAACACAATTAGAACCAGTAAATAGTAAGATCATAATATATAGTTGTAGAAACGAGCTCACTGAATGTTATATCAGTCATTACTGTAGAATTACCTCAGCCGTCTTAGAGGATGGGTCAATATTTTCGGACGGTTAGCCTACCCAAAAACATGATGTGTAATTTGTTTTCATTACATAGCGTCTAAACAATATTACTACTTACCAAAACATTATAATAGGGCAAATTACAAAAATAAGCGCTCAAAACATACCTCAAGGTAACTTTGTAATATGCACGTCTGCTCTTCTTGTCTATTTATACATAACTGGTGGTGCGAACTCGTAAACATGCACAATTCGTATCACAACTAGATAACAATGTTGAAAATAGTTCTAAGAGGCGTATTACACATCTCAGCATCTAATTTGAGTCACAGTTATTTACCAGGAATTTATTAAAGTAAGCCGTATTTTTGTATAAGTAAAGTAAAGAAAATTGGAATTTATTCTTTTCGCAGTTGTAGTAATGCAATACTTGTTTCTGTAAGTTCAACTACAACGCTTCATTATAAGTGGTACGAGGGATATCTCCATTTTGTGATCAGAAAAGTTGCTGATAATTTATACATAGATCTGTTACCCAACAGAAAAACTTTTGAAATTATGAACAATGTATTTAATACAGTCTACTTACTTTACGCCAATTATTATTGCCTATTAGGTATATTTTATTTTACATTATAAATAAATTTATTATTATAAATGTATTAACATCAATAAGTATTTCGATTAAGGGAGTGTGAGGGAACTGTGCGCACCTAAGCACTATGTGTTCCGATGACTAGAGTGTTGGTCGTAAGATACTGATAGTTGTATAAAAGTAGAATGGGGTAACCTGGGGTACAACGACGCCCGCCGTCGCGACGCCCAAGATTCGTGCAATCACCGAGGGGCATCGGCACGCCCACGTGATGGTGGCCATTTCCCACCCATATCGCTTCTTTCCAGTGGAGTTTTTCAACCCCTTGATGGTATTTTCAACCCCTTGATGATATTTTTACCCCTAATTAGTGACCTTTTGGCTTGGGATGATCAGGTGACATTTTCACCCCTAATTAAGGCCGCAGCCCCTGGAGGTTAGGCAAAAGTGAGCGCATAGTGTTCTGATTGGTGGACCTAGGGAATGGTCATGCCCCCTAGTTTCTGATTGGTGTATAGACTCCGCCCCCTGGTTTTTGATTGGTTACGGGGCCGGCTTGTCGACTAAGGCACTTTTTAAATAGGTATTCGGAACTTGCTCGTGAGTCTTCGTCCATTGTCGTGATCCCCTTGGCGGGAAATTTGAATTTGTATTCTAATAAGGAGCCCTAATACTAACTTGTAAGATAAGTGTAGGGCTTCGCAACTTGCTCTGGGGTCTTCCGTGATCGGAACTTGTTCGGGGGCCTTCGTGAATTGCCGTGAACCTCTTGGTGGGAAATTTGAGCTTGTATTCTAATAAGGAGCCTGATGCTGTAAGACAGGTATAGGACTACGCAACTTGCTCTCGGGGTTTCGCCGCTTTTCTCTGAATTTGTATTTAAGTGTCTACAGGTTATGGTGATCAATTTGACTATATATTCTAATAAGAGGGCCCTAATGCTAATGAATCAATTATTATAAGTAGTATTATCTTGAGACTTAAAACTAATGAATGTTCTCTGTAATAGGGGCTGACGTTATTGGAAATGGAAACATGCTAATTAAAATATTTTACATACAAGATCTGCCTTAGTGGAAATACCTCTGTCAAAAAGTGCCTTAAATTTATAAGCAAGCCTGAACATCCTAAGTCGTTATTAACCTGTTTATAAAAAAGATAAAGGGTTTTAATCTTTTATTATAAGTAATACTATTTTGATATTTAAAACTAATGAATGTTTTCTGTAGTAGGGTCTGACGTTATTGGAGATGGGAAAATCACTCTAGATCAAATCAAACAATCAGATCAATCACAATCAATCAACGTAATTAACCAAATCAATCAACGTCAATCAAATCAAACCAGAAGCTGATTAACAATTCTTCATAACCTTCAGGTAACGATTCTTCCACTGTATATACATAGCTCCTATGAGTGACCGCTTACTTTGTAGATAAGGCTAACCAACACTCAAAGCTGGTACTCTCCCTAAACGTGAGGGCACCAACGTGGGAAAACAGTCGATCATTCGCACATCAATCTCAATCAACTCAATCTCAATCAATCAAATCATGACTTGCATAACCTATAATTAAAAAATACTGGTTTGGCTTCATTTACAGCTTGCTAAGACCAACCACATTTCAATAATACATGAGACAGCCTTCGGCATTACTGTCAATATACAAGCATCAAATTAGTTTGTAATACTATTGAAGGGTTTTGCGTACAATGCAAAAAATACGTTTTACATTTAAATTAGTTAAAACTTATCCAATATAACCATTACAGTGATCTATGTCAAATACTAGTCAACTATATTACAGAATACATCCATTAGTCTATACACAACTAGATAGCGCCACAAACAAATGCAACCTTT
Source organism: Vesta saturnalis (assembly GCA_036346205.1). Lineage (NCBI taxonomy): Eukaryota > Metazoa > Arthropoda > Insecta > Coleoptera > Lampyridae > Vesta > Vesta saturnalis. The sequence continues at coordinate 2,056,481 of JARFJB010001631.1, read as the reverse complement.
AGGGCAAGGGGGCGAAGACCTACACCTGCCTTACAAGTTAAAACTAGGGTCCCTTATTAGAATACAAATTCAAATTTCCCGCCATAACCAAGTAGAATGCAGCGACAAACATAAATTCAGATTTTCAGCCAAGTGGGCGATGGACCGAGAACAACTTGCGAAGCCCTTTATCTGTCTTACAAGTTAGAATACATATTCAAATTTCCCTCGATAAACTGTAGATACTTAAATACAAATTCAGATTTCACACCTAGGGGTCCGGTCAAGGAGGCGAAGCCTCGAGATCAAGTTGTGAAGCCCTACACCTATCTTACAAGTTAGCCTTAGGGCCCATTATTACAATATAATTTCAAATTACCCTCCAAGGGGTTCACGACAATCGGCGAAGACCACCGAACAAGTTCTGATCACGCCAAGAGGGACTAAGACCCGAAAGCAAGATCCGAAGGTCTATACATACCGTACAAGACAGAATTAGGGCCCCTTATTAGAGTTAAAATCTTGCCATAACCAAGCAAAAATGCAGAGATTTAAATACAAATTCAAATTTTCCGCCAATGAGACATCGACAAGGGGGCGAAGCCCCGAGAGCAAGTTGCGAAGCCCTACACCTGCCTTACAAGTTAGCATTAGGACCCCCTTATTAGAATACATATTCAAATTTATCACTATAACCTGTAGAGACTTAAATACTAATTCAGAGACAAGGAGAGAAAATCCCGAGTGCAAGTTGCGTAGTTCTATACCGGACTTAAAAGTGAGCATCAGGCTCCTTATTAGAATACAAATTCAATTTTCCCACCAAGGGGCTCACGGCCATGCGCGAAGGCCCCCGACCAAGTCCCGATCACGACAAAAGGGCGAAGCCCCGATAGCAAGTTGCGAACCCCTACATCTGTCTTACAAGTTAGCAGGTGGCATGGATTGTAGGCCCGGTGGTCCCACCAATCAGCAGGGGCTGCCAAAAAGGCCTTAATTAGAGCCGAAACGCGACATGCTGGCCCCCCTCGCTGAATGCACCAATCTCGGGCGTCGCGACGGCGGGCATCGTTGTCCCTCAGCTGGGACCATTCTACTCATAATATATGCAAGAGACATTGTACTTTCGTTATGTAAAATCATATTTTCTCAAGTATTTGTGCAACCACGTAGCAAATCAGAAAGCACATCAAATACAAGGTGTACCATTCCCCACTCCATAGGGTAATAGTGCCCAGATGGTTGGGAATTGTGCGCATAATGAGCTAATTGATGTAATGATTTAAATTGAAAATATAGGAAAAATGGAGGTATATAAAAAAATTTCAATTAATTAACCATATTTAGTGAGTAAATAAATTTATCTTGTATTTAAATAGCAGTGCAGCAGTCACAAATATATCCATCAACTCAGTTAGCACTACTGCACTCTGTATGATTCAAAGTTGAGCAATTGACGCATCGGTACCATAATTCTCAGTTACGACCGAACGCATTGCAAATGCCACGTACTTCAGTAGACTCTTTAGGCCAGTCAGTGTTAAGAAAGTTCTCAAAAAGATCTAAATGATCTTGCTCGTCGCCGTCACAAAGGTCAGTGCTTAGGTCAAATACATCGCTAGTTTCAGGCATCATCCTTTTTTTATTTCCAATTTCTTCTTTTTGTTCTTTTTTCAACCTACTGTATTAGCAATGTCTGTCATTTATGCAGAATAATATATATATATATATATATATATATATATATATATATATATATATATATATATATTATATATATATATATATATATATATATATATATATATATATATATATATATATATATATATATATATATATATTAAATGACATTGATATACATTATTTGAATGATTTATGAAATATATACTGTTGCCCTTATTTCTTTTACTCCACTACAGTACAACAATGTATTTATACAAAAAGAAAGTACAATATATGTATGTATTTAATTTTTATGTACAGAAGAGAACAAAAGTAACACAAAAATTTTTTTACAAACATTTCATTTCTTAACCATTTTCAGGGTTGCATCCCCTTAACGCGTGTCTAACATGAGTACACATTTACGAATTCTACAGAGGCACGTAACATGCAACATAAATTAAATTTACATTTACAAAGATAATAATGTAAAATACAACTTACGAAGTATAAAACGCAACTAACAAAACGTTAATAGTGTTTATAAGTCAAGTATCTGTGGTGGTTTGACTGTTCGTCCAGATCGAGTAGTTTTCACCGTGTTGGTGGAACTTGATGGTGAATTGGTTTCTTCATTATTAGACTTCTCTAGTTGTACCTGGATTTTCTACCTCACTTAATGTAGCTATGATCGCTTTTGGCGAAGTCGGTATCTCAGCGATGGTTTTGTGCATGTGTATACTGTTCCTCCGCATTACCTTCCCATCGTTCGTGTTGACTACCATTGATCTTGGATTTTCTGTTCCAGCGATTACCTTGCCTGCTATTCAATTTCGGTGTAACCTATCGACTCTTACAGTGTCGCCTGTTTTTAAACGTGTGGCCCCTTCCCTGTTGTTTCGGGTTGCATATTTGGCTTGGACCTCTCTCAACCCTTGCAGATTGGAACTGACGTTTTCTACTACTGCTGATTTCCGCATTTCTTCTGTTATTGATAAGGCTGATCGATGCGGTTAGGTGCTCCCAACTGATCATTTCTCGGAGTGTTTCTGAAATTTAATAATGTCAGAACCATCCAACCTGCGTTTGCGTAGCAGATTTATCGCAATTTGGATTGATCGTTCCGCTAATCCATTTCCTCGTGGATGATATGAATTCGAAGTTGGATGATCAAAGTTCCACTCCTGGCCAAATTCCTTATATTTCTTTGCTGAAAACTGGAGGCCATTGTCGGTTTCAATATAACGTGGAATGCCATGTACTGCAGACCTTTGCTTGAATTGTCTGTGATTTGAGTTTTCTGAAATCCAAGAAACCACAGTAATTTCAGTTATTAACAAATATTCGTCTCCTTTAAACAGATCACTACCAACTCTTTCCCAGGGAAGATTTGGTGTAGGCTTGCTTATTCCGGTTAAATTGTCATTATGTCTTTGTGTTCGTTCACATACCGTATATTTCTTTGCAAAGTCATTAATATCATTACGCTATCCGTTCTAGCGATGGTAGTGGTGGAAAGAGTCGATACAGATAATAGGCGGCAGGTGAAGCATTTGAAGATGCGTCTGTCGTCGCTACTTGATTTGTTCCAATGCAGTTATTTGGAAATTGCGAAGGACAAAAAATTATCATATGGAACAATCCACGACCATCTTCCACATCATACTGCAGACCCATCAAATTTAAATTTGGCAAGGAAACCGACGAAGCTGTAATGGAAGAGTTAAAAAGTAGAAAGTCCAAATTTCTGATAGACATAACATAGAATCGGATTCCAGCAATAATAATGAATAGAGTTCTTAGGTTTACATGTTTCGAAATTAAGCTTTTCATTAATTGTTGTTAATTTTTGTAATCAATGCATTATAAACGAATGTAAAAATTCTTGTCAATGTATTGTATATTCATACGCCTACAATCTAGTAATTATTTAGATGGCATTATATTATGCTCCAAAAAGTCAGATTCCGCAGATGTGTTAACAGTATCTAATCTTTTTCACTCCTAATAACAATGGTTCTGCTTCTGTACGTAAATAGTTACGATGGATATTCATTTACATATACCTACGTACCATCTTGTAGGCACATAAAAACTATATCATTTCTTGCAAATTCAATAAATTTATCAAGTAAAAAGTACAGGGTGTCCCAGTAGTGCGTAGAAGCCGGTTAATATTGGCATTATTGTTAAAATACCTTGAATTTTATGGAGAATTGACAATGCATAAAAATAAATTATAAAAATTATATACTCTCTATATATCTATCTACAAGTAATTTTAGCTTAGGCACCTTAATAACCTCTATAACTTTCTCCTTTAAAGTTTTTTCAAATTCCTAACAACAATGCCAATATATATATATATATATATATATATATATATATATATATATATATATATATTAGCACTTTAGCTAAAACTCAAAATTTGTTTTGTTGATAACTTTTTTCTCTTGCCAAACATCGCAAAAATATGAACATTATTATAAAGAGAAGCAATATTAGAAAAAAATATGTGCTCTTTATTCAAGCCGATAAATGCAACCGTTTAGTCAGAAATCGCTATTAAAGTTTTATTAAAATATCAAATGTTGATAATTCCATTCGTTAATTAACCGAGTTGGGATGCTTCAAGTAACTGTTATTAATACTCTTGATACGAATTGTCACGAACATTGTTTAATCTTCGTATAAGTTTGACTCTTTACCATAATAATTTGGAAAATGGCTCAGCAATACTCAACTACTGAATACCGTGATATGCATTTTTGTTATGGACAAGCAAATGGTAACGCAGAACAAGCGCGCCGGAATTACATAGATGCATATCCTGATAGAATAGCACATGCACAAACATTTGTTCACGTTCACAGACGTCTGGGAGAGCAAGGTTCTTTTAAAAATGATATTTATGACTCAGGAAGACCAAGAACTAGGAGAACTGTAGAAAAAGAAGAAAGAGTGCTGGAGACAGTAGATGCAAATTCGGCGATAAGTACAAGAAGAATTGCCGCGCAGGAGGGTATTGCCCATTCTTTAGTTTGGAATATTCTTCACGAGCAACTTCTTTACCCATTCCATGTGCAAAAGGTACAAGCACTTTATCATGAAGATCCCGTGTGTCGTTTGCAGCTCTGTAATAGCATTATGGAAAAATATGACGAAGATAATGCATTTATTAATAACATTTTGTTTACTAACGAAGCCGGCTTTACAAGAGATGGTATTACAATCTATCATAATACTCATCGATGGTCTGATGAGAATCCACATGCATACCAGGAAACAAAACATTAACGAAGATATTCTCTTAACGTATGGGCTGGAATCGTAGAAGATCAATTACTGGGTCCTTACTTTTTTAATGGAGTGTTAAATGGAGATAGTTATTTGGAATTTCTTCGAAACGATCTTCCAGATTTAATTGAAGATGTTCCTCTAAGAACAAGAGCAAATATGTGGCTTCTACAAGATGGCGCCCCTCCACATTTTAGTTTGGCTGTTCGTTGATATTTAGGTGAGGTATTTCATAATCGTTGAATCGGAAGAGGTGGACCAATAGCTTGGGCACCGCGATCGCCAAATCTTAATCCAATGGATTTTTTTTTTGAGGGCATTTAGAGTCCATAGTTTATAAAACGCCTGTTAACGACGTCAATGATCTGCGACAAAGGATTATTGGTGGGTGTGAAACAATTAGAAACAATATCGATGTTTTTCATCGTGTCAGACGATCATTTCTAAAACGTGTTAGATAATGTATAGAGGTGAATGGAGGTCATTACGAACATTTGTTATGATAAACTTGTAAATTGTTACTTACTCTTTGTAACTTTAATTCAATATACAATAGTTTTAGAAATGTTAGTAACTTATAATCCTTACGTTATGTGTCTAGTATTTTCTCTTGTATTGGTGTTTATGTATTTGTATTTAGTTTTTTTTTTCAGTTTGTCCTGTAATTGGTACTTGTTTCTGTTGGACAAATAAAATGTATTATTATTATTATTATAAAATGGGAGAATCTGTCATACTTTGTTCGTGTAATTCCACTATCTAACACTATCTCTTTGTAAAACCAGAATCGTTAATGAATAAAATAAAAAAATTGGTCTTTGACAAGCCGTAGGATCTCCTCCCGGAGTTTCCTGATGGATTTTTAGAACACCCTGTATATATAGAAATTAAATTTGGAATAATGCACGTCGACGATATAGTTTAGTTTGTTGTTCTTACTTTCATTGGGTTTATTTGTTAATAAACTAATCAGTTTACAGGTAAAATATACAAGTAGGTACCTAGGGGAGAGGCTGGTACAGTGGCCACGTTTAGAGTAAATTCATGATAACATTAATAAAAAACAATATATCTGACTGAGTATACGCCCAAACAACGTTAACGGGGTTGTTAACTTATTAATGTACACTATAATACCAAACACCACATAGGTAATGCAAAAGCTACTAATTTTAGTTTTGCAAAAAATGTGGGTACTGTACCTAACCAACTAGTACAATAGCACCAGAGATAAGATACAGTGGTCATTATTTGCAATTTTTATATTTTATTGTCAAAAAATTTATAAAAAGGAAATAAAAAATATTACATTATTATAAGTTTTGTTATAAACGATTAAGTTCATAAGTAAATATGTAGTTAAGTTGCTTTGGTATGTGTGAATCCTTGCGATATTGCAGGCTCATATTCCATTAATATAAGTAATTTGATTATAATCTCATTATATTTAGATTTACATACATAAAGACAAAATTTACATCGATTGAGACTTGTATCTCGATAGCTCAGTTGGTTAGCGCGGTACTCTAGCAAAGTACAGGTCGTAGGTTCAAATTCTACTCGAGGTAAACCTTTCATTTATGTATTTAATAAAATTAATAATAATTTATGAAAAATATTACAGTTTAACAAACATTATAAGATGATAAATCCATTTTAAAAGTAAACAAATTTTCTGTTCGTTGTGTTGAAGCCAAATGAGGACTATGCCTTCTTTTGTTATTGTGGCAGAATCTCTATCTGTAGGATATGAAAAATTTATTCCATGTCGTTGTAGCAAATTTACACTATATTCGTGATCCGAACTTGTACATAAAACTTCAAATCTCACCAGAACAAATGAACCCACCTCCACATTTCGCGGGGTTATGTCCTGGGCATTTTATCTAATTCTGAAAATAGACTAACATAATCGGAATCCGCAACATCAGACAATTCCATATCACTGTTACTGCTATCACTGGATATCGACTTCTTTTTCTTTGTATTAGTCGACCAACTGAACTATCAATTTTTCTTTTTACCGTTGTCTTAGCTTTCTTGGCTCTATTCTGCCTTGCTATTCTTTCTGCTCTTTCCGCTTCTATTCCTTTATAAACTGGTGTATGAGTCAGAACTTCAGTAGTCTTCTTCTTCCTTTGTTTTTGTTTTTGGCATGGAGGTCGCTTTAGGGTATAGTTGCAGTAACACAGGAGAAATAAATCGTTTATCAGTTGTTTCCTTGGATGGTTCTGAATTGTTTCTGTTATTTTATCTTGACAACGTGGTGTTGAAGGGGACTGAATGCCAATTTCTGGTATTTCACTGGTATTTAAGTTGTTTGGTTCTTGTTCTTTCGACCAACGTTATTGTTGCGGTCATAAAATCGTCGTCGTTAAAAATGTGATCGTTGAATGGAAACACCTCAGTAGCTTGAACTACAAATACCACATTTTTGGGACAGAAAGCAAGTGGATAAGCGTCCCTCAAAATCTTTGCTGTATCGTGTATGGTTATCCTCTTTCCTGGATTCTTCATTTTTGACACTCATTCGAGGACCAAATACAACTTTATCGAGTGGTTGAAGGCGATGGCTAGTATCGTTAACAACATATTATTTTTCTTTGCCAGTTTAATAGATGCTAAAGAAACATGGCTTTCATGGTTGTCCATATGAGTAAAATGAGAGACGCCTCTGTAGGATTAGTATTCTGCTGTCACGCACCCAGAAGGTGTAGTGGAAACCTGAGTCTGAGTCTGAGTCGTTGAAAAATTTCCTAGGGAAAACTAAAAACGGCGGTATCGCATTACCAATAGCGTTTATGGCATTGCATATGGTTACGAAAGTGCCTCTTTTATTGGAAACTATGTGACCTACTTGCTTCTGTCCCTTTTTGGCTCTTACTTTCCCTCTATCTTGCACAGTTATTAGTGCTATTTCGTTAACATTATAAACCTGACTAGGGCTAAACTGATATTTTTCATAAATCTTGATATTACTAAAAAATTGTGCAACGACTGATAATTCTGCGTTTCGTTACGTAATTTGTGAACCAAAACTTGCCAGCAATCATGTTGTTTTCCAATGATGTTGGTAGTTTTTTCTTGTTAGCAATCGCCAAATCGCAAGCTAGTTTTCTAGCACCTTTTGGATTAAGACCATGATGAAGCTTGTTTATAGTTTGCAGGTAAGTACTGAGTTCTTGTTCTTCATCTGTATAAAAAATTTGATTTACACGATGATGTGGAGTCAATCTAAGAGCTCCTTCAAGAACATCTGAAGTTCAACTTATATTATTTTTATTTTCTTGGCACTTTTTAATACATCTTCAGAACGTAGTCCTTGGAATATCGTATTTTAAAGCAGCAGCCTTATGAGATAATCCACCTTCCATAACATCATATCTTCTAGTATCGCTATCAGAAGTTTTGCCAATACCCGGATTTTTCGCCGCTGGACGTGGCATATTACGATCTGAAATTTATATTGTATGAAATAAAAAATATATATCCTCATTATTTTTTGTAGGAAGGAACAGTGACCAAACCCGTGGCCACTGTTCCTATATGCGTTTGTGACCACTGTACCAAAAGCACCTTGCTTAAGAAAACATAACCTAAAATCTTCTCTTTAAAGATAGATCGTAATTTGCATCAGTTGCATGTGTTAAATACTATGCAATACACCACGAAACTTACAAAACATTTAACATACAGCCTGTTTCAGAGTAAGCGCCTTATTTTTTTAGCCACACTATGGGTACTACTTTCAAAATATTTGGCAGTAATATGTTTCAGGACATTCTCTACACGATGGTGATATCACATTTTCAATTGGAAGAATTATTTCAAAATGGCGACTTTCAACTTCTTTTTTTTTTAATGGAATGCAATAGTTTTTTTTTATTATTGAGATCCTAAGAACATTCTTTTTACGGTAGTATTTCATTTTTCTTAAAAATTCATTTCTTTCGCTATCAAAAAACAAACTAACATTTTAATCTAGTAGCGCATGAATGTTTTACACTCGATGTTATTTTTGTCCAAATATCAAGTAGCGGTAGACACAAAAAAAAACAATTAAACTTTATTTTGTAATAAACATCTACTTTTTGAAACTAAAAATTAAAAATTTACATCAAATAAAAATTAGGTATTTACAAAAATAGCTCGAATTTTTTTTCTTCTTTTTCAATACATAAATTGAAATGTCGTCCAATGGGCCAATAGATCGAAGGATAATTTCCGGAGAAATTACGTTTATGCAAGTACGAATTCTCTCTTGCATATTTTCAATAGTTGTTGGTTCAATGGTGTACCCCCAGAGAAAAAAGTCCAGTGGTGACATATCAGGTGACCTAGGTGGCCAACCAACTTGTCCTCCACGACCAATTTAACGGTTCTCGTATCGATTATTTTAAAAATCCCTAATTGGAAGGGCATAATGTGCTGGAGCGCCATCTTGTTGCCACCACAAATTATTTCTGATATTTTATGGGAGTTCATTTAGATGATTTTGAGTTTCATTTTCTAATAAATTGAGGTAATTCGCATCAGTTACTCTATTAATAAATATTGACCCAATACTACACATTTAAACTTTAAACTGGCTGCTTCATAAGGATCCTCATCTGCTGTTCCAAATATTAGGAGCACACAATTAACTCGTCTCTCGTATAACTTAACGGCATTTTAAAAACGTATCAATTAATTTTAAATTAACAATTATAATCTTCAATAACACAATTGTTATTAACAAGCACTGACAACTAAATTGCATTGATTGACGTTTGACTACTACATTAAAATTTACTTCATGGGCTACTAGATTAAAATGTTAGTTTGCTTTTTGAAAGGGAAAGAAATGAAGTTTTAAGAAAAAAGGAATAACCATTGTAAAAAGAATGTTTTTAGGATCTCAATAATAAAAAAAAATTATTGCATTCCATTTAAAAAAAAGTTGAAAGTCGCCATTTTGAAATAATTCGTCCAATTGAAAATCTTATATCACCATCGGGTAGAGAATGTCCTGAAACATATTACAGCCAAATATTTTGAAAGTAGTACCCATAGTGTGGCTAAAAAAATAAGACGCTTACTCTGGAACAGGCTGTATATGTTATTATAGGAATAAAAGGTGTTTAAACTTACCTATTTTTTCTACACAGCACACATTTAAACAAATTAATTTGCAAAACAGTTGTGGAAACAATTATAGACGTGACCGTTTTGACTGAAATTATTAACGTTTCGACTAGGTGGCGCGCCTGTACGTATCAAACCAAAACAAATATTTAAAAGTGAGCACTGCACCTACTGGTTACTGTACCAGCCTCTCCCCTATATCTTGTTTTTCATCAACCATTGACGCGTCCTATATTAGGGACTGTAACAAGCAAAATACCTACTCTAAAATAAGTGTAAATTGGTTTAAATCTGATAATTCAGCAATTTTTATTAATACAAGTGCTGGTATTAGGGATTTATAAGACCTGGCACTTTTGTCCCCATAAATTTCAAAAATCGTACACTGTGCTACGTAGAAATGACTCCAGGTATTATTATTTCAAGGGTAAAGATTATCAACACATATTGCGGAGCATATTCTCGCCAAGAAGCATAACTTTAATCTTGAGGATGTTGAAGTCGTAATGCTAACAACATTAATATTAAATTACACTCACTGAAAAAAATCATCCATTATTTTAAAAATCAAAATTTGAATTCTCTTAATGAAGTTATTAGTCAAACCGCCTGCGCTACCTATCAATATTAATATTCAGTTATAATTTCTATGTTAAAAACTAGTCCTAGTGATGATGCGCGTACCCTATAATCTATCCGACTTTACTATTTATTTGTCATAAATTGTTATAAATTTTATTCCATTGTTATCGTGCATGCAGAATGGTAACAACATTAATATTAAATTACACTCACTGAAAAAATCATCCATTATTTTCAGTGAGTGTAATTTAAATTATGTTATAATAAATAAAATAAACAATAACAGATATACATATATATTAAATTATTATATTAAATATTAAAATTTGATTTTTAAAAAATCATCCATTATTTTAAAAATCAAAATTTGAATTCTCTTAATGAAGTTATTAGTGAAGCCACCTGCGCTACCTATCAATATTAATATTCAGTTATAATTTCTGTGTGAAAAACTAGTTCTAGTGAGGTTGTGCGTATCCTATAATCTATCCGACTTTACTATTTATTTGTCATAAACTGTTATAAATTTTATTCCATTGTTATCGTGCATGCATCATGGCTTACTGACTTTACTTCATGTTATATTTTTACAATTTTAATGTTTAATTGTAAGTACTGCTATAAGCTTAAAATAATCATAGCTCAGATAATGATTATACCTAATTGATGTACTTGAAACATGTAGGAGTAAATAATTAAATTAAATGTAATTGTATATTTTTGGTTTAAAGTTTTGTTATTAATTACATAAATTTTATTATACTTTCATAATTAGTGACAATTGTTTTGTAAGTTTTCATTGCATATGTAACTTGTCTGATCAAAGACAGAATCCTGTCTAAGAAAGCCAAACATAATATTTCGAAAAAAGCACTAAAAATAACACAAAATATTAAGATTTTTGCTTTATTCTTCTTCCTAGACCAAGTGACACTGTCTATTATATGTAACCTTATAGGATAAAGGTAATGGAGCGAAACATAAAGGTGCAATGTTTTCAAAAGTAACCGCTACCGTTTTTGAACACTAAATATTTCACGCCTACTTTACTTTTAATACTATTGTGACCATTGGATTAGAATAAAAGGCTATTGTCGTACAGACAGAATAGGAGCAGTCCTCACTAAACGCGGGATTTACCTAACGTGATAATAATATGGTACTTATATATAAATAATGGTACCCCTACGATTAAGAAACGAAGCGTGCTCAAATTGAAATGACATAATAACTAGATAGATAAAGCATTTCGGCTCCCTCACAACTGACAACTTTTCTTTAACATACACCCTGCCAATTTTAATTCACTTTGCATAGCTTGATTGTTTTTCTTTCCAATTTCGGTCTTAGGGAGCAGAAAACAAAATGTGTAATTATTGCTTACGCACCGAGTTCATCTACATTTTAAAATGTTACTGAAAAGCCGCTTGTAAAGACTACCGCTACTATCTTATCTTTTGGCGGTTGGATGTGTAAAAAAAATTAGACCTTTCCCAATTTTCACATCATGAGATATTTCTGACAAAATACATCTGAAAGCGGAGCACATCTTTAATTCTTTTACTACACTTACTTTATATATTGTGGTGTGCGAATGAAGGTGTGTTAGTACTATATTTATAATTACATATTGTATTATCAATTTTTCAACTTTGCTATGACCTAATACGTGATTATATAAGCATGTGCACTGATTTCCTTGTAGGTGTAGTGCGGCTTTTATCTTTCAAGTATTATTTACAAAAATTGATAACTGATAACAATGTTATTTCCTGCTATAGATAAATATTAATTTTTACAATATTTTCTTTTCTGTATAATACACAAAACTAATCTTTTTTTCAATACGTTTTACTATTACAGGAAGGTATATTAAACAAAACAAAAAATCGACAGGGGTTAAAATAATAATCAGGCAAAGTATGTTAAGAATTGGTGATTATGTAAAGACTATAATCCGGCGCCTCATTCTTATACAAGGAGACGTCTGTCTGTAAGGCGCCTATCATGGGGGTGTCTAGAGTGACATCCGGTCATCCTGACACCTAAACCAATATTCTGAACCACTTGAAATACTCTTTTTTGTGTGTATACATAACCCTGCGTCTTGCTTACTTGTCACCTAAATGTCAAACCTGTGAGATAAAACAGAATTTACATTTCTAACATAAAAATTCGATGACAGGAACCAATTTGATATGTGTTTCAAAATAAATACGAAAAGGAATGGCAATGGAACCAAAACCCTATTACGTGACGTTTCTAACTCATTTAACAAATACTCTTGAAATTATTAAAGTTAAAAGTAAATGGTGATTTTATTCTGTAAACAATAGCTGACGTAGGCCATGAAAAAGTTGAAATCCATGTTGTGCAGGTACAAAATTATTGAAAATTCCAAGGTCCTTTAATTTTGATATCTGCATACAAAACAAGTATTTAGAGTTACGTTAAAAGCTACAGGTATACCTTGCGCTTTATACTAGTGAAGAAACATCTCTTTCTTTGTTCATTGGGCGAGAAATACACAAATCAATCGAGATTTGCCATCATAATTTAAAGAGTCGACCATATTACCCGAGTTCCATTGTGAACGAAGTAACAAAATATTTGTCAATTTTTTTTTGATAGAGACGCATAAAATACACGCTTTTCCTGCTTTAGTGTAATTTACTGAATTTCTGTATTGGACATAAATATGTATTTATTTGTGTAGGCAGCAACTCTTAAGGTATATTTTAGATCTTTCAACATTACAGTAAGCGATGTTTTCTTTTTTTCATAAAGTTTAATTTCGAATCAGAAATAATAAAAATAGGGTACGATAAAAAGTAAGTGACCATTAATTGACATCAGTCAAGAATTATACTTTTGTGTTATAAAAGTCAAAATATAAATTTTATTTTTATTATAGTCATCATTATTGTAAGTTTTTTATTTACGTGCATATAAATACCTAAAAAGATTCTCTCGAATGGGATTCGAACCCACGCCACGCCCTTATGTTATGACATGAACTCTAACCAACTGAGCTACTTTATACAGTGTGTCCGAGATTCAGCATGCATGTATTGCTATATTCGTTAATATTGAACATAGAATGTCGGTTAAATGGGGAAAGTTTTAGAGAATTTTATGGCTATCATCATGGTAAAGTCAGATTTGAAGTAACTTTTTTTGTTTTTATGATACATCGCTGAAAAAGTGATAAAAAATACTATTCGATAATGTAAAAATCCAAGATGGCGTCCATATGAAAAACAATAGTTAGTGTATGTATTTCAAAACCAAATGACTGTAGATAAATTTTGGTACTTTTTTTTAAATTGTCTTTTAAAGGTGTCATAATAATGTACAAATTCTCTAAAACTTTCCCCATTTAACCGACATTCCATCTTCAATATTAACGAATATAGCAATACATGCATGCTGAATCTCGAACACACTGTATGTATTTATAGGTTAACTAGTTAAATTGTCATAGATACAGTTATTATTTATGTACATGTTAAGTGAGCCCGCAATGTCGCTAAGGTTTCACACCTAAGTGGGTTTTCAAGCGGAGACATAGCCATACCATATACAGCTCGCGATAAATGGTCGCAATATTGCTTTACACCAAATGTGTATTTTTAAATCGGCCGTTTTCACACATAGACGATACCATTACGGCTCTGGTAACGCCAACGCTATATGGCGTGAACACGCGATTGGTTCTACTGAAATCGCGTCATTTTTTATCGCCATCATTCCTGTAACCAGTGCAAGTTGATGCGTGTTTTCACACGATTTACCATAATCGGTCGCAGGTTAGTAGTAAGATGGCCAAGAAAGTGGCAAAGAAGGTATATGACCTTTTAACTCTGATTGAACTGATAGAACAAATACCGTACGTTTGGGATAAAACAATAGATGATTACGAAGATAGATTGAAGAAAACAAAAACGTGGACGGCAATTTATCAGGATTCGTTCTTGGAGTTAGTCTTGGGGTTGACCTCAGAGTTGGCCTTGCACTGGGAATTGGAATTTGTATTCTAGTAAAGGTCCTAGTCTTGTAAGGCTATTATAGGAACCTGTTCGCGGACTTCGCTCTTGTCTTAAAAATTGCATTATAATAATAGGGAGAGAAGAGTTAATAGATAAGACATGTAAAGATTATGACACGTGTTTTTTCATAATAAAAGGTGTTATTTAATCTGTGTTTATTATTATTAATAATAATTATTAGGGCCAGTTTTGATTTTTATCAGATATTTCAAAGATACAAAAACCTGGACATAGACCTTAAACGTTCTATGCAATTTTGAAATGACTGTGCATTATGAGTTTTTTTATAGAAGTGGTCGACCTTAGCGTTTTTAAGTTAACATGTATGTTATGTCTATTAATATAATGCATGGTAAGACTAAAAAAAATAATTAAACATAAATGAAAATAACTAAACTGCATTATTGATATCTTATATAGTATTGTTCACACCGAGAATTCAGTATCGAGCCTTACGGAGCGCGTCGTTGCCTTATGTAGCATGGCTGGGCCGGTCAGGAATCAGGTGTGGCCTCAACTAAACTGCTCGGACCTAACTTTATTTTAACGTTATTTATGAACAATAATCTTGTTAATAAACAACGATGAACACTAATAGTGCCGAAAAAATAAGTAATTTACTTTTTACTGTTCTATTTAAAATGCATTCTATTTTTATTAGTACAATTTATACAAAAATCAAAGGTATTTTTTTATCTTTATGCTTGCAAATATTCAAATATAGTTCACAACGATTAAAGATTAAAGCATAATTCTAGTACGGCGCTGACAAAAAAACAGAGATATACAAAAAACTAATTATGTATGTAAATTAATATTAAACATTCCCACTTACAAATGAACGTTATTACAATTTATATAACAATAGACCCGAAACCCATTCTTAATTATCTGCAGAACTATGCAAAAGATAAACAAAATAATTGCACTTAATCTTGCCTGGATGCTTAATGATATTTTCCAGGATTTCGCTAATAGGTTTGCTTAATCGCATTCTTAGTTAGATTAATCACCCGTTTATAAACTTTAAACAAACCATTTCTTTCGTTTATTTACTTTAATCCTTTAATTTTAGTTTCACAAACCAGGTCGAAATTGACCACTCTAATGCATGTGTTAAACTGGAAACAATTGATAAAGTTGTGTACCTGTATGTACATAGTTACAATAATTATAAATAACATCTGCAAGGTATCCGCGTGCTCTTTAGGGGCGAGCCGACCCTGTCACTAATATGCCAGTGACGGCAACGCTGCCCGGGTTTCTCCCACTTAAAATGCATTGCCTGTGCTAGCCATATTAAATTCTCGGTGTGAAAAGTACAATAGAAGTGATGATGAAGTTTAAATACCATTCTGTTGTTGTTTTACAGCATGATTTTTATTTTTTCGCAATGAGTTTATTATTATGAAAGAGATTGCATAAGTATCCTAAAAATGTTATTAACATTATTACAGGTCGCATAAGACTAACATTAAATATGAATGAAAATGATTAAATCATATTATTGATAGATGCAGATGGCCTTGGTATAATTTTTTAAAGTTAACATGTATTTGTTTTATACCTATTTGAGTTTAAACGCAATTCTGGCAAGAATAACTGTTTTTGTTTTACAGCGTGATTTTAATTTTCGTCATGAGTTTATTATAAAAGAGACTGCATAATTGTTATTAAAATTATTATTACATATTTTTTAATTCCCATCTACAGTTTGTGACCTTTTACCTATACGAAAATTTATTTATACATAGTTTAAATTATTTCACTTCATAGTCATTAAAATAAAACGAGTAATTCAGTTACATAATCAGTTTGCTTACGGCAATAACAGGCTTTAATTGATGTTACCTTGAGAAAAATCACCTTCAACGGTCTTGAAGTTAGGCATGGACCTGACCTTGGAGTCGGGCTTGCGAATTTTCAGTGACTTATAATTCGACCTTGGGAAAAATGCTATAAATACGTACATCTGAGTTTAGTTAATTTAGTTCTGTTTTCAAGAGCACTACATTATCATCGTTATGGAGTTTTTAACAGCTAACCAGATTTTGGGGTTGTTTCGATTAGTTATAAGGTAATGTTTGAAAATAATAATATCGATTCGCTGGAAGAGTACAATGATTTTGTGGAAGTTGTGCGGAGGGTTGGTGGAGTGTAAGTATATATCTGTTTTGTTTTTAAGTTTTTAATAATTTTTTTAAATCCCCGCTAAAGTAAATAGGGAGGAAGTGTTTGTTGATGATGATGATGAAGAGATGCCGCAGCGGAGGATTCGAGTATGATAACGGTATGTCTTTTAATTTTCTATTGTTTCATTTCATGAATAAGTACATTACAGAGGCTGCAGCAAGGCCAATCGGGTTGAGGCCTATCAACTAAGCGACAAGAGTCAGGACCATCCTCTACCCAAATAAGATTCAACCATATAAATATAATAGGGGAATCTAACACTAAATTTATAGGGAAATTTAACACCGCATGTAAGTCGCTGAGATTTACCTTTAATGACGAGCATGCAAGGATAATCCCTTAACCTGACTGCAGGTAAAAATATACCATTTCCTAAATGTTATTTATCTAACACATATTTTCTATAGAGTGCATTCGAGAAATTGTGTACATACATTGTGGAGGATGCGGCTCCGTCAGACCGTGTCGGTATCACATTAAGGAAACCAAATTACCGAGACAAACCAATTGGCGTATCATTTAGAAGAGTTGAGCAGTTGTCGGTGAGTGTGATAATGACACTACTGGAAAAGGTAACGCAGAGCAATGCTAGCTTTTTCTAGAGCGACTTGTTAGTTTAAAATGTGGATAGAATCACTGTGCCTGTTGGCTATGGACGCAAAACTTGACAGGGCTAAAATTTGCAGACTTTTGTAAGGCTCAAAAACATGGTATTATGGTTGTACCGTCAACAATCAACGAAAACAATTGTTTAGCTCGCGCCCTTATCTTAGCAATAGCGTTTAGAAGTAACGATACAATGCGTCACAACATGGGAATAGGTTACCCCTTACTTCAAACGCGGGCTATGCAACTTTCCTAAAACAGTGGTGTAGACCTTAATCAGGGTGGTAGTTACTAGCATATTCAATCATTTCAAAATCATTTAACTTCATATACCATTGTAGTTTATAACTCGCGAATAGGTAACTCGGTTTACTTTGAGCGTCCTAGGGAACACGGAACAGGGTTTACCTGCAGTCATTACTGCGAACAGTGCAAAAAACGTTGTAATGACAGAAAAGATCGTGTGACGTGTTTTATATCAGTGTTCTGGTTGTCATCAAAAGCCACCATGTTCCATTCAAAACCCGAAAATTGTATGCAATGATTGCAAGAGATTTTTTTCGGCCCTGAATGTCTTAAAAACCACAAGGTCAGTGAGCTATGTGCAAAATTGCGTACATATTTAAAGTGTCCCAAAACCATTGAAGTAAAGGGTAAACATAGATGCGATTACAGTCGTTGTCCCACATGCAAGGACCGAAAACCTATTGGACATCTTTGCTATATGCCCATTAACAAGGATCGAGGTGACACCGGTGAAG
Organism: Vesta saturnalis; assembly: GCA_036346205.1. Lineage (NCBI taxonomy): Eukaryota > Metazoa > Arthropoda > Insecta > Coleoptera > Lampyridae > Vesta > Vesta saturnalis. The sequence goes on along the minus strand of JARFJB010001631.1, from coordinate 2,038,222 downwards.
GAAAAGCATCTATGTTTATCTTTTACGATTTGGAATGCATGCAAGAGAAAGTGTGTAAGGTGGCGAATAATAGATTTCTTCATGAGCCCAATCTATGTGGCCACGAATCTTTACTCTGTTTGTATCCAATACCCCGACAATTTGGATGAGTGACGTCCGATGTGTGGCGAAAGAGTGCACATTTTGTTTTGTGCTTAGATGTATGCTACCTAATAATAACCGATGGAGACCCAAAGTCATCTCCAACGGTCTAAAATTAATTTCCGTTCAATGCGACGATGTCAGGTTTATTGACTCCCTTAACTTCATTCCATCACCACTCTGAGCGTTTCCGAAAACTTTCAACTTTCCCGAATCCAAGGGATATCTCCCCTTTCCCTTCAACACATCCTCAAGTCAGAATGAAGAAGGTCCTTTACCTGCACTTGAATATTATTTTGTAGATCATCTCCATCGGTTATTATTAGCTAGCATACATCTAAGCACAAAACACCCATCGGACCCCTTCATGTTATGTACATGTTAACTTAAAAAAAATACCAAGGCCGTCTGCTTCTATCAATAACACGATTTAATCATTTTTATTCATATTTAATTTTAGTCTTATGCTACCTGTAATAATTTTAATAACATTTTTTAGGATAATTATGCAATCTCTTTCATAACGAAAAAATAAAAATCATGCTGCAAAACAAAAACAGAATGATATTTAAATTTCATGTTAGATAGACATAAACACTTTGTTAAATTTAAAAATTCCAAGCCACTATCACTTTTATAAGATATCAATAATACTGTTTAGATATTTTCATTTATGTTTAATTATTTTTTGTTTAGCCTTACGATGCATTATATTAATAGTCATAACATACATGCTGACTTAAAAACGCCAAGGTCGACCGCTTCTATAAAAAATCAATAATGCACAACCATTTCAAAATTGCATAGAACATAATCGATATGTTTCAGGTCTATGTCCGGGTTTTTATATCTTTGAAATATCTGATAAAAATCAAAACTGGCCCTAATAATAAACACAGATTAAATAACACCTTTTATTATGAAAAAAACACCTGTCATCATCTTTACATGTCTTATCTATTAATTCTTCTCTCCCTATTATTAGAATACAATTTTTATGACAAGAGCGAAGTCCCCGAACAGGTGCCTATAACTGCCTTAGAAGGACCTTTATTAGAATACAAATTCAAATTCCCAGTGCAAGGCCAACTCTGAGGTCAACCCCAAGGCCGAACCCGAGATCAAACTCAAGGTCAAAAAATACGTCCTTCACGTGGGCGGCCTTGGGAATCCCCAAGTTCAAAAGTGAAAGTAGTGTCGTACCTACGAGACGACGAATAAATTTTAAAAAAGTCCGTATTTATTAATTAATGATTTGTATGATAAATATAAAAACAATATTTTCGTCATTTGCCAAGACAAAGAGCGTTCTGGATTTGTAAAATAATTTACAAATTCATCTCTTAGCTCATTAGCATGTCATCCACCTCTGACGAATCTACCTTGAGGTAAGTTTTGTAACCCTCTTGTATGTGTAGCATCATACAAGTCACTAAGAACAAGAACAAGAACGAAAGCCATCTCTTTGACGAACCACATTATGCATATGGTTTAAAAACATTTAAAGCTCTATGGAAAATTTTCCATTTGTTGCTCAATATACCAAAAGCACATTCTACAAACATTCGGGCTCGTGTTAAACGATAATTAAAGACCTTTTTTGTCATACTAATATTTTGTCGTCCAAATGATCGTAATAAATTTCCACTTAATGCAAATAATTCATCTCCAACCAATACAAATGGCAAGTTTATATATGCTTCTTGTAAATCAGGAATATTCAGCGTACCTTTCATTTTTGTCCAAAATTCAGTTTCTTGAAAAACCGAAGGATTACAACCCTTCCCATAGGCTCCTATGTCTTCATAAATAAACTTATAATCAGAATCTGCCACTGCCATCAGAACTATAGAAAATTAGTGTTCATAATTCAAGTTCACTGTGCCGGAATTTTTTAACCCTTATATGTTTACCATCTACAGCTCCAATACAATGTAGAAAATGTGACACTCGGCCATATTCAACCAATCTTCTTGGGAAGGACTAGGTAGGTATTCTTCTCTTAAATGATTCCATAACTTTCGACAGACCGTTCGAACACTTTCACTTATAGTTGAGATACCTAACCTATCGGTACAATGTATACCTGTAAATGTATTCTTATTATCCAGGTATCTGTAAATATCCTCCACATATAATATTTTGTGTATATTTGCACAATAAAAAATACATTATTTGTAGGAAAAGCCGTCATTGACAAATGAAAACATATTCGAGACGCTTTTGCAAGTTCCCTTAAAAAGAAAAGTGGCGATAAACAAGGATAAACTTTGATCAGCTTCAATTTGCGCCAATTCGGAGTCAACAAAGTGAAGAGGACGAATCATCCGTATCATCACAAGCTAGAAATCTCCCACCGGGGCCAAGTTCCACTTGTGCTCTAAAACGAAAGAAATTATTAGAAGTAGACGAAACAGACAAGGCGATTTTAAAAGCCTTAGAAGCCAACCCCCACCGCCTCCATCAGAAATAGATGAAGACACGGCATTTTTTACATCCGTAACACCTGCCGTTCAAAAGTTTGATGAAGATGAAAAACTGGAGTTTCGCATGGGAGTACTGACATTACTAAAACAAATTAAAGAAAAAAGATACGCGCGAGAACTCGGACCTTAATCGATGAACTATCACCATACGTCTGTGTCCTTTTATAATTCGTCTTATTCAACTCCAACCTCCGAATACCAGTCCAGAGACTATACGTTTGAGTAATTCTAATAGTATGACATGGCATTCATTATTAAGTGAATTATTATTATCTACAAGCATGTTTTGTTATGTTATGTTATTATTGTTAATTACAGTTCATACGGTTAATTTTCAGTTATTTGTAATAGAAGAAATAAACTTCACTTACCTCAAAGTAACTGCTAACGTTTCTTTACATACTAAGGAACTACGGCAACACCGAATAATTATTTTACTTCGCGAAATTTTATGGTATCCAACCATATTGCGACCATTTATCGCGGGCTAGAAATGGTATCGCGTCGTGTGTAAACAAACACGTAACTGATGTAATTTTTTTAAATTTTAATATTAGCACCTAGTGACATATAAAAAGTTTTAATTATGAGTTTTTTATTCATGGTAAACAGATATAAAGTTTTTATTTATGTGTATAAATACATAAAAAGATTCTCTCGAATGGGATTCGAACCCACGACTTCATATATGTCACTACTAATGTTAAAATTTGAAAAATTACATCAGTTACGTGCTTGTTAGGTGTGGAACCTTAGAGACATTGCGAGCTCACTTAACATACGCATAAATAGTAACTGTATCTATAATAATTTAACTCCACAACCAGTTAACGTGTAAATACATATAAAATTTAATTAGAATGGAATTCTAATCTCACGGTAGCTCAGTTGGCTAGAGTTGATGTCTAGAGTTCTAGGTCGTGGGTTCGAATCCCATTCTAGAGAATCTTTTTATGTATTTATACACATAAATTATAAATTACAATGAATACCAAATTCTTAGTTACAACTTTTCATATGTCACCATCGTTACTGTAACTCTGTAATATTCACAGACACGCATTCTGAAAAACTATTTAAGAAATTTTGTTTAGCTAAAATTAATTTTGAAAAAAGTATGATTCAGTCACTAGCAATTGACAGCATGATTTTTGAAGTGATCTGATTATTAACATCCCAATAATTCATGACTCACTGTTTAGATATTTTAGGCGATTGGACTTGATCTTATTTTATATGAAAAATTAGTTTTTTTGCACCACTGCTACTGTGTATTTTTGTATGTTTTCTTTCAAGTGTTACACAGATTTTAAAACAATGCACTACTAATTACGTGTGTAATGAGTCTTACCAGGGCCGACTTTGGCAGTGTTGCCACCGGGTGCAAAAACGTGACATTGCGCTCTCGCTTCACAATAAACGTCCCTCAAAAATGAAAAATTTCAACAATGTGCATACTAGAAAGAACGGTAAGCATAACTAAATTTTGTATATTTAGGTACAGAGTATTGTTGTTTACATTGAATACGAACAGTAATAATAGTACTATAAGATAATAATAGAACAAGCGGCTAAAACCACAAGTTGCGTTCGTGTAATATGAAAGCAATATATATATATATATATATATATATAGGGTGTTTCAAAAAAACACTTAAAAATAAGTGGGGTTCGCTTATTAAAAAATTTTCGAAACGGCATCCGTATTCAAGATGCAGGGTTTAAAAATTTTTTTTACGATTATGTCGAAACTACAGGCAACATTGTAATGAAATTTTGTATGAATATGTTTTGGAAGCTAACACATCCCATGAATTTGTTTTTATATCTGGCTCCCATAGAGGGCGCTAGTTACAGGGTTCGTACTGAGTAGTTTTAAACATAACTTTCTTGAGGTTAGATTTTCTAGTCCAAATTTTAAGTGAACTTAAACACCATTCAATTTTACACCAAAAAGGTACTATTGGTAAAACTGAAGCTGGTATAAACTAAGTATTTCTATTAAAAACCAAAAACAATAACCAAGGCGAAAGTTATTAATCACAGAATCACAATAAGAAAATTAAAATAAATTTGACTAAAAACATGAAATATTCAACAAGTGTTCAAAATGTCCTCCGCTTTCGCGAATACACAATTCTATCCTTTTTTCTAAAGAATGCATCTTCTGAACGATTGATGATTACCTATGAAGACCTTATAGTGATGTTCAATTCCGTCTTACAACTCTTGACGTGAATTTACCACGGTAGCATAGACTTTTTCTTTAAGATACAACCAAACTGTATAGTCCAATGGATTGAAATCGCATAACTGTCGAGGCTGCGGAGCTGCTTCACCTCTACCAATCCATCGATTAAGATAATGGTTACTCAACTAATTACGACACCTTATACCAAAGTGCGAGGTACACATTACCATTTAAAGTTCCAGGTAGAATGTGATAATGAATTAATTTGTTACCTAAAGTCGCTGCTCAAACATTAACTTTAAACAAGTGTTGGTAATGTGATACCCTTTTAACATGTGGATTTTCATCACACCAGTAGTGTGCATTATGAGAGCTAAACATTCCTTGACGCGTAAAGGTGGCCTCGTCGGTAAAACGGTACATTTTAAAAAATTGGGATTGAGGGCTGTCATTTCTTGTAACGTTTCACAATAATCCACTCTAACCGGTAGATCGTGTTGGACCTATCTGTACTGATAATGATGTAACTGCTGCTCCTTAAGTACTTGCAGAAAACGTATTTGTATGTGGTGCCATATTCTCAGTTTCTCGACAACGTCGTTCCAATGCTCTAAACGTTTTTTTATTTGGTAGGTTTCTTCTGGGAAACGTTTCTGCATAACGCGTAACCGCTGCACTAACGTTTCCTAAACACTCGCCTAAGGTTAATAACATGTCTGTGTATTCAACATCTGAATACATTTTGATTATTAATTAACGTATTTATCAACAATATTAAATGTTATTGACATTACCGTCTTAACTATCAATAAATGCAGTTTTCCGTGGTTAACTGATGACATTTGAACACTTAACTCTAACTAATTGTATATTTCATGTTTTTAGTCAAATTCATTTTAATTTTATTCTTGTGATTCTTTGTTTAATTAATAACTTTAGCCTTAGAATAATGTTATTGTTTTTAATAAGAATACTTACTTTATACCGGCTTCAGTTATTACTTCATAATTTTAAAATCAATAGTACCTTTTTGATGTAAAATTGAATGATGATTAAGTTCACTTAAAATTTGGACTAGAAAATCTAACCTCAAAAAAGTTTAAAACTACTAGTTACGAACCATGTAACTAGCGTCCATTGCCGTTTCGAAAATATTTTAATAAGCAAACCCCACTTATTTTTAAGTGTTTTTTTGAAACACCCTGTATATATGTAATACTTTCATATTACAGGAACGCAACTTGTGATTTTAGTCGCTTGGCCTACTATTATCTTATAGTATCATTACCGCTCTTCGTAAACAATTTATAGTTTTTGTCGTGCTCTGTGACGCGGATGTGTTAACTCGAAATCAGCTGAAATATCAATAACGTCGACGAGTTGTTTTACTTCACCAAACCAAACCAAGATCTTTGAAAAACATTTTACAATTTTTTTATTAGCGCTATAGCGGATGATAAATCATAATCTTTGATCTTTAGTAGCTTGCTGATCGGATTAATATAATTTAAAATTGTGTACCAAACTGCAATGGAGCATAACTACTTAATTTGTTTAATACAGTGCAACAGGACAGAAGCCCCATCTCTTATAGTGTCAATTTCAGTATCCTCATAAACACTTAATAAAGCATCGTAAATACTTCCCAATTGATACCATAAGGACTTTAAAGCTACTACTTGACTTTCCCAACGAATATCACTCATTGGTTTTAGAGCTAGAACCTTAACATTTTTTAATAATATGGCCCATCTAAAGGTTGACGAAGCAAAAAACAGGTAAATTCTTTGAAGTATATTAAAAACATTTGCGGCTTCTACGGACGCATTTGTCATATCGTTGAGGACTAAATTTAATGAGTAGCTACATGGCAAGTAAAATGCTCGTAAATTAATCGTCCTTATTCTAGATTGTACCCTTGATTAATCACCTCTCATATTGGCCCCGTTGTTGTAAGCCTGGACTCTCATATCCTGCAAATTTAACCCCATTTTTCAAGTTGTGCTGGGGGGTCCAGCACTTTTAATCTGATGACGTCACAATTAAAAATGGTGGGGATGGGGGTGGGAGTCACATGACCCACCCTTTTCTGATTGGTCGTATGCGCGCATCCAGCCCCAGAACGAATGTTCTGATTGGAGGGTCTAAGGGTAGGCCACGCCCCCTTATTTCTGATTTGTTCGTTTTGGTTGCCATTTTTGTTTTGACAGCCACTTTTGTTTTGGCCGCCATCTCTACAGCCATTTGTGGGGGTGGCTTGTCGGTAATTTTTGTTTTGTAATTGTTACTGCGGGAAGTTTGAAATAGTGCTTTAATAATGGGGGTTCGATTCCATTTCCGAAGACAACTATAGGACTCCGGAACTTGCTTTCGGGTCTTCGCCCCTCTGTTCGGGCTCCCTTGTTTACTATGGCGGAAAACTAGAAATTTGAAATGGTATTCTATTAAGGGGGCTCGCGCACTATCTCATAAGACAGCTATAGGCCTCCGGAAGAGGGGGCAAGTTTCCATCTCGTAAGACAGAAGTCGATTTATCTGTTATGTCGGGGAATTTGGAATAGTATGGGCGCCGTATACTATCTCACAACACACCGTTAGGATTCTTAAACTTGTCACAGTCTTATCCTTACTGCAGTGGTCCCCTTATTTGTTTGTAGCGCCATCTAGTTGTGTTTTTGTAAAAAGGTAATTGCATATTTTCGTAATAGGACCTGATCGTGCTTCCATCTTACGGTATATTTTAAAAGTAATAGAGGGTAGGAGAATGGCGCCATCTAGTTGTGTATTTTGTAAAAAGCTAATTGCGGATTTCTGAAATAAGGTCTGGTCCTGGACAGTAAAACTTAAAATTGGAAATAACGTTCCGAAAGTAGGGTTTCATATCAATCACTATAAAGCTTAAATCCACAAATACGTGTCACATAATGTTATTGATTTTAAAATAACGTAACACTCATACTTTTATCTAATTAACTAAACAAATGGCCTGAGATCGAGTCTATACAATAACAGCTGACACTATTGCAGAGTTGGTTTATAACGTCAAGCTATAAGGATAATAATACATTAAAATTTTTAACAGCATTTTTTGTGAACAATATCAAATAAAATGTATATTAAAAATAAGTCATATCCTAAGATACGATTTCTTTCTAGGGGTTACGGACAAGACGGGGTACCGGATGTCACCGGCCGCACGAACGACCAATCACAGCCGCTCTGGCTCGTAATGACGCGTGACCGTCTTGTTTATCAGTCAGCGTTGTAGCCGGCTTGTCAGTCCTCGCGTGTTTGCCCTAGCGCCAAAAACTCGGTTTTTATCAAGTTCGTTGCGATTTTCGTGTTGTACATCGCATGTGTCTTGTACCTCAACATTAGTTGCCTAGAACCGATTGAAAGTTATTCTTGTTTATCAATTATTACACCAGCAGGTAAGACAATGTTTATTTCCATATTTTGATTAGTTTTTTTAAGGCATGTTATTTTATTAAGATGTGCGCGGGAGGGCAAGATGGAGTATCGGGTACCCCATCTTACCCCTCGAAGAAAATTCAAATTATTTCTTTAATACAATATGATTCTGTGAACTTAATTGAGCTTAATCTTGTTTTGGAATGGTAAAAAATTATAGCAGAAAGACGGAGAGGGGGAGTTGGAGTGAAGAGAGCATGAAAAATGCGGTAAATGTTGTAGTTAAACGGGAAATGGGTTATAAATTAGCGGTGAAAATATATTCTGTGCCACAAACGACCCTCGAAAGAAAAGTTAAAGAAGCTCATGTAGCCCTAGAAGATCCTGCTGCTTCTGCAACTTTGGTGAAAGTTCATATAGGCCCAAAAAGAAGAACACTTTCTGATGACGAAGAGAAAGAACTTTGTAACTATATAGTTGATATGGAGAGTCGTCTTTACGGACTTACAACAAAAGAGTTAAGGGCATTGGCATATACTCTGGCAGTAAAAAATGGGAAGCAACACTTTTTTATCTCTGAAAGAAGAAGCAGGCAAAGATTGGGTGCAGGGATTTTTAAGCAGGCATCCAGAATTATCGATACGAAAGCCAGAAAGCACTTCAGCTGCACGTGCCGCTGGGTTTAATAAACAAGCTGTTGAACATTTTTTTAACTTCCTCGGCAACGTTTGTGATGAGCACAAATTTTCCCCTGACAGAATTTATAATTGTGATGAAACAGGAGTTTCAGTGGTACCTAAAACAAAGTCAAAAATAATTTCAAGAAAAGGTAGAAAACAAGTGGGATCCATAACTTCTGGGGAGAGAGGAACCACAATAACTATAGAAATATGTTTCAGTGCTAGTGGCCAATATATTACTCCAATTATGGTGTTCCCAAGAAAGAGAATGGACCCACAGCTAATGCTGAATGCTGCTGCTGGAGCTTGGGGTGTTTGCAGCGATTCTGGCTGGATGACAGCTCAATTATTCCTTGACTGGTTTAAGAAGTTTATTAAATTTAGCGGAGCAACAGTTGATCGGCCTGTGCTGTTGTTGTTAGATGGCCACAGCATCCACACCACACACAAAACATTGACGTGATTAATGAAGCGCATTCCAATGGGGTTATTATATTATGCTTCCCTCCACATACGACTCATCGACTTCAAGTCGCCGACGTAGCATACATGAGGCCATTGAGCACATACTACGACCAACAAATTACAGCCTGGCTTCGCAGCAATCTCGGAATGGTAGTAACTGTCCGGCAAGTACCAGAGGTTTTTGGTAAAGCTTTTGTTCAGGCTTCTACAATGGCAACGGCGGTAAATGGCTTTAAAAATTGTGGAATTTGGCCATACGATCAAACAGTGTTTTCCGACATTGACTTTGCTCCATCATTGACGACAAATATTCCACAAACAGAGAGATTATTCATCACTGAAGCATTGCCAGAAACCACTACGTCGGACAACGGAGCAACAGCACCAAACAGACCATTCGAATCAACTGATGCTTCAGTTGTCTCTGAAATGATAACGGCTGCAACTTCAGTTTCGGCAGTTGAAGATTCTGACAAAGAAGCTATTGGCGAACCGCTGATATGCCGCATGGCTGAGTTGTCATGACACAATCTGAGATTGAAGCAGGGGGGAGGGGCAAAATGGGGTTTTTGATATTTTTGACAAAATTTAAATTATTATCTTTTTCAATAAGTCTAAAGTTTCTCAAGTTCCTTATTTCTAAAGACTGTTTATGTAAGAGTAATAAATAAATAAATATGTATTCAAAATAATTAAAAATTTCCGTTTTATTGCGCTTGAAACGTTAAGGACCCCGTCTTGCCCTCACTTCCCCTACTACTCTAATAATAACAGTGCTAGAGAACTGTTTATTGATCTATTAATACCGTGTATACACACATGCAGGCAAGCACTCGGTGTACGTACGCACTCACTCACACGCACACGCAAGCACACACGCACATACACAAACGGACACGAACACACACACACACGCGCGCGCGCGCACACACCCACACACACACACAATACTACTTTTTAAAATAAACAAATAACGAGTATACATTCAGAAGATTCCCCAAAAGATATATATCAAAATTTGCACCCATTACGATTAATACATACTTGCTCAATTTAGAGGATTTTTAAAAGAAAACGAAAGCACCGTTTTGATATTAAAAGATAAGCAAGATAAAAGTAAAATATGCCGATTATTTTAAATACAATATTATCGTTCAAAAAAATCTCTATAATAGTGAAACATCCTTAATGGGATTTACATGAAAAGCTGATTAGGTAGTTATGCAAAAATTGAATGTATGATTTCACACCTGATCGTAAACAATAAATAAATTCCATATATGTTTACATGCAAGTATCGCATCTAAAATATTCGTTATGTAATATGTCAGTATACCTCCACTTGTGAAAAAAACAAATGCATCCAATTGTTTACCGATGCTATAACATCCGTGTCAGTAAGAGCTGTATCGTCTTGCTTTAAAACTTTACCTGTAATGTACAACATGGTCTGGCTTAAACCTATGTAATCGTTTCTATTTCCGGACGCTACCAATTCTATTGGGGCGCCATCACTCATAGCTGAAAAGAGTTTGTAAAATATCCATTCACCACTCTCGATGCTTGTCTGCGTCGATGGTAAAGTGAACACATTTGTAGGTGAAATAACCCCACATCTTTGCCTTCAATGTTTTATTAAATCTTTTAGAGATGCTTTTATATCGGGGTTATTTGTTATATAGAAATTGATATTTTGTTTCTTAAAAAAGTTTTGTATACCAGCCATCACACGCACTTTACCATTATACGTCTGTAGATTTGCCGGTGTATTGCCGCACCCCTTAAAAATATCGGTGAATGCTTCAATTGCAGATGTGGCTGTCTTCATTTTAAGAGCTTTCGACCAGGCCTTCTTGCTAAACACATCAATAATGTAAATGTATCCACTATTGTGTTTACTTAAAGTCCACATATCGCAAAGATCCGCTTGCCACAACCCGTAAAGGTTGGTAAACTTCCTGTGTCTGCAGCCAATTTTTGACATCGCCATATTTACCTTTTACAGCGTTAGCTAAAGGTGTTATACCCGAAAACCCTTTTTAATTTATATTTGGTACGCTGCATAAATTACGTCTCGATCGGCTTTTTGATAATTGTGTACAAGTACGGATCTCTACTGATAATAAAAACTGAAAACACGGATAACGGCAAAATGCGCACGCGCAATACAAGGGTTCCGGAGATATTTTTTAAAATGCAACCTTTTTTTTAATTTTTACTTATTTCATGAAATGTGATCAAATAATTTAAGACCGTCTACACACGGAGCTATTCATTAGAAACTAATTACTGACACAAATCACTAACCAGTCCACATTGAGTCACAACCTATGTTATTCAATGGAACACAACAGACTGCGCTACTGGTTACCAACTAATTACTAACGCGTTAGTGATAAGTTCCAAGTGATTCAACTCTCGAGTCACTTCCAAGCTGCGTCATGTCGAATTGTGTGAATTTTAAAAATCTTTTTCTAATTTTCATTCTATTTAAGAATGAATCTACCAACTCAAAGTTGGTAGAAGAAGTAGAGAAACATCCCATCTTATAGGATTTACTCTTTCTGGCTATTCTAGGAAGGATGAGACGGAAATGGCATAGAATGAAGTTGGAAAAACAGTGATTGACAAGTAGGTAATAAATTTAATTTATCAAAACTATTTATTTATAATACACATTTATTTTTTATTTAAATTTATTAATAGTTAATAAATAAATAAAAATAAAAAACAACGCTACTAATATTATTAGAGCTACGCAATTGACTACAATATACATGTCAATCACAATATTTTAATTTCGTAATTTTCTTGTACCGAGATTATTATTACTATTTCTTAAGATAATGGTTATCATACCAAGGGTGTAAAGAAAAACAAGTTCTGTTATTGCTAAAAATTTGTAAAATGTTTAATTTGTATTTAGCATAATATGAAAACAAGAAACATATGTAATTAGAAAATGAACAAAATTAATTATAAGTAAAAGTTACTGAATAACATTCCATTGCCAAGGCACAAATCCTCGTGGGGTAAGAAAATAGTTGGTTAAATAATTTCTAAGTGCAGTTGCGGAAGAGGTTGTAATGTTTTATGGTCATTTGGTTCACTGCTCTGGCGATAGGTAGATACGTACGGAAGTCCCTCTAGTTAACGTTCCATAGTTATGGTGGACGCATGCGGCTTCGATGACGAAGTTCACATTTTCGGGCTCTCCAATGCGAATAGGACGATTAAAATTTTTCGCATACCATCCCAAAAGTACATTCAATCGTTTTCCTTTATCTGCTAAATCTGTAGTTGCATATTCTTCTAACATTATCCAAAATTCTTTGAGCGTAAGGTCTCATTAAATATCTTGACAACGGAAATGCTTCATCGGCAACTAAAGTTATATGGAAATGGGCTATTGTTTTCATCATATGTCAATGGTGAAAGGGGAGGAATATCAAGTTCAGCACGTTGGATCCAATATTTCATTGATGAGGCCCTGAATATGCCACCATCACTATTTCTTCCGGATTAACAAGTTTCAATCATAGTGAATAAACTGTCAACATCACAGCAAGCCATTAACAGTGTCGAATGATATGATTTGTAGTTAAATTGGAAGAACCGCTATTCGCAAACTTCTCAATTCTGACGTGTTTGCCATCGACTGCCCCTATACAGTTTGGAAGATTCCAAAGAGTTTCAAAACGTTCTGCTATTGCTTTCCACTGCTCTCTATTCGGTACCTGCATGTACGTGTCCTTCAACGCTTCCCAAATAACTTACGATCTGTCCGTCACAATCCCACCAACAGTGGACTCTCCTCTAGCAAAATAAACTGCATGTGATGCAAATGTTCCACCAGTACCCAAGCAGGTATCTGTAACATACTGTAAACAAATATACCTTTAAGAAAATTTCTATAATAAATATAATACCAAAATTTGAAATTGAAATAAAATTTTTCAATTTTAATTTCAGTTTTGCTTATTGATATTAGTTTTTTTCTGATTTAAACTGAATAATAATATGTTGGTTTTAAAATGTTATGATTTTAATATTGTTTCACAATATCGATTTCATTGAATTCTGATTTTTATTTAGAATTTTTGCATTAAGTAATTTTCTATTTTTTCGATTTACGACTAAAATATAAAGTGAAATATAGTAAAATATTACACTCAATAATCTAGTTGGGTGTGTAATAATATACTATTCAACAAACATATAACGATATGTTATTCACGAGGATGAAGTTTACAACACGAGCCGTAGGCGAGTGTTTTAAATCATCCAAGTGAATAACAGGCATTATATGCGAGTAGCATACGATACTTTGTCCACGACGATACAATATTTTTGAGTTTTACATTTGAAGAAATTATGTGGCAAAAGTAGGAATTTATTCATTTTCAACGTTTGTTTAATACACAATACAATATAATATTATTTAGTTATATTGATAGTAACATTTGTTAATTGTACGAATAGACGTAACTTCAAAATTAATATTCTGATTATGTTTTGACACACTTTGATTGCATTCATAAGTTTCATAAGTATTATCTATGGTATTATTTGAACAATTTGAAATGGAATTGACCCTTTGATGGAAATCATAAGTTTGGTAATTATTATCAGTGGTATTATCTATTTGTATTCAGCTTAATATTTTTTAGCTGTATCGTTTTTGTTTTTAACAGAATCGTCAATGTAGCCTTCGGCTACGACTGTTCCACTTCCATCCGCCGTGTTGCTTCATCTCCGCCTGCGTCGACAAGCAGCGTTGCGTACGATCTGCTGAAGCTATGTCCAGAATAATTTTTAGGGCTCGGTAATTTTAAAATGTAGCAATATCTTTTCCCATTTTCGTAAATTTATTAATTCCAATTCTCTGAGCCGTGCATTTACAGTTTCGATAATTAAAAAAAAATACATCTGTTGTAATTTGAGGCGGCCTACTACTTATGTAATTCTTACATATTTGATAAAAATTATCGGTTACTGTAAATTTTCTTAACTTATGATGTGTCCGTCACAATCCCACCAACTGTGGACACTCCTCTAGCAAAATAAACTGCAAGAGATGCAAATGTTCCACCAGTACCCAAGTAGGTATCTGTAACATACTGTAAACAAACATACCTTTAAGAAAATTTCTATAATAAATATAATGCCAAAGCTTGAAATTGAAATAAAATTTTTCAATTTTAATTTCAATTTTGCTTATCGATATTAGTTTTTTCTGATTTAAACTGAATAATTATAATATGTTGGTTTTAAAATGTTATGATTTTAATATTGTTTCACAATATCGATTTAATTGAATTCTGATTTTTATTTAGAATTTTTGCATTAAGTAATTTTCTATTTTTTCGATTTACGACTAAAATATAAAGTAAAATATAGTAAAATATTACACTCAATAATCTAATTGGGTGTGTAATAGTATATTATTCAACAAGCATATAATGATATCTGTTATTCACGAGGATGAAGTTTACAACACGAGTCGTAGGCGAGTGTTATAAATCATCCAAGTGAATAACAGGCATTGTATGCCAGTAGAATACGATACTTTGTCCACGACGATTCAATATTTTTGAGTTTTACATTTGAAGAAATTATGTGGCAAAAGTAGGAATTTATTTATTTTCAACGTTTGTTTAATACACGATACAATGTATTATTTAGTTATATTAAAAGTAACATTTGTTAATTGTACGAATAGACGTGACTTCAAAATTAATATTCTGATTATTTTTTGACACACTTTGATTGCATTCGTAAGTTTCGGAAGCTATGTCCAGAATAATTTTTAGGGCTCAGTAATTTTAAAATGTAGCAATATCTTTTCCTATTTTGGTAAATTTGTTAATTCCAATTCTCTGAGCCGTGCATTTACAGTTTCGATAATTAAAAAAAAAATACATCTGTTGTAATTTGAGGTGGCCTACTACTTATGTAATTCTTACGTATTTGATAAAAATTATCGGTTACAGTAAATTTTCGAATAATTTTTGTCTTGGTGTTGGGCACGTTTACCAAAAAAGCGGATCCAAGATCTTGCAAATCACTCATTTTCATGCAGTAGATTAGCCCGACAAGCACCCATTATTCCCGTTACTAATACAACCTTAAAAAGAAATTAATGAATGTACATAATATTTCTAACAACAAATATTTAAATCTTTCTTTTGTTGCAATTGTTGGGGCTTTAGTAAGAAAATCATTAATATTTTCAGGAGAAAAGCCATAGCCTTTTTAGGTTTTTTAGGCTCGCAATTTTATATAATTTTCTATATTTATTCTATGATGTATATTAATCGTACTTCTAAGTATTGAATATTGGGACCATAGGATCGATCGTTTATATTTAATAGATAATTCTGTAAAATATACCAGTAAAACGGATTCCGAGAAGGAGTTTGTTTTCCTTTCCCTTCTCCAATGCATAAAAGATGCATAGGCCGTCAAATACAATTTTCTTGATTTTTCGGGTAACAAGTTTAGTGAGGCGATTTCTGCAGCTTCTTTTATGTTTGGCGGTGTGGAAGAAATCTCGTTTTCACTATCACAATCCATATTTCTTCTTTGTATTAGGTAATTAACTTCAAAATACACTTAAATGCAAACGTCGTTGACGTTTCAATTTAATATATGTCAAATGTCATATTGCCGACTACATACTTGATAATATTAAGTACCTGCATTTTATACCTAAAAAGTAGTGAATAATCATTAATCTGGTTAGTAGTGAATAATGATTAATCACTGCTAGTAATGAAAAATGTACATCATTATAATTGAAGAAACACATATATAATGAATATACTTTAAGATCGTCGTGGACAAAAATATTTATAACCGATTTCAAACCCTGGATAATACTCTAATAATTTTTGTTTGTTACAGCCGCTGAATGCAAAAAAGATGGAAGAACATTCGAGCTGTGTTTGTGCGACACATGTAACTTGCTAAAAGTGGCGCAGGAGCGAAAGCAGAGGAGCCATATTACTTAATGGAATATATGCAATTTGCTGTACCGTATATAAAGGCATTAGGTGCACCTTCAGAAAATCTCCCGACCCACCAGAACGAGAAGAAGGTGAGCAATCTGGGGAATGTAATTTGACCGCCACCGAAGAAGACTCAGAACCATCATCGCCATTTCAACAATCAGCGGTCCACCTCTTCCTTATCCATGAACACCGTCACCATTGTACACAACTTTAAGTGCTGATATGTTTCAAATCAAGAACACTACTCACAGTTAGTCTGATCCTTTACCATCAATTCGGACAAATAAAAAAGGGTGGCTTTAAGAACCCAGTTGATAAAGCATTCTTCGAAAGTCGAATACTTCGGAGCCAGAACGCTGAGTTCATGAGATCATATTAACCAGGATCCAAAATTAGAAGATTTGAAAATGTTTCTAGTTAGTATGCTACTAGACCTTCTGTCAGATAAAATAGTACGGCTTTTCAAGCGCAAAGCCCTGCAGACTATCGATGACAGTTTGTCGCACAGTTTGGAGTTCACACCTTCAAATACATTTTCATCCTCAACGCCTTCAACATACTCTGAACTGGTTTTTATACGTCAGGATGCAAATGTGGATAATACTTCATAATTAAGCAAACTCGGAACTACAAGCAGTCAAAGCACAGCACAGTTTTATGAAGCAGTTAATGAAGCTTTGAATGAAGTGAACCAAGAGGAATACAACACACAATTATTTTATCAATAACATGCCTGAAAGTTTTCTATAATTTTAATTATTATTAAAAAGTATTTAATAATAAGAAAGATTGTACTTGATAATGTTATAGGGGAAGGTTGCCTATATTGGACCACTATTCGCTTTTAGGGCTATAACTTTAGGAAAACAAATCAAAACAAAAATTTATACACCAAATACTTTAATATGTTGTACACTTCCAGTAATTTTCTCAGAATTTTTGGTTGAATAATTTCTCGTAGAAAAATATAATCCGGAACCCTTGCAGCTGGTCCATTATGGGCGACTAGTTGCCTAAATTGAACAAGTGGGTTCCTATATTGGACCATCTATTTCACTTACGTAAAATTAAGTAAAACTTTAAGTAACATTAGAGGAGCAAGAGAATATAAAAAAAAGTCAATACCAACCAGTCTCTGCATTTTAGGCACTGAATCATGTCTTTAATAATGCTCTCAGAGCAAAATTTGCAGGACCATTCTTTGACATGAATGCTTTTTTTCTTAGAAATGCGCTTGACAGTTTTCTTTTTTGAAATATTTGATGATGTCTGTTTAACTTTAAGATCATCTTTGTAGGGTTTGGAGATAATGATTTGTGCTTTTTGGATACTTCCAGTTGGTTTCATCTTCTTGTGATCAACAACTAGACTTTTTAGTATTTGTTCTATAGAATCTACTTTTCTTTGTGGATGAATCAACTTCAGGTGATGTAGTTGCTATTTATTCCATAGCTGATGTAGATGTCGATGTTGAAGCTCTTTGATCTAGGAGGTTCATTTCTTTTATTGCAACTGGTCTTTTACTGTAGCGACTCAAGGTCACATCTTCAACACTGGAACCGGAAATACTTTCAGTATTATGCTCAGCCATGTCCACACTTGTTTTTTGGATGAGTATATCTGTAAGTGCGAAATCAACATCGCTGAAAACATTACGGTCTACCGGCCAAATTCCCGTTTTCTTGAAACCATTCATAGCAGTTGCTAACACGGCTGCCCCGGCATAAGCTTCTCCAAGGAGTTTAGCAACTTGGTATTGAGAAACTATCAATCCCGGATTATTCCTTAGCCATTTCTCATTAGCTTCAGTGTAATAGAACTCAAGTGGCTTAAATACAGCCATGTCTAGGAGTTGAAGCTGGTGGGTGGTATACCTCGGAAGCTATAACATAATCACTCCATTATTTCGTGCCAGCTTTACTGCCTCAAGATTTTTAAAGTGAATACTGCGGCCGTCTAAAACAAGCGAAACTTTATTGGTCCTTGCTGGTTTTGCTGTATTGATGCAGCTCTTTATTGATGTATCCGGAGTCAGATATCTCTACCACGCAATCAGAAGGAGCTCCAACTCTGAGATCTGGATTAGCTCTTTTTCGCTTGAATATTATCATCGGTGCAACAATTTGGCTGACTGCATTAGCGCATACAACCTAATTGGTATTCAACCCACGTTCGCCGCTAGTAACCGAACCTACTTGGCGCTTGCCCTTTAGGGCTAGAATTTTCTGGCACTTCTTGGCAAAAGTTGAAAAGTCAGACTCGTCTACATTGAATATTCTTGTTGCATTAAGTTGGCATTCATCGACAATTTTTTCTAGACGGTCGAAGAACTGGGTAACAATATCTCTATGAAAGTAGATTCTGGTTGCCACAATGAAATGTTGGGATGACTACGCAAAAATGCGTAAAACCACTTTTTACCAGCCTGCTTTTTTTTATTGAAATTGTGTTTGATGTTGCTTTTCTCCGCCAGTTCGTACGCTGCATTACAGACATCTTTTATGGTGACCCCCATAAAACATCTTCTCTAGGTTAAGGATGTGCGCTGCCAACCTCTCCTCAAACTCCAGTAAAAAGACGGTGGTTCTTCTGAAGATTTTACGCTCTTGGTTAGCTTTTTTTATTTTTTAAGTACGAATGCCGTGTGAACGTCGCTTTTGGGGTACTGTACATGCGGCATATTTCATTTAAGCTATACTTATTGCCTTTGTAAGCCTCTAAGGCTTTCGCCATATCCGCTTCACTCCATTTACCATATTTTATACCTTTTATACTATTGAAAGACATTCTGGAACAAAGTAAAACATTGGTAGTCTATGTTGGACCACGCATTTGACACTAACTGTGTAATGTATAACGTTAAACATGTATTTTGATTATTGCAGCACTTCATATTATTCCAACACTTAAAAACATAAACATAAGAAATAATTCTAGTTTCCTAAATTGGACCAGTCCAATTTAGGCAACACCATGGTGGTTCAATTTACGAAACCTCGAGTTATTTTCTAAAATCATATGTTTAACATTCCAATGTATTTGGGTTTGATCCTTTTAATCGCGATATGAATAGGATAACACTTATTTGTTTTAATCAAAATAACAGCGTTGCGTGAATTTTCAATGTTTGCCACACAAACACTTACGAATTATTCATGAAAACTACATCGAAATAGCAAAAATCACCAAACACTTCGTACGGAAGCAAAACTTGCATCAATGTTCGTGAATTCTCTTGTAATGACGCCTTTGTAACAAGAGTCAAATAGGATTTAAAAATGTTGCTACCATCCGTATCATCAATCAAATATAGTCGTGGTCCAATTTAGAAGGCGGTTCAATATAGGCAACTTTCCCCTATAGTTAAAATAAAGTTGATTTTTTTCATTGAGTAAATGTGAACAGAAATTTCTTACCTGAGAGTTATTAATATCTGTTCCTTAGCATTGACGCACTCTCTCATATTTGTATCTTTTTTGTGAATGGCAGGAGAAATTATTTGTACTAATTGTAAGTAAGTTTCTTTAGACATGCGATAAAAGCAAAAAAATTTAGCATCTGAAAGATTCACTTCTCTCGCGGCAACAAATAGTCGGTGGGCTGAAAATTTTTTTCGATGTATGTACGAACCGAACGCAAAATCTTCTTCGTCTTCTATTTCTTTTGTTATGGTCATAGTAATACGCAATATCATTTCTTCATCACTGGAATCATCCATGGTGTTGAAAAATGCTGATGCAGGTCCTACTTCCACAACCAAACAGAATAAACTTTTCGGTTGATTCGTGTGCGGATCCGAGCCACCAATGCGTTAGTAATCGATAGATAATTTAAATCACGAATCAGTTAGGTTGCTAATGAATAGCACCGTGTGTAGAGGGCCTAAGACTAGAGGCTCAAAGCACTAGGTATCTTGCTGGTTAAGCCGCCTTTGAATGTCATACAGGCTGCTAACGGGTATTGGTGTGTAAAGACATTAAGACGATATTTTCTTTACAGATACTCTCAACGTTAACAGAGGAAGAAGCAAAGGTAAACGCCATTTGTTAACAGATGAAAACCACAAGAAAGAAAAAAAAAATATTTACGCATTTTATTTAATGCCATTAATAATTATTTTTTTAAATAGATACAGACCAGCAGGTATTATAAAGATATCATTTACTACACAAATGAATGTTTAGAAATATTAGAGGTAGAGGAAAAGGATTCTCATTATTATACTCATAACAGCCATTAAGGTTCTTTTAATTTTGTTTTGAACATTATGAGAATTCTTGTAGCTATTTTTGCACTCCCCCAATTTTCTGTAAATTTTATTAATTTAACCCTAGTGTGTTATACGCGCCACTGAGAACTGTTTGTCATAAAAATTTATCTCACCATTATTAGATATACTATAGGCACCAAAGCAGGTAGACACTTTTCAGGATGTATGACTGAATGTCGCGGAATTAATTATGTTTAAGCTCATAAGTTCTTCTTTCCAAACGAAGGCTTTTAGAAATTTCCGGTATTCAAGATAATATCTATGCACGTTCATTTTCCGCCAATTATTAAACAGAATGTAGATACATGTGATAAATGTAATAACACCGTTAAAATTTAGTGTGAAAATAAAAAGTAAGCCCACCGAAATTATTATTAAAAGTCACTGTTAATTGGCTGTTTTCTTTATATTTTTTTTTACTTCTTTGTCATTAATCTATGCGTTACGTGGATAGCATTCAGCAAAAAATACCAAAATTGTTTATTTGGGGCCCAATTAGTGTCATCAGCCTTCAATAACTATATCACCTACGACACGCCACTACTACCAAAAAAATGACAAATCTTAAATAAACTGATATTTTCATGGTTATAGGTCACAACAATGCATTCATTTCCAAGACGAACAATGCAGCATGGGAATAAAAAACCCTTTTTAAATAGGTATGGTATTGCTTGGCTACAATGGAACATTTTTTTTGGCTTAATTGCTTTGTTGCATGTTATTCTATAGGTAAAATATCATCATGTCACATTTATATTGACCTTTATGGTGTAAATAAAAGAATCAATAATAAAAGTGCTTGTAATTAATCGCAACGTAACATTTAGTGATAAAAGATACGTTAATATGTAAAAATGCAAAGTTGAAAGGGACTGATAAAAACTGATTAGTGTCGATAAGGACCTTATAAGTATCTATATATCACGGTTTATTCATTGAGCAATCAGTTATTTCATAATCCAGTAAAACGTGCTACGAGTTTACAACAAAAAATGAGTGAGTAATATACAAAAAAGGCCAATATTTTTTGTAAATATACATATAAAACCGAAACTAAAGAAACCAGTAGTCGGTCAATGCTTGCTTATACAAGGTTAAAATTGTATGTACGAAGGGTACAATTCTTAACACCACCCCCACCAAAACGTTTATATTGATTACCCACCGACCATTTTGTGCTCCCCGGTGTTAAACCGTCATAAACATCCACCAATAGTAGTACG
This sequence comes from Vesta saturnalis, assembly GCA_036346205.1. Taxonomy (NCBI): domain Eukaryota; kingdom Metazoa; phylum Arthropoda; class Insecta; order Coleoptera; family Lampyridae; genus Vesta; species Vesta saturnalis. Next base: position 2,016,339 of record JARFJB010001631.1, on the reverse strand, counting down.
GAATTTCCTCGGTGAGTAAGGCGTGGTTGTTTAATGTGGGGGATTCCAAAAATAATCGTGTTACACGAAAGAAGCCGAATTTCAATCACATTTCTAACAGTTGATCGTTGTCGTTTGTAGAAGAAGGGTGTGAGTTTTAAGGGTTGTGTAGAATTCGCTATTTCTTTTTTTTTCTTTTAATAATTTTAATGTGATTTTTTGAGATATACACTGTTAATGAGTCTGTTTTAATTAAAAACACAGAAAGTGCTTTATTTTTATAAATATACGCGTTATTATCTAAGTGTTTCTTTGGTGAACTGTTTCAAATTCGCTGTTCGTATGGTGATGTCAGAGCAGGGTGGCGTTGCCATGCACCAACTCCCTATGCACCACCGAGGATTGGTGCAACCAAGTCTTGTCATGAATCCACATCCCCTGAATGATACTTGTTCGTTGGATACTTCTAATAGTAAGTTTCCCATAAGCGCAGTATTTAACACAAAATCTTGCTTCATGTTTATATACATTTTTTTTTTTTAACATTCTGTTATCAATATGTGAAACATTCGGAATGTACAGTTAGTATTGGTCTGTATACGTATAAACTTGAGAACATGTTTGAATCCAAGGATTCCTTTGCAACATCATATGTGTTGCACCAATATCAATCACGTTTTCCTTATACGATTTTGTACACAAAATTTCATCTTTTTAAATTAAATATCTTTGATAAACAAACATGGCACGTTTTTTTTTGGTCTTTATATTGTTTACCTATTATAAATTATGGTATGCGTTACAAACTAAAATCTTAAAATTTAATATTTTTAATTATAGTGGGAAATTTGAAAATTTTGGGAACAAGATCTTGCTGTGTGTAATGAGACTGGAGTTAAACATGTTGTTTATATAGGACATTGTTTTCTGTATTTAGCTACTTGTTTTTAATTCAGTGATTGTTTTCATAACATTTTTTCGGTTATACTGATTTTTGGTTATCTTCTATAAAATACTAATTCATTAGTCAATAACATTTCCAACAACTATTTTATACCCAACCTCAGTCGTCTATTTACAGTGCTGGGCGCGTGTGAGTTTTGAAAGATAACTTAAGTATGACATACTTCGATCAGTCTATTGTTTCTACGCTGAATGTAAATATGATCCCTTAAGTTGTGCATTATCTAAATTTCTGAATTCCTGTATTTAGAAAACACTATTTTAAAAAAATTTATTTATTTTTTTAGAAAGATGTATTATATACAGAACCTAATTAAATATGTTAATATCTAGATGTTTCCAACTGTATGAACGCGGTATTATTGAGGATGCGTAAAGTTGTAATAATGTAAAACAAAAGAAATTCCCAGTAGAATTTGAGAGGTAGGTAATAAAAGAAAGCATTGTATCGAATGTCTCAGATTTTGCACACATCCGTGAATTAGAACTAATGGTATAAAGCTGACAATTTCGATAGGACTAATTGGGCTATTGTAAAATAATTGTTTTAAAATAAACGAATTTTAGTCTTTTTTATAACACTATGCATTAACTAGACCAGTTTTTAATGTTTGTGCCACTGTACCTTGAATTTTAAATATTAAAATGACAGTGCATTGGTGAACACGTGTTAATTATTTTAGTACACAATATAAATTCTAGACCGGTTTTCATTACTACTATTATTTATTCAGTTTTCCATTCTGCGTTCCATAAACAATATTTTTTTTAAGTAACCATTTTAATGAAAATAAATTGTAAAATATACCTATGCCTAAATAACTAAAATTAATCAACTCACGTACACAATAACTTTGTATGTATGTGTTTCAATCTAAGCGATCACAGTATTGGAATTTTAGACACTATAAAAATGAGGAAAGTTTTAAATAATTTTAACAATAACCTATTAGTGCTTGTGACATTGTTTAAACGGAGATTCAAACTTTTTCAGAAGGTTCAATTTGTCGACGATTATTTACAATGCACCTTCAATAGTTTGTCTTGATAGCTCTGTTACACGGTGAGTAATATTACTGTTAAGTAACATTACTAAATATAACCATTTTTCGCTAATTAAATGATTCAAGGGGATCCGTATATCTTGTTCTCTGCATGTCCCCTTAGAAGACCAGTATATAAAATCACTGTTGGAAATTATCTTTTCGCCAAAAGAAATGTGTACTTCCTAGAATTATGCGTGGGAACTGTCTTGCTGAAACCACGCATAAGTTATTAAATTGATCAAATAATATAAAATATTAAGTTAATTATTACATTATTTATTTTGATAAAGAATAATTCAAGCGATGTTATTTAACTAAAACAAAGATAATAGTAATTAGGAGCAACACTAATATTTTATATGGCGAAGCAGGACGTTTAATTCACGAACGAAGTGACGAATATAATCCTTTTTATCTGCAAACGTTCTACAACCATAAAACAAAATATATCAGAATAATTGTTTTCTTTGGTTGTCGGAAATTTGATTTTTACCTTTCAACCTACATATACATATGTAGATATAGAAGGTTATGCAATCAACTTTTTTTTTCACTATTGCTAAATCGAATCGTTAGCCCATTTTACAACTTTTGGCCAAGTTTCGCTAAAATCGGCCATCATGACTGGATGTCTGTGTGGATGTATGCTAGTATCCACGATAACTCCAGAACGAAAATACCTACGTACTTAAAATTTTGTATTTAAACTTGTTTTGATTTGGCTTAGAGCTGATTAGAATTTGGGACAAAATCCAGAGGCGTAGAGAGAGGGGGGTAATTAGGGGCAGTTTTTGGTTTTTATCAAATATTTCTAAAATAGCAGCATATTTCAAAGATATAAAAATACCTAGGTAGATCTCAAACATATCGATTAATTATGTACTATGCAATTTTTTGATATGACGCGTCATTTAGCAGCAAAAAATTCCTAAAGTAGAATTTAAGTGTTGGTTCAAATTTTTTTCATTATCTGAATTACCATTAATTTTATAAAAAAGAGTAGACGTATTTTTTAAGAAAAATTTAATTTTACATAAATTTTCTTAATAAAGTTTTTTGATATAAAGCGAAATAAATGTAAAAATTGAATAATTATGATTGAAAACGCTGAAGCTGTATTATGGATATTTTTATAGAAGCGGGCGAATTTTTTTTACGTTAACATGTATTTATGTCTATCAATCTGTACGTCAGTCTAACATAGATTTTGTTTTTACAATGTTTCCTGTTTACGTTATGAACGTATAAAAAAGTTTCGTCAAGATAGGTCGTGTATCTTAGTATCCACGATAACTCCAGAAGGAAAACACCTATGTACTTAAAATTTTGTATTTAAATTTGTTTTCATTTCGCTTGAAGATGATTCGATTTTGTAAGATATCTAGCAGCGGAGAGGGGGGTTTCTTAGGTTTACTTTTTAGATTTTCTCAAATATTTCTAAAACAGCTGCATATTTCAAAGATATAAAAATATCTAGATATTGACTTTAAACATATCGACTAATTATATTCTATGCAATTTTTTGATATGACGCGTAATGTAGCAGCAAAAAAAAATCCTAAAGTAGAATTTAAGTGTTGGTTAAAAATTTTTCATTATCTGAATAACGATTAATTTTATAAGAAAAGTGTAGACGTATTTTTTAAGAAAAATCTAATTTTACATAAATTTTCTTAATAAAGTTTTTTAGTATAAAGCGAAATAAATGTAAAAATTAAATAAATATGATTGAAAATGCTGAAGCTGTATTATCGATATTTTTACAGAAGCGGGCGGCTTTGGAATTTTTTTTTACGTTATGTGTTTATGTCTATTAATCTCTACGTGACATGAAGTTTTAAACGTCAGTCTAACATAGATTTTGTTTTTACAATGTTTCCTGTTTTCGTTATGAACATATAAAAAAGTTTGGCCAAGATCGGTCATGCATGTTACTATCCACGATAACTCCAGAACGAAAACACCTACGTATCTAAATTTTGTATTTAAGCTTGTTTTCATTTCGCTTGCAGATGATTCGATTTTGGGAGATATCTAGCAGCGGAGAGGAGGGTTTCTTAGGTTTAGTTTTTAGATTTACTCAAATATTTCTAAATCAGCTGCATATTTCAAAGATATAAAAATACCTAGATATTGACTTTAAACATATTGACTAATTATATTCTATGAAATTTTTTGATATGACGCGTAATGTAGCAGCAAAAAAAATCCTAAAGTAAAATTTAAATGTTGGTTAAAAATTTTTCATTATCTGAATAACGATTAATTTTATAAGAAAAGTGTAGACGTATTTTTTAAGAAAAACCTAATTTTACATAAATTTTCTTAATAAAGTTTTTTAATATAAATCAAAATAAATGTAAAAATTAAATAAATATGATTGAAAATGCTGAAGCTGTATGTATGTATTTATGTCTATTAATCTCTGCGTGACATGAAGTTTTAAACGTCAGTCTAACATAGATTTTGTTTTTACAATGTTTCCTGTTTTCGTTATGAACGTATAAAAAAGTTTGGCCAAGATCGGTCATGTATGTTACTATCCACGATAACTCCAGAACGAAAACACTTACGTACTTAAAATTTTGTATTTAGGCTTGTTTTCAATTCGCTTGAAAATGATTAGAATTTGGGAGATATCCAGCAGCGGTGAGGGGGGTTTCTTAGGTTTAGTTTTTAGATTTTATCAAATATTTCTAAAACAGCTCCATATTTCAAAGATATAAAAATACCTAGATATAGACTTTAAACATATCGATTAATTATATTCTATGCAATTTTTTGATATGACGCGTAATGTAGCAGCAAAACAAATCCTAAAGTAGAATTTAAGCTTAGTTCAAATTTTTCATTATCTGAATAACGCAGTGTAGACGTATTTTTTTAAGAAAAATTTAATTTTACATAGATTTCCTTAATAAAGTTTTTTAATATAAAGCGAAAATTAAATAAATATGATCGAAAATGCTGAAGCTGTATTACCTATCAATATTTTTATAGAAGCGGTCTGCTTTGGAATTTTTTTACGTTAACATACCGAGCTGGTATCATAGTGGTGACACGACCTACTTAGCGGGAGGTAATGGGTTCGATTTCCTTTACCGTCTACCTTGTATGAGGTTTTATCAGGGGTTTTCCTCATACACATGTAGCGGCATGGTCACTGCGTATATGCACACCATGTGCGGCTGCTTAGGCGAATGCTGGGGTATTAATTCCCCCCTCAGAACCCCATAACTCCGTTCCTTCCGATTCTATCCTGACCACACCCATCCTTAATCCCACCATGCATACCTATATACGTAATGTATGTATGTATGCTGGGAATCCATGATTGTGACTAAAGGAGCTCGGAAAGCTCGAGCAGCCCGCCCTCCCCCTTGGGGATGGATGAAATACGTTGCCTTTTCCTACGTTAACATGTATTTACGTCTATTAATCTCTTATCTGATATGAAGTTTTAAACGTCATTCTGACTGATTAGTGTTTTTGTTTATACAATGTTGCCTGTCTGCGTTATGAACGTATAAAAAAGAGGGTGCATAGTTGTCCCAAAAAAATTATAATTAAAATTATTTCAATTCTTTTAAGTTAGCATCTAGATGTCTATTAACCTTCTGACATGAAGTTTTAAACGTCTGTTTGACAAAGATTATTGTTTTTGTTTTTACAATGTTGCCTATTTTCGTTATGAACTTATTATAAAAGACTTAACTTAACTTTCACGCCATTCCCTTGCGAGGTAGGCGAAACAATCCCTGCCTCTTATTTATTTTTCATTCACAATCTTTCACCATGCTTAGCTATCTCCGCATATCTCCCTACCTTCCGCAAGATTCGTACATTGTGTCTGACATATCCTTTTATTTTTAAAATTGCTATCTATCTTCATTCAGTCAAGTTTTACGCGGCCTACCAGGCCCGGCCTTTCCTCTAACCTCACCCACATATATTTGCTTCGTTAATCTTACGCTGTTCATTCTCTCAATGTGACCTAACCAACGAAATGTACTACTTTTATATCTATCCATCATTGTCTTTTCCTCGCCACACTCCGTAATTATGCATTCATTCTTTATCTTGTGCCTTCTCGTTTTACCACATGCGCTTCTAGGAATCTCATACCCACGACATTTTTTTGAAGAAAAAAAAATCATAAAGAGGTTACATAATTATTCTAAAAAAATTTTTATTAAAATTATCTTATTTCTTTTCATTTCCATTTTGTAGGTTGGAAGGTCGTGCAATGTTCCACACCAGATATTTTATGTTTGAAATGGTTTAAACTAAAACAGAATGACTAGACTTATGAAATGCAACTTTTAGTATGATAGTTTCTTCAGGCTCAAAGATCACTTTTGCAGCATCTGAAAATATTTCTTGTACCAACTGTTTCGCACCACACATAAAAATAAAACTGTACTCATAATCGGCCTGATTTAGTGAATGTGGGTCTTCACGAGCCCAGATACGGTGATTCGATTCTTATTAAAAATCCCAGAAAGCAGATCATCGATACAGCAATTACAAAAATTGATTTATCTATAATAGTCACTTTCTTAAAGTATTTAAACTATTGTTAAATTATGGGAATACTACTGAGTATTCTTAATATAATGAACAGTTTATTTAGTAGAATTATAATATATTACAATGTGTCAGGATTTGGTATTAGGTTTTCCGAAACTTCTATATTCGAGCATATTTCTAACCAGTGTATGAAAATAAGTTTTGCGCCGGGTTTGGGCTTTCGGGCTACATATCGCAGTAATTATCCATCGTTCTCTATTCCTATTTCTTTCATTTGTGATACAGCACTATTATAACAAATTATGTTCTATGTAGCTAAATAGAAGAACATTGTTTATTACATATGTTCAGGACTTTTATTTATGGCAGATCAATCAAACTTATTTATCCCAAATTCGTATCCAAATTACGTTACGAACGAATTAATGGATTAGTTTTATTTACTATTTAGTTTGTTATTAAGGTTTCATACAATTTTTATTACATTATTGGTGAGATGTTGTATTTACTTAACTTTAGTCCCATATAAATTCATTTTAAGTATACTGAATTGGTCGAATATTGGAATATACATTATTTAGATTATTCTCGACTCATATTATTTTTTCACTTACATCATTAGAAAGGAAAGGAGTGGAAATAGAAATAATTCAATATTCAATGTTTCAAACACTAACGAAAACTACATTTTGAAGCCAAATAAGCGAGATGGAAGTATATATTTCTTTTCTATACATTCCGACGTTCCCTATACGATGGCAAGATTATATAGTAATTATATGTAGTCTAAAATTTTCTCCATTTAACAATTATGTTTCCTCAAATTCTAATCGATTGCAATTCTGTCATCAATTGCGATGACATTAGGTATGTAATATTTAAAATCTTGTTTTGTAAATCTAAAATGCACCTTTTTGGGGCTTCCGTTCGGCAATACTGATTTTCCAGTCGTCAAAATCATCTTAGGCCAGCAAAACGTTCAATTTTTATTTTGGCACTAATGACTTTTCGTATATGAACATTTGCTGATAGCTGTCATACATATACAGCAGTTTGACAGATGTGGACATCACCAAAAAATGTTTTTACTGAATTAATACCGTTAGCAAAAAAAATGTGCATCACATGTCTAGAAACTACGAAATTAAATTTACCGTACTTAAAACTGGTCAAAAAAGAATACATATGTTTTACATTGTATTAAGAATCAGTAAAATGCATAGAATGTTATTCCTGCGTCGGTAATACAGGCAATCAGTTTATCAATCAAGAAGTTTGATTAATTAAAACTACTGCAGTAACTGATATATTTTAAAGATTACGTAATATTTTAATTAAAGGATATGCGTGCAAAAAATAGCATGCATCTTTCGTGCGTTAACAGTTTTCACGCATTTTAGCAATACAACTCTAGCAAACTATGGAAGTGCAACTGTGCGTGAAAACATCTTACCATTTTTAACATGGCTATTAAACTATTGTTTGTACGTTTTAATTAGCGCTACAAGTTTTAAATAATATGATAGTCTTTTTAGCTACTCCGACCTGAATAATCATTTCGGTTTGACACTTAATATCGAACATAGTTTAACATAACGATGTTCAATTGTATCAATTGTAAAAAAAAAATTATAGCGATCGCTTTTTAATTGTATTGAGATCATTCATATTTTTTATTGACCTTTATTGATATAACAATATTTACGTAAAAATAAATTCTTGTTTAAAATATGAAAATGTAAACTCTCACCATTATTACAGATAAATAAAACACTTAGATTTTGGGTTTTAATGGCGTATATTTATATTTATATGTCTATATGTTTCGATAACAATTACAGTTATCGTCTTCAGCAGTGGTAAAATCTTTTAGAATTGTTTTCACTTTTTACCTTTACCACTGCTTGAGGACGATAACTGTAACTGTTATCGAAACATATACACCATTTAAACCCAAAAGCTAAGTATTTTAATTTTGTTTAAAATATGTAATAACTAAAAATAATCTTAAAAATTGGCATCTAAATAAGAATTAAAAAATCTGTTCTTTGAAAAAGGTGACGAATTAAGTTTAAATGGAAGAAACTCTTTCTGGTTGGCATGGTATCACTGCCGGCACACGCAGGGATTCGGAAAAGAGCCAAGGGAAAAGTATTTATGGACATGTAATGAATGATACTTTTCATTATACCTCATGAATTTGGTTTTTTCGGACAAATAAACGAGAAAAGTATCATCACTTATCGTGTTAATTTCTTTTTGCTGGTGCCGCTTGGAGAGTAGACGGTACTCGTTTTCAGATCTCTCACAAAACTTCCAGCAAGGAAAATAAACACGGAAAAATTTTCTAGTGCATGCATACAGAAAAAGCCCCTTTTCCGTGCGCTAAATACACATGTAAACGTAGTTTTCAGAGTGATACAATGAGAAATCAATTCAGATAACTTACGGTGGTTTCGAATATTTTGGCAAAATATTCAACGTATTTCTAGATGTTTTTATAGAAAGCAAAAAAATACGTCTTTGCCACTTTATGGGATTCGTGCTGTAACGTTGATAAATTCGTCTTGACAACGAAATACGTAGGTACTCTGATCGTTGCTAATAATGGTACAATTAGAAATTTCACACATAATTTCTAGAACTCTATACGTCTTCAAGTATCAATTAAACTGATTTTAACTACCTAAACCTAAATATTTAGAACACACTTTTATAGGAAATAGGAGAAAAGCACACCCCTTCATGAGGTTCGTTTGGGAAAAAAAATGTATTAACTGATCCTTCGAAAATAATTCTGCAGAATAACCAACTATACAATTTTTCAAAAATGTAAGTTTCCAAAACTTGCTAATATCGATACAGTACCATACATTTCAACTTGGAATACATGCCTACACCATAATGACAACGACTAAAGCATAAGACACAATGAATATTGTTTAAGTATGTAAACATATAAATATAACTAAAACTGATCTAGAAAATATTCTAGTAAAACCTGCTCTGTACGTATTTCCGGATTCTGATTCTAGTAGAAAAATGTTTTCAAATTCTTTTTGGTAAATGTCTCCTAGCTTTGTTATAACGAAAGTGGAGACAGCTTCTTCCGCTTTGTTTCATTCATAATCCATTGCATTATAGAATAGTTTCATAATAGGTACATAATATTCGATATTGAAAGTTGGTCTCTAAATGACAACTACTGCAGGTCTGCCCTTTTTGTACGCTACTATCACCGTCAAAAATGTTCGTTTGAATATTATACATAGTAACACGACAGTGAATGGCAAATTTTATGAGTGACCGATGACGTTTAAATCATCGAGTCTCTAAATGACATATATTAAGTCAAACTAGGACTATAAGAAATTTAGAAGCACACGATAATGTTTCTATAACTTTGGTCTAATGTGATAATCTGAAATATTTTTAGACAGTGACACTTCAGTCACAATTCAAATTTCTGAAATTTTTTTTATCACTACTTTGTTGAGCCCCACTTCTTTTTCATCTGTTTGCCATAAAAAAATCAGATTCCATTTAATAGCAATTTTACCTAACCTGTACGTACTCTAGGTTATTTTCCATGTCTGTCCCGAGCTAAAAAATATTGATTTACACATCACCAAACTTCTACACTACAATAGAACAACTCTTGGTACATACAAATATACGAAAGGGTTCATATGAATGCACGGGAAAAACCTCCAGGATATGCGTTGCTACTTACTGTAACATGGAAAATATTTGGTGAAAATTTCATAAATTTTATTCATAATCTTAATAGCTTAACGCGACCATGCTTATCATTTTCAACTTGCTCTTAATATATACATAGGGTAGATCAGCGTGCTCATATGTGATCTATTTTTCCAATAAACCTTTGTCAATGTTAACGTTTGCTATCAAGTTTTGTTGTTTAATGGAAGGTTGCACAATTGCTGAATCTACTGATATTGTCCTCATTCATGGGGAAGTTAAAACGGTAGTCTGTCGCCTGCACACAGAAATTTTTCCTGGGATACAAATTCCAGTCTATGCATTGTTTGCACGAATAGACCAGCGACATCCGCATTTTGAAGATATGCTTCAACGATTAAAAGGTGAACCATCATTAGGTACCTGACAGATTGCCCATAATACGGGGCTAAATCATACAACCGTGTGGTAAGTGACTAAGTAACAACTTCATCATCCATACGACCTTCAAGTTACAAGCTGACAGCGCACACCCCAAGTCGTCTTTTGCCATAAATTTCGTCAGACCTGTTTGGAACATATCTTACTTATATTTTTACATAGTCACAAGAGCATTTTCGCAGTAGAAGTCATTCTTCATTCGTAGAATAGTCAAGTGTGGTCTTAGGAAAATTTGCATGCGAGAAGTCAGTAGGAGGATTTATCAGTCTGCATGTGGACCAGAACTATTGGAAGAGAGTTGATTGAACCACTCATGCTCCTTCCCAGATAGAGTTTTATTTATGGGTATTACACGAATAATCTGATGTATGAAACCCTAGTAAAGTTCTAGAAAGATCTGGTGTCTAGACTTAGCATTGATCGGTCAATTATCTGGACTACTCCATGCGTGTCTAACAGGATCAATTTACACACGATGCGTCGGTACAATACATGTATTGAGTGTCGTGGTTGGCACTTGTAAACGTGAAGATTGATTTATAATGAATGAAGTTTTTTTTTTAAATGTGTGAAATGATAAAATTGTTTGAAATAATTCTCGTCAAATAAGTACATTGTTTGGTGTGAAATATGCAAATCCTGGAGTTCGAAGTGATACAACAATTGGAATGCATGTGCAAAAGTTTGAATCTATAGGCGCAGTTCTAAATAATTGCAAATGTAACAAGTATAAGTTTAAATTTGAAGGGAATTCGGGATAATCAAAATACGTAACACTTTTTTGCGGGATAGCACGAAATCATCGTGTAAGTACATGTTAAAAAATTGAAAAAGGCAAGTTTAGAAATGTTACATAAATCCACAAAGAGAAGAATTTTCTAGGAAATTTTCTATTCATGCTTCACAACGAACCACATGTTTGGTCGGAATTATTCGCCAATCACATTATAGACCCGTTTTTCTTAGATGAAGAGTTTACGGAAAGGGCTTCTTTGGTGCAAATTGTACAGTTAATTTTTCTGTTATATGTTCAACCATCTCTCACTTAATGTTCCAAACGATTCGTGTCACCATAAAACACTTAGTACATAGAGCAATGTCATTACTATTAAACCAAACAAATTGCAATAAAGAAATTGCACGAGCAAATGGTTACGTTTCACATGTAATCGACTCTTTAGTTAAAAATCAATAGTACAAAGTAGTTTTCAAAACTAATACCTATGTTCTTTAATGTTTATTTAATTCGAAAGACATTTTGAAGCCTGGTATTTGTTAATTAAACTGCACATTCTGTAATTCTGTTTATATTGGGCAAACACTAAGGAACTTTGATATTAGGTATAAAAAACGCATTAGACGTTACAAATACAAACGTACAGGCAAATCAAATTATGCCAAACATTTAATAGTAAATAATCACCTTATGGCTTCACAAAACAACATCGAATGTTTACATTTTGTAATAAAAAAGAAAAATTAAATGTTTGGAAGCATTCGAAATTTATAAAACATAAACAGAAAGTGCTTGTTATTATTTTACTTATATATTTTCTCTTGATAACGATAAATGTTTTATTGAAACGCATAGAGAAATAAATTATATAAAGGAAATTGTGGAATTGTATTGTATTTAAAACAGTAGTGACATTAAATATGGATTCCATGAAGTAAGGTTAAAGAATATAAAATTACTAATTAATATATTTGTAAATGTCAAAATTTTTATATAAAACTAAATTTTATTTTGAAACAACTGAACAGCGTAGCACGTTAGTTTGATTATTTTAACAGTTTTGAGTTATGACTAGCGGATGTATTATTCCCAAAACGAATGTTTTCGATTACATTTGAATTTAGTCAAGGTGTTATTGCAATATCTCTATTAAATATTTGGTTTCTAACAGATGTGGTGTTAATTGAAAATGTAGAAAATTTGGGACATAAGTTTAGGTTAGTAAATTGCCATTAATTCTTCGGTTAAACATTTGCAAAGTTATCGACGCATAATTTTAAAATTGTGAAAATTATTAATCTATTATGGTAAATCGAAAAACTGGATTTTAAATTAATTCGAATGGCTTGTTTGATTATAGCTACTATGTAAGAGTTACTTCCATTGCATTGTTCAAATTAAATCATTGATCTAGACTCTCAAAATTGTGCATAGATAAGATTATAAAGAATAAATAAATAAAAAAATTTAAGGCTTTATTATTTAGGTGAACTAATTAGATAACCTAATTTTTGTCTTCCATTGGTTTGCATTCATTAGAATGCGACGGTATATGTTTATAAATGGTTAAATTGGAATTATATCTATCTTGCACTCTGTATAATAAATGAATCAACTAAATGAACAACGAAGTGATAAAAAACAAGCGTCGTCTAATGTTAAAAACACACACATCGTCATTACCATTAATAATTTAACCTCTAATTCTTTTCTTTATACAAATACATCATGTTTTAAGCGCACAATTATTAATTTTCACGCTGCTTGCATTGCTTATTAATTAATTTTTTAATTTAATACACACAAAACATAAATAAAATTAATGAATATTTATATAAATTATTGAAATTTGTATTTTTAGAATCCACTCACGACTCACCTACTTTTCTAAACGAACCGGATTTGTGTAACATTGATTTGATAAATTTTATATATAAAACAAACGCCAATTTTTTTCGAAAATAAAATAATTTACGTTTTGTTAATACTCAAGGATGACCAGTGTTATTGTCATCACCTGTTATTGACCCTTGACACTAATACTTATTTTAGTAGGCATCTTTTTTTGGGAAAGTCGCGTTTATATTACCTATTTTTAATTAACGACTATCGGTTGATGCACCACAAGACTATAATTGTGGACCGATTTTACTTTATTTAATTTTACTTTGTGATTGTAATAATGTATTAAATGTCGTGGGTGTTTTATGGTAGATAGTGAAACAAACTTGCGTTATGAATTCACCCAAACGTTGTGCAGAAACCGCTATACCGATAAGACTATATACCTAATATGATTAAAAAATTTGGGAATAGTTGGATAGATACCGTAAATAAAGAACAAAAATGCAAACATCTTTCTCAATAAATTCCGCGGCACGTCTCACACGGCTAATGTAATCACCTACCATACCTCGAATGCGGCGGAACTTTGAACTTTACCTGTATATTTCATTCGGTTCGTTTTTATGACATTTTTTTATTAGTAAAGAATCTGTTAATCGAATCTAATTAGTTGTCTTTATATGAATTTACGTACTCATAAGGTTTTATCATTTTTGAAAATCTCTAGCAAATTCGAAAAGTCTTGACAATACTAGGTTAAAGATATAAATTATTTCACATTAATAACTTAAAGTAGTGGTCTGGAAATTATACAGTAGTCAGCTGTGGCTTACGTTTTGATCAACTTTGATTCTTTAACATTTAGGGAAGCTAAAAAACCGTATTTGATACGAATTATCTAAACGGAAAATATAAATCAAAATGATACACGATTTATTTCAATGGAACTATTTTCCAATGCATTTTTTATTGTGTAATTTTACAGATTTTATTAGGGCCACTGGTACTTACACCCCATTAATTTAATATTTTGAAATTGGAATTTTTCTAGATCGTTACAAAAATTTTATGTTTAGTATCTAAACAATTTTCTAAAGCATACGTATGCATATATGAAAGTGAAAATGTGTGAATATAATTTTGTGAATGAATGCGAATTGCACAGTCCAACAAAAATTAATTTATTATTCAGTAATTTATAGGAAAGTATAGCCAAAGTGAAGGTACACTCGGTAGGCGTATCCATTAATATCCATTACTTGCTAGTTACATACAATATATTACCATTTACCATACCAATTACTGTATTTATTTCATCATTTACTACAGTGTGTATTTATTTATAAAATATTTGCCGTCTATTTGGATTTTTGCAGTCATTAATATTTGCTATCGTTTTTTTTTACAGCGAGAATTGATGATAGCTTAATATTTGAGCCATAAAACCTACTGATACCCATTTTGGAGCCTATATATCTTTTTGCAAACAGTGTGTACCTACTATCGTGTTCAAAAGGTATTGATTAGTTTAAAATTTTGGTCAAACTGTCAAACTCAAGACACTTGTCATTCGTAAGACGTAGATTCTATTCTTAACACATCTTGTTTTTAACAGCTTCAGAGCAATACATCTTTTTGCGTTTTTGGAAAAAAAACGCATTCTTTTAGGGATAGTTTTCTTCATTTTATCGTAAAATGTATTTTAAACTAATCTATTGTATATCCGAACTTATTATACAGTTTTCTGTAAAGCTTTAATTTTTTTCTTGCATTTTCCGTAGTTCTTTACAGTGCCATGTAATACAAAAACGCACTTTGTATCTAATATTTCTGAAAATTAGTTGTTCATTTCTATTTTTTATTTTAGACCCAATGAAAACTTTAAGCGGAGTGCAACAAATGCCTTTAGTGAAAAAACTCAACTTTCCGAAAGGAACGCCGAACGTCAATTATCGTATAGTCTAAACTAAGGGTAATAAATGTCAAGTATATTGAATTGATTTTACTGCTTCGATATGGTAATTGCATTTTTAAAAAGTGTTCATGTCTGTCGCGATTTCAAACCGGGTTGCATGTTAAACATTTTCTGTAAAAAGTAAATAGAATAATCACTCTCGAGTGGCGCCTTTCATCTTGATGAATACCAAACGTATTACACTACAAATTTCAAGATTGGCTAGAGCGCAACGTTAATAAAGCCAGAAATCATAACCTAAAAGTATGTATATGTCAAATTAGAAATTACAATATAAAATCACACTTACATTGTTTTATCCAGTGTATATATGTGTACCAGTCAACACTTCAATTACATTTTACTAATCCTCCATACATCTTTCACATTTTCATCAAAATCATCTTAAAATGTTTATATATTTGTTTCAAACAGTTCATTAGTAGTAGTATTTCGTTACCAACGCACACTACGGTTTGTGTCGATACTGCTAGTGATAATTTTTACGAATCATTGGTTTATGGAAAGTTTAAAGAAAATTCGATTTAATAATCTCGATAAATATGGTTTTCATTTGAAATACATAAGTAAAGAGTAGGTCCTACTTTGGAACAGTAGTATGTATAGACAGACAAGAAGCAGGTAAATTTATTTAAATCTTACGTGCTGTATTAAATTTTTTGCACCTAAAACATTCACTTTCGGAGACTGCCTCAATCATTTTGAAGTAAAAGAAAATGAAATTATGTAAACTCTATCTCAACAAGTAAAGTATATAAACAAAGTGTACACGTCATATGCTTTGAATTTCATTAAGTGTTAATTTTATTTGTGTTTGTGACGTCATAATGTTAAATTAATTTTCAATAGTACATTGTCAACGAGTTCTACATGTAAATTGACTAAACATATCCGAACTATAGTGCAGAAAAATTATTTATAATAGCTACTTTTGTTTAGTCATGTGTGATAAAGTTTACGGTTAGGTTGACAACTAAACTTGTGCGGTACTACATCAACTTTAATGTTTGCTCTACTTCCCATTGTAGTATAGTAAATATAATTCTCCATGTCTTCTTTCAGCTAAAAAAACATCAAATCATGAGAATTATTATTTAAATGGCATTATAACAACCGAAGAACCATCATTATATAGACTTAAAATTTCAATTTCGTATAGTACATAACCAAGCGCGTAATTAAAATATAAAATACTTAATTAAACCGAAACCATTCAATAACCGTGTACAAATTTATTATTTAATCGTTTTAAATTATTCATAGAAATTTTTTTGATGCTATGATTTTTAAAAGTTACGATTCTGGAGTTTAGTTAAAGAATTTTATTATCGAATTTTATTTATTCAATTTATACCTTTACATAAATAATTATTAGTTTCTGTATTATTATAAAATACTTACATCAAAATGGTTTTCACAACAAAAATTTGATGTTGTTTTGGGATTAGGTCATCGCACTACTTGAAACGATTCGACGTTTAACATCTTGTAAAACATTTAAAAACATTTTTTGTGGAGATGTTTTTGTAGTATTCGTACATAATGGTACGAAGGAAGCACGATAACTTTTAAGGTTTGACATTTTTGATACATTTATCAATATATTGACGATAATAACAAGATTTAATCGATTAAAAGTCAAAACACTGTATCAGCTGTATGTTACGATGAGTAAAAGTAAACATTATGACGTCACACACGCTCTGGTTTGTTCGGGAACTGTCTGCGTGTTTTCGGTACTGGGTTAAAAATGTATTTTTAATTTAATATAACTTTTTAATTAGAGCGAAAAAAAAACAAAAAACAGTTTCCATTTATTACAAAAAACATTTTTTTTCAAAAACCCAATTCGCAAAAATCTTCGATAGTGGTGCATAACTTCTTAAACAAATAAACCCTATCGAAGTATCCTAGCAAGTTGCTAAAATATCCCTACTGGGTTCGTCTGTTTAAAGCGTTTTGCATTAGCGAAGATTTTTGCGAATTACCTAAATAAGATTTTTGCGCTACTTTTCTTTCATTATTAGCTTTATCAAATAAAATTAATTGATACCAAATGAAATTTACCGTATTTAAAATTGGTTAACGAATGAAAATATTCGTATTGAAAATCATTAAAATTTAGTTGCGCTGTTGATAATACAGACACCGACTTTAGTGACAAGTAAAATCTTGCATTAAAAATATTGTAGTTTGTTGTGCACGGCGACGTTTCGACAAATCTCGTTTTCATCTTCAGGTCGTCAATAACGCGAAATCTGAAAGACGGTAACTTCTATTACCAATTATACTTTGCGGATATTACTGTGAAGCGGCGGAGAAAGAAGAGCAGCATTTGATCCACTTACGTTAACAAATGCAGTGTTGCCATCATTAATTCACGGCTTGTAAATGTAAAAAGTTGTGACTTTCCGAAATTCATCCCTTGTGCGCTTTGCGTACTCGGCTCGGATACCTCCTTCGTGCGTAAAAACTTATCACTTAACATGTAATGTTGAAAAGTAAAGTATCATTTTTTGATTAAAAATGCTACAGGATATATTAACGAGAGGGCCACTAGTAGAAGTAATTTTATTTGTTAATCGACAATAAAAAGTGCTTACCATTTTTAGTAATAGATACATAATTAAATGTCAATTACGAAAATAGTTTGGAAGACCTTAGGGAAAAGTAGATTTTGTAACACTCTGTATGAAACTAAAAATCAGAAGACATATATTTACTGAAATTTTTTCTCTGAATATTATAAGATATTACACGACAAAGATTTGTGCAATATTACCACAATACCCTGTATATCAGAATTGCATAAATGTTGTGCCAAATTTGTCTTGAAAGTAACCAAAAGAACAATTTTATCTCCTGGCCGAGCTGAAACTTGATTCTTTTGTCCAGTAACCACGCGTTAATGGTGACAATACCTAACACGTGATATAAAATACGAGGGTACCATTTTTTGCTTTTGACTGTTACGGGACAAAGTCCTAGAAGTGAATGCTGTAAATTGACTTCCACCGTATGTCTATTATACTGACAATCAATTTTTTGCCGCTCGTTTGACGATTTCAAAAAAAAAAATTACTTTACCACAATAATCGGAAATAACTGAAATACTTTTGTTATCAAACCATTGCACAGCATGTATGTCAACGTCACCAAATTTTGCTGTTTCTTCTATAAGACTTCCCTCCCCTGCGTTTTCATTTTTTTCCAGTTACAGTTTCGTGCCCAGGTAAACGACTTGTGCGCACTGTTACTACAGAACTAACTTTTTTCTTTGCTAAGTATGCAACCAAGGCCATACCAGAGACGTAATATGGTTGTGATGAATGTTAGGTGGGATTAGTCTACTTAGTCGAACAACTACGTTACTGGTAGTTACTAAACCTAGTTCATTCTCTGCAGTAGTGTACCCACTTTTTCCTGCAAAAGGTTCGAAATTGTAGGAGAATTTTGATACTGCAGAGAGTACCCACATTTTGAACCCCACACGGTTTTTTTTAATTAAATGGTTTTGAGCCTTGGACGTCCATTGAACGAGATTATTTGCTCATCAAATGCAATTGCTAAGAAGGCTTCTCTAACTTAATCAATGACTGATGAAATTTTGTCAATTCTTGTAGCATTGTCTAAACCTAAACTATTGTCACTAAAGTGTAAGAAACGTTTAATTGTTTCAAATCTATTGACAGCAACTTGGGGTGTACGAGCCTGTATGCCTAGCAGCAATATTCTCATAAACCGTTCTAATTCTTCGATGCTAAGACAGTTACATGAATAAAGTCTTCAGAAGTACTTGAGTAACTTATACGGATTATTCAATTGTAAGATATTTTGGATCAATAATTCATTACCTTGGCATGCGATTTCTTTTACATTTCTGGTATAAGTGTTCTTTTCCTCACTTTTGAAGGGATTTCTCGAAGATTCAGACATTCAGCTATTACCTTACACCCGTAGATGTTGCACAATTCATTTTTAGGAAAACAAGATGATTCAAAAAAATTCGATATTGAGATAGAGAGGTGATTTGTCGATTTTATGGACGATGTTCCCATACATACATACATAATTATTGAGTTTTTTTATAGGCAATCCCACAAAACGATTTCAAACTCAACATATCTTATATTATACGCTAGGGGCCTTCACTATAATTTTTATGAAAAAAACTTACACTTATTTTAACACTGATAGCAACAACAAACACGTCTGCGTCACGAGTATAACGTATAAGTGTATCGTCGAACATAAAATTCTGATTCGCAACTGCTTACGACATCTACCGGACAACCACTGCATTAACACTTTATACTGAAAGGGAACACTATGCGTGACACGAACATATCGCGCATGGGAAACCCTGCATTAGAATTCTAAGTTTGTGTTCCCACATGGGAACATTATGCAATGGAGAGCTAATTAAACCGAGTGGACTCGAGGGCTAGTTACCTTGCTGGGATGCACGAGACAAGTTTTCTAGAAGAATCTGTACACGAAAGTCGATTCAATAACAAAGATCGCAAGATATAAGGAATAGTTAGTTACATTTACATGATCTGATTGAAATTAATTAAGATTTATTTGCTACTATTACAGATGTTAAATGCCAAAAAATGTCATAATGTGTAGCTATAAGAGCAATCAATGTAAAAAAAGTAATCGATACTGCAGAATGAGTACCAAAGCAGTATATTTTTCAAACCTCTTTTAACTAGAATCATAACATATGATTACAATTTTGAAAGTGACTTTAAAAATTCAGGACCTGTTAATTTATGTGGAACATAGTAAACAATATATATTTTTCTTATGCATGGTAATGCAGGTTAACATAATGCAAGAGAATACGGAAGACTAATGGCACGAGGCTTCAATTGTTTAGAACGGAAGATATTAGCAAAATAATAGTAATAATTTAGATTATCTTAGTACCACGCGTTACATGTCAAACGGTAAACAAAACGGTACCAAATACAATAGTAAGCAAAGTTGGTTACAAATTTTGTTTAAGTCGATTAGCATTTTTCTCAGTTTATTACACCAGATACATACTTAATCTATTTTAATGAATAATTTATTTTAAAAGGTTATTGTAGCATTAATTTTTTTTCTTTTCCATTGCTGTTTTTGATCAAGGACAAAAAATGTCACTTTCGATCTCCACAAAAAAAAATTTCACTTATTTGTGGCATTCACATCAGAGATTTGGTGAAAATTTTAAAAGGTAAAGATATATATTATTTTTGTCATCACATTTTTAATACTCTTACTTGAATTTCAAATTATAATTAACAAATTTAAAAAATCTACTAAATTTAACTATTTGGTCCAATTAGTATAGATCGACCGGTTTCGATGTAGTATATCAATGTCAAGAGCTTTCAAAAATGATGACGTTTGATGTTACTTACCAGTAATAGCTAGATCTTTAAAAGGTTAAAAACTATTAAACCGTCCTGAAAATGATATTCCAGAACACCCTTATTGCGAATCGAAGATTAGCAGTGAATATTGTTTTACATAAATTGACGAATTTTGTAGAATGCTTTTAATTTATTAATTATATGAAAACATTTAAGCCGCTATGGCAGATTAGAAACATTAAATCATTAACCGGCAATCACCATGTTTTCTGGGAAACTAAAATGAACAAGATCAAAATAAGATCATAATAGTATATTAGATAACAAGGGATTGAAGTGACTCATGTAATCCCGCGGGATTAAGAAACTTCAATCCCTTGTTATCTAATATACATTATGATCTTATTTTGATCTTGTTCATCTATTCGCGGGATTAAGAAACTTCAATCCCGTGGTATCTACACTATTTTTTGCACTTCGTAGAGTAATAATAGAAATAATTATATTATTTTCTGAAAATTAAAATATTACATCTATGATAAATTTAAATTACTAGAAAAGTCACTTTGACAAAGAAGCTATACTATTCAAGGCTAATGGAATTTATGAATTATTTTTAAAATCCCAGATGTTTCAATGTCATAACAAGATTAAATTATTTTTTAATCCCTAGAGATTAAAAGTAACACTTCAGTACCCGAAATGGGGGAACCAAATAGTGCTTTTAATCCACGAAGTGCAAAAAATGTTTTTTTTTCTACACAGTTTATTTGCTGAGTAGGTTTTGCTGTGCAAGAATTAATATCTATAAGTTGTGATTCGAGGCCATTCTGAAATGAGTATAGCGTCTAACGCTTACATTTTTAATGCTGTACAAGTTGCGGAGATTAATACACAAATTGTCATTTTATTTAAGGCTTGAGCCATTAAAAGGTACTTGTTTCACAGGGTTGGAAAATGTGGTTTTGGGGGTAATGTACAGGGTGTGGCGCCAAGAGTTTTGATTAAAAGTAATGGCGGGTACAGTTATGTTAAATATCTGAAATTACGAAGCTGTAGGTTTTGGATGACGTTGAGTTCAAATATAATATTGTCCTGAATGTGGCACTTCCGGTTATACCGGAAGTAGACGTCAACTTTGTTATTTTAAATGGAACCTAATATTTTTTATTTTATTTTCCAATTCTACATGAAATTCTAGATAAAATTTGTGCACAATGTCCTATACCAAAAGTGATGTATTTTCGATTTTTTAAATTTTTGAAAAAATCCTAGTCCACATTAAATAACTATGTCTCCATTAATCACGAAGTTAGTGACGTGAAATTGTAACCAATAAACAACAAGCGCTTTCCCGTTAACTCCATATATCCATCTCATTGATATTTCATACAGGGTGTTTTAAACTTAGCGGCCAACATGCACAATTTAAATCATTTATAAGTTACTTACTTTAAATAGAACACCCTGTATTTGATTACATTTTCCGCTGTATTTTTTAAGCCAATTCGTTTGGTATCAGTATTCCCTATACCTAAATCCAACCACTTTTAACATTTAACATTTAATTATTTCAGCATTAGTAAAGGGTAGGCCATGATTTCCATTATTTAAGGTGATATTTTGTTATTTTTTCATAAGTTATTAATTCTGAAAAGTAACCAATAGCCTGAATGGATTATTAATTGTGGATATCATTAAAAACTTTGACTAGGTATTTTGCATTCATTTAATTAGGTAACTTACAAACAAAAATAACTAAATGTAATATTAAACAAATAAAGTTTTATAACAAGTGTTCAAAATTAGCACCATCTACTTCTAAACATTTATGAATCCTTCTCATTAAGTTATGTCTTGTAATTCTGGAAATATGGTCGGGTGGTAGAGAATTAAAAGCAAGTAAGACTCTCTGCATCATATCTTCCTTTGTCGTAACAGGTTTGGAAAATACCTGATTTTTAATGTAACCCCAAATACCAAAATTTAGAGGAACCAAATCAGGAGAGCTAGCTGGACAACGAAATGGACCCTGATTGGAAATCCATCTATCATCAAACATGTCGTATTTAAATTTTCATCATAAAATTTTAATGCTAAAATTTTATCGTCTTTTATTGCACAAAAAACATTAAAAATGGGACTTATGTCGATTAAATAATCCATTTATGCTAAACTTTGCTTCATCACACCATATAACTTTTTTTATGAAGTTTTTATCCTCTTGGGTTTTCATTAAAAACCATTCACAGAATTCTACGCTTCGAGGAAGATCACCTAATTGTAAGTGTTGCACCAAACGGTATGAAAATGGTTTCCATTTGTGTTTTTTTAAAATGCGATGAATTGTTCTCGTCGACAAAGTAAGATCTCTCTCACAATCTCTAATGGAGGCATTTGGAGTAAAATAACCCAAAACATTAATTTCGTTTATGTCACTGTCCACTAGTGGTTTATTTTTATTAATTTTTGTCTTAAATTGACCAAACTGACGGCAGTTTTTAAGCAATCTTCTTACAATATCACCAGTTGCATTTGGTCGATTTGGATATCTTTCTGCAAAAACACGGCAAGTCCGTTCAACAATTCTATTACACTCGCCGTAAATAATAATAAGATTTAAAAAATCATTATTAGTAAATCCTAAAGTTGCCATTATTTACCATGAAATACAAACTGGTAAAGAAAACTATCAAAACAACATTCGTTCTAACTATCAAATCTTTGACAGCCATGGCCTACCCTTTCTTAATGTTGAAATAATTAAGTGTTGTTATGTTTTAACTAAGATAACGAAATATCTCAAAAGTGGTTGGATTTAGGTATAGGGAATACCGATACCAAACGAATTGACTTAAAAAAATACAGCGGAAAATGTTACGACAAAGGAAGATATGATGCAGAAAGTCTTACTTGCTTTTAATTCTCTAACACCCGACCATATTTCCAGAATTACTAGACATAACCTAATGAAAAGGATTTATAAATGTTTAGACGTAGATGGTGCTAATTTTGAACACTTATAAAACTTTATTTCTTTAATATTACATTTAGTTATTTTTGTTTGTAAGTTATCTAATTAAATTAATACAAAATACCTAGTCAACGTTTTTAATGATATCCACAATTAATAATCCTTTCAGGCTATTGATTACTTTTCAGAATTAATAACTTATGAAAAAATAACAAAATATCATCTTAAATAATGGAAATAATGAAATATCTCAAAAGTGGTTGGATTTAGGTATAGGGAATACTGATACCAAACGAATTGGCTTAAAAAAATACACCGGGAAATGTAATAAAATATAGGGTGTTCTATTTAAAGTAAGCAACTTATAAATGATTTAAATTGTGCATGTTGGCGGCTAAGTTTAAAACACTCTGTATGAAATATCAATGAGATGGATATATGTAGTTAACGGGCAAGCGCTTGCTGTTTATGGGTTACAATTTCACGTCACTGGCTTCGTTATTAATGGAGATATCGTTATTCAATGTGGACTAGGATTTTTTCAAAATTTTTAACAAAATTGAAATATCTCGAAAATACTTAATTTTTGGTATAGGACATTGTGCACAAATTTTATCTAGAATTTCATGTAGCATTCGAAAATAAAATAAAAATATTAGGTTCCATTTAAAATAACAAGGTTGACGTCTACTTCCGATATAACCGGAAGTGCCACATTCAGGACAATGTTATATTTGAACTCTGCGTCATCCAAAACGTACAGCTTCATAATTACAGATATTTAACATAACTGTATCCGCCATTACTTTTAATCAAAACTCTTCGCGCCACATCCTGTATTGCATTTACAAAGAATTTTTCAGGCAAAAAATATTGAGAGCCCACAATTTCTATTTATATATTTTGATTGCATGTAGTTTGAATTAAAAAAATCATTGCCCATTTAGGGAAATTTTATTAACTATTCAAAATTTCTAATTTTTTTTCCTGTTTTCAAAACCTCACCATTAAGTACTACATGTAATAAATCATGTTAATCGGCAAATGCTATTTAAGATGGGCTAAAGATCGCCAACTAGCTTATAACTTTTGAATTTATGAAAAAATCTGGCCGATAGACTTCGGCACATTTTCTCGTATAACGAACTAACTGTTGCCCACAGCAATTCCTAACCCCGTATAACTTGCAATATAATAAGATATACTTACCTACAAAATTGCTTTTCTTCTTCACCCTGTATTTTGCAAATCACTGTATATTTTTACATATCTTGATTACATGAGAAATTAACTTTAAAATACTTTAGATTTGTTTGTTAAACTTTGATATAAAATATTAAAAAAAAAATAAAATAATAACTTTTTGTTATTTTCGGCAAAACCGGAAGCACTAAAAATAATCCAATATAGCGGTTTAGTAGCTATGTATGTCTGCTATGTAATCCCTTCATTTCAAGATTTCATTCTTATTAGAAACATAGTTATAAGGGATTGAAATATTAAAATTTTAAAATTCCTAACTCCGGTCCTGGATAAGATAAAAATCTCATAAAGCTCATTATATTTTCGTTATATGTGACTATAAAGTATTTACATACTTTAAAAAGCTATACGTTGATAGGCCAGTCACTATAACTTGCAATATAATAATTTATACTTACCTACAAAAATTATTTTTTTCTTATTCACCTAATATTTTGCAAATCACTGTATATTTTTACGTATTTAGATAGCATGAGAAATTAGCTTTAAAATACTTTAGATTTGTTTTTGAAACTTTGATATAAAATATTAAAACAAATTTAAAAATAATTTTTTTTTATTTTCGGCAAAAAACCGGAAGCGCTAAAAATATTTCAATATAGCAGTTTAGCAACTATATATGTCTACTATACAATCCCTTAATTCCAAGATTTCATTTTTATCAGAAGCATAGTTATGAGGGATTGAAATTTTCAAATTTGAAGATTTCTAACTCTGGTCATGGATAAGTTAGAGAAATTTTATAAAATATTTAATTTTCGTTATATGTGACTATAAAATAGTAAATTACCAGAGCCGTTTTTGAGAAAGAGAAAATCAATTTTGAACAAAGGACAATTTTAACCCCGTAATTAAGGGCAAAATTCTATTTTTTCAAAAATATTTACAAACCGTTCAAAAACATGTACTTTTATATACGATTTTCAAATTTGCAAGCAGCTTTTTTTGGTTTTTTAGTGACAGCGCAAGCGCCGAAATGTACTACAATCGCCATATTGGCCACCATTTTGAATTTAAATTTTTTCTCCTGAATGTTTTTCGACTTAGGGAACATGAAAACATCGAAATCTGCGAAAAAAAATTAAAAAAATTTTTTTTCGATTGCAATACTTTCTCTTAGTATACGTACGATACGAGAAAGTAAAAAAGAGAGATGATAACATCTACAACACGGCGTAGGTACTTAAAAAAGTTAGGACTATCTGTTATTGCATGAGAGTGACTAATTTTAATTTTTTTAATGTAACATTCTGTCAGTGCTGCCACAGGCAACAATTCCAGTTTCCCGATTGGCCTACTAAAATTTTCCGAAATGATCCGAAATTTACCGATATCCGATTGCAGCCATATTCATAGTGGTGTACACAAATAGTTACTTACCACGTTGCCAGTTGTCAATTTTGTTTATCGTCGTTGGCCGCAGTAATTAATTATTTACATCTTTGTCTTTGGTCTTTATCATTAAGTATGATGTATCGAAATACAGAGCAGAAATAGATAAAAAAAATTTTTAGTGGAGAGCTTTGTGTTTTTCGACAAGAAAAATGTGGCTGGCACCTATTCATAAATGAGAATAAAAACACAAATTTTTGTTTAATGAACAACGAACATAACATAACATAATAAACATTTATATAAAGAAACACAAAAAATATATTTTAATAAAATAAAAATAAAAATAAATATTAAACTCTTACTTATAGCTAATAACAAACAGAAAACAAAAATATAAATGAAAATACTACATGTTTACAGAATGATATGATGAAGAAATTTTATTTTTTATAAATGTTAGCCTTCATCATAGCATCAGAAGGCTCAAATTTTAAGCACCCCCATTGCTCAAAAATTCCTGCTTTTAGAAATAAGGAATGCCCTTAATGTGTCTGTGTGGAGATTATTTCTGTGATTAGTTTTAATAATTTTTGCATGACTAAAAATTCTCTCTACGGATGCATTTGACAATGGCAAAATCAGTAGAAGAGAGATGACAACTTTTAAGTTAGAAAATCTTGGAATCCCTGCAGGATTATTTTGTCCAATACAATTAGGCTTTTTGAACATCCACTTGGATTCGAAGACTTTCAAGAAAAAAATAACGCATGATCTTTCCATTCATTATCCAAATCTTGACTATTTACAATTTCGTTTAGAACGGGAAAGTCCAAAACCAATTTTAATGATCGGGTTTTAAAAAGTCTTGCCTTAGCTGGATCTATAATTGAAATTATGTCAAATGTATTATCTGAAAAATCGAAACTTTTTTATGTCGTCCACTAAAGTTATATAAAACTGAAGGCAGGTTTTAAAAAACAATTGCAAGTCATGATCATCAACTTCTTTTTGTTTTGTTAACTCCGATACGCAGTGGGAGGCAGCAACGCCTAAATAAATATTTTCCAGATTAACAAAGTTTTCTGGAAGTTTATAATTTATGGTAAAAATGTTTTTACATTCCATAATACATTTTATATGTCAAGAATTTGCACATACACTGCTTAAAAGTTGAGTTGTTTCTTTTTTAAGTTTATAAAGTAGAGAAACCTCTGTTTAAAACCGTATATTAAAATCCGTCAGCAAAGTTAAAATATAAGACATGAATTCTAAATATATTTACTGTAAACTTATTTTTGAATGTGACAAGCATTTCTTCCGTAGTTTTTGAGGGATCTGTAAAAACAACTTCCGCTAATAAGCATTTAGGGGCTCATATTTCTTAATCGTTCCATCGACACACTGCTGATCTAGGAAGTTCTAAACAGGCCTTACTGGCTGACAAATGTATCATATGACATGCACATTTGACACATACCAAATTTGGATTTTCTTTTTTAAACAGTGTAAATACCGAATTTTTTGACCCAACCATAACATTGGTTGAGTCACTTGAAAAGCCCACCGTATTATTAAAAGGAATGTTTTTCGTTTGAAGCGAATTTTTTATTGTATTGTACAGTACTTCGGCTGTACCACTAGTTACTTCCAAAATATCAAAAAAACTTGTTACAGTTTTATTTTTTTGGATATCGTAGTGGATAATAGTCATTACGCATTATTTTTTAACACTTATATCGGTCGTTTCGTCTAATATTAGTGAAAAAATTAACCAGATTGTTTCAAGTACAAACTTTAATCATTTTCAAACGTTCTGCCAATACACTGTTTAAAAAAAAATTAGTGGCTTTTGTTCTTTTTACTGATATATTTTGGACTATTCTCCAATCGGGAAAAATTTTGCACATAAAGGGGCTAAAGTATCCATCACAGTAATGGGCAAATTATTTGTAGCTATTACACTGGATAAAAGTATTTCAGCGCAAAACCTATGTGTGTACTTCTTTAGGCGCTACAAACTCTGTTAATTTAAAGTTGGTGCCATTTTTTTTTTAAATTGTTTTGATGACGTAGTGATTTACTGTGTTTAGATATGTCATTTTTATGGCAATTTAAATCCATTTGATACACTTTATAGAACGTTTTCTCTTGATTAGTCTTAGATTTAATCAGACAATTTGGAATTCAGGTATAGTCAACCGTTTATCTACAAATGTTTGAGCAGACGGTCATTATAAAGTTTTCGTCTTTTCTTTTTCTGTTTAATTGTAACATCTTCTTCAGAAGAAGAAATATTTACATTGTCAGCAATTCACAGGTTTCATCCTAATGAACAATGAAAAACTAAATGGTGACTGGTACTTTGGTAATTTACTTGCAGTACTTAATTACTTTGTTTGTGTAAAGCACTACTTACTTCGTTTCCTTTAACTGGTTTATTTTTAGTAGAGGATGGTCCAGCCTCACAATTTTCAATTCTTGCTTTATTGGTTTTGATTAACGTCTTCTTCATAATTCCCTAATATTGTATCTACTTATTCACAAATAGTTAACATGTTATTACAGTGTTTAATAATAGTTCCAAATTTTACTTGCTGACTCGTCCAAATAATATTACAATAAACAACTGAACAATTGACAACTGCAGACTACATACAAAACATTTTTAAGAAAGTAAAGTACCTATGCTATTTTTAGGAAAATACCAACGTTATTCACCAGCTATTGGCATCGGCGGCAAACAGACCACTACACAGAACTTATAGGCCGTTGTAAGTAACCTAATTCTGTGCCGCACCGCAAGTGACAAATATTCGAGCCCCTGAAACATAGATAGGCCAAATTACACGCACACGTACATATGGACACCTACGTGTAAATAAAGTTGCATTGCATATCCCCTGTGAACATTAAATTCCACATAGCTTTGTTACAATCGTATTAACTTTAATATACATTTGCATGAGAAAGTTTCGTTAGATGTTATTTAATATCAAATCCCGGCGTATTACCCAAATGAGAAGTTATTTCCCGATAATCGGGAAATTTCTCGACAAATGGCAGCACTGTATTCTGTATAATTTTCAAACTCTGAATATGCATAAGAATATGTTTTTCAACGATATATCACGCTTATTTTCTTGAAGGATGAGTGTAATTGTTTGTTTGACATTTTACAAACGTAAGAACTTTGAAGAGTTGTGAATGTACTGTCAGCTAGTTTTTACCAATTTTTACTAATTTACAATTTTTGGATTTCTTTCTGTAAAGCTGTTTAATAGATCACGTCTATGACGGCCCAGTAGTAAATCTGGCTGAATTTAGAAATATGATAGTTACAGAAATTACTGCATCAATTACATCAAAATGTGTTGCAAAGAGCCAGACGAAACCTGCCCGGCGGGGTCAAAAATATCTGGAAAATCACTATCACTTCCAGCAGTTTGTTTGTTTTATTGATATTATGTATGCTAAAATACAAATAATTATGTAAATGATGCAAATCATGTATGTACAATAGAGGGTGACTCTAGGACCGTGTGCGCTCATCACGCACGTCATAATGTTTTTAAGTATGTCGTATATATCGATATTATCAGACCAAGCAATATTTTGCTGTACACTTTTTTTGGATCTTCAAAAAGTTATAAGCTGACTAGCGACATTTTGTCCAACCTAAACAGGGTGATTCATTAGTGCGATAAAGTCCAATATCTTCTAAACCGTCAAAGATACTTAAATAAAATTTTGAGAGGTTGTAGCCAATCTTAAGGCGCATATTTGAAAATTAGTCCTTTTTTGCTACAAAATCATTATCATTTCATACATAAACATGGCTATAGACTGCAATTGCGATCGAAACATGTAAAATTTGTGCAATTTAATTAAAATAAACGATTTTAAAACCTCAAAAATATGTGTATTTAGACATTAGACTCATTTTAGAGCTCAATGGCTAAAGTGTGACAGCGAATGAGTATCATACACTATTTTTTGTATTCCTTTCAAAAAACATTGTTAATGACATTGTATGTAACAGTTGTCAAATATTGTTTTGCTACTTCCGCATCCAAAATGTCATTTTAATTGTCATCTTGACGGTGTTAAGTGGGTGACATCACATGACCCGTTACTAAAGCAGTAAAGCAGCAGTTTAGTTACAGCCTGAAGTTAACCCCAATCTTTTAGCAATGCGTTTAAGTTTCACTATACTATCAGAGATCACTGAACAAAACATAACGGCTATAGAAAATTTCAACAAAGAAATATTACATAAAATATTTGAAGGTGAAGAAGAGGAAATTAAAAAATATTACGAGCCATTTTTCGTTCGATTTTCCATTTGTTACATGAATTGGCCTAACTTGATTAAAAATGCCATATTAGCTTCTACTGCGTTTCATTTTAATTATTGTGAAAATAATTCAAACAAATTTAAAGTTAAATTATGTTATTTATTATAAGTTTTGTTATGAATGTGTGAATCCTTGCGATATTGCAGGCTCACATTCCATTAATATAATTAATTTGATTATAATCTCATTATATTTAGAACTTACATCAGTTCTATATACATAAAGACAAAACTTACTTTGATTAGGATTTGAATCTCGATGGCGCAGTTGGTTAGCGCGGTACTCTAGCAAAGTACAGGTCGTAGGTTCAAATCCTACTCGATGTAAACTTTTTATTTATGTCTTTAATAAAATTAATAATAATTTTTAATTAAATTATGTAAGTTTCTATTTTCAGTTATATGAATAATTAGTTATTTTGTTATTATTATTATTATTATTATTATTTGATGATTTTTATAGTAATACTTAACTGACTTATTTTTTCCATTTGAAATATTAACGTCACCCCCACCCCTTACGAAAGTGTATGTCATAAAATTTTAATTAAGACGTCTGAATACGCCCCCCTTGTAGCATGTTAATATCCTACAATTCCAAACGGTTTTCGAGATATCCCCTAGTAACACTTTAAAATATTCACACAGTATAGCACTTTTTAATTTATTGTAAGGTAAACATTAGATAGCTGCTGGAAGACTGTTTTTGCTTGATATATAACACCATTTTGACCATTCACAATGTCCTAACCGTGTGACTAAAGAAAAGACAAAATTTACGTCGATTGGGACTTGTATCTCAATAGCACAGTTTGTTAGTGCGGTACTCTAGCAAAGTACAAAGTATTTATGTATTTAATAAAATTTATAATAATTTTTAATTAGAATTATATTTTTTATAATAACTTTATACGTTCATAGCGAAAACAGGTAACATTGTAAAAACAAAAACAATAATCTATGCCAGAATGACGTTTAAAACTTCATGTCAGATAGAGATTAATAGACATAAATACATGTAACTTAAAAAAAATTCCCAAGCCGCCCGCTTCTATAAGATACCAAAAATACAGTTTAACCATTTTAGTTCATATTTAATTAACTTTAGATTGACCTTGCGTTATATTCAGAAACTTTATGAAGAAAAGTTATGTTAAATTAAATTTTCTTTAGAAAATATGTCTACGCTTTTTCTTATAAAATTAATCGTTGTTCAGATATTGAAGAATTTGAACTAACACTTAAATTCTACGTTAGGAATTTTTTACCCCTAAATTACGCGTCGCGTCAAAAAATTGCATAGAATATACTTAATCTATATGTTCAAGCTCTATATCTAGGAATTT
Organism: Vesta saturnalis; assembly: GCA_036346205.1. Taxonomy (NCBI): domain Eukaryota; kingdom Metazoa; phylum Arthropoda; class Insecta; order Coleoptera; family Lampyridae; genus Vesta; species Vesta saturnalis. The sequence continues at coordinate 1,984,484 of JARFJB010001631.1, read as the reverse complement.
TTATTTCTTTGAAATATGCAGCTGTTTTAGTAATATTTGATAAAAACCAAAAACTGCTCCTAATAAACCCCACTCTACGCCACTGGATTTCTCCCAAAATCTAATCAGCTTCAAGCGAAATCAAAACGAGCTTAAATACAAAATTTTAAGTACGTAGGTGTTTTCGTTCTGAAATTATCGTGGATACTAACATACCTTCACAGACACACATCCAGACATCATGGCCGATCTTGGCCTTGTAAAATGAGCTAATAAGTCGATTTAGCGATAGTGAAAAAAAAAGTCGACATAACCTTCTATACCTGCATTATGTATATGTAGGCTGGAAGGCAAAAAGGACATTGTTTGGTTAAATAAAATAGTTTTAACGATTTTAGAGAACACTGCCAGAATTGCGATAAGCCTATAATTATTTAAATCGTCCTTGTCACCTTTCTTCGGTGCAGGCGTAATCAAAGTAACTTGAGTAGATCTGGGAGACTGGGAACTTCCCGGAATGGGTTATGGAATTAATTATGTAGGTTAATGAATTAACTAAAACGCTGAAGTTATGCTTAATAACATTAGCGTTTAGACGTTTAGAGCATGAATATCTTTAATCTACATATCGCATTGCTAACTAATTCTTGGGATACGTTGTTAAATCTAAAATGAATACCATTGGAGGTGTTAAAATAATCAAGTGGATCCGTATGAGATATCTCAAAGCTATTAATGATATCAGTAGCGATGTTGGAAGAATATGAAGCGAAATCATGGCATATTTACGGTTCGATAAACATTAATAATGGACCGCACTGCCACTGTGGAATTACCAGCGTTTTGAATGTAATAGTCATCGGCACCCTGTTTAGTTTTTTTAATTTCATTTTTGTAATGCGTGTATAAATATTTTTTAATAACGTGCAGATTAGACCATCGGTATTTATTGTACAAACTGCTGACTAATTGTAATTTCTTCTTTAAAGTCTTAAGATTGTTGTTGAACCAGTTACGTCTGAAATCACAAACTCTGGCTTTTGCTTTACGAATTGGGAAACAATGATTAAAATAAATTAAGGAAAATGGTGAATGATTGGTTTCGATTTTGATTGGTTTTAACGAACAAACTTCAATTGTACGAATCTACAAGTGAAAAATACTTAAAACCACTAACTTGAGTCAAAGGACGGTAAGAAACGTGTTCGTATTATTTAGTGAGTGATTCGTTCTTATTACAAACTTGAATTGTTTGTCCTAAATGGTCTGAGAAACCAGATCATGCCGCTACATGTGTATGAGGAAAACCCCCTGAAAAAACCTCACACTAGGTAGACGCTAACAGGATCGAACCCATTACCTCCCGAATTCTGATCAATAATCGGAGCAGCTTTAGCTTATCTTTATTCTTTACTAATACGTATTATAACTCCATCATGCATTAAATTTGTCCTATAGAAATATGACACGCAGGTCCACGGTCTGATCCTGATATCTATTACGCTAATATCATTTATCCAGTGCTCACTAACACAAATAACATCAAGGCTTTTGTCTATTACAAAAGCTTTAAGAGCACAAAATTTATTTTTATACATTGAATGTTTATGTCAAAGATTTATTATAAGTTTTGTTATGAACGAATAAGTTCAAAGGTAAATATGTAATTAAAAATTATTATTAATTTTATTAAATACATAAATAAAAAGTTTGCCTCGAGTAGGATTTGAACCTACGACCTGTACTTTGGTAGAGTACCGCGCTGACCAACTGCGCCATCAAGGTTCAAGCCCAATCGATGTAAATTTTGTCTTTATGTATGTAGAACTGATGCAAATTCTAAGTGTAATGAGATTACAATCAAATTACTTATATTAATGGAATGCGAGCCTGCAATATCGCAAGGATTCACACATACCAAAGCAACTTGACTAATATTAATTATTATGTTATTTGTTATGAACGAATAAGTTCAAAGGGAAATATGTAATTAAAAATTATTATTAATTTTATTAAATATATAAATAAAGGTTTACCTCGAGTAGGATTTGAACCTACGACCTGTACTTTGCTAGAGTACCGCGCTACGCGCTACCAACTGCGCTATTGAATTACAAGCCCCAATCGATGTAAATTTTATGTTTATGTATGTAGAACTGATGTAAATTCTAAATATAATGAGATTACAATCAAATTACTTATATTAATGGAATACGAGCCTGCAATATCGCAAGGATTTTTAATTATGTCAAAGATGTTTAGACTTTTTGTATTACCAAATATTTTGTCCAGTTCTGAAACAGAATTGTTCTTTCAAAAAAATGTGATTAATATATTCAATTATTTCTTTCAAAGGAACTTTTGTAAATAGTGTTACGTCAAAATTGACCATGATGTCACCTTGTTGCATAGTCAAATTATGCATTTTTGTGTAGTATTTTTGATAGGATTTGGTGTTTTTCCTATAAAAAGGTACGAAGTTTCGCAAGGTTATATTTAAGTAATGCAATTGTACTGACCATGGGTTTTAAAGGAACATTAGGTTTATGAATCTATGTTAAACCATATATTTGATGGAAGAGCTTCAGAGCTAGTGAATTTCAATTTTGTTTCTTCAGGAGTACCAAATATTTTAATAAATTCTTTAGTTTTCAATAGGACATTTTTCATTGTTAGCCTTCGCCCGAAAGAGTGTGTTTTGGTTTATCATTTTCAAGGCAGTTTAATAATATTTAATCTTTACTAAAATAAAATTATATTCCGTATTTGTTCAGTGATTCCATTCTCATATTGGTGTGGTCTAACAATTATAAATAAATTAAGCACCGAGTCTAAACTCATTTTGTATATTCACAAAATGAAAAAATAAAATTTTTAATAAAATATTTTATTTTTTTATTTTGTGACAATTTGGGTTTAGACTTGGTGCTTAATTTATTTATAATTATATTCCGTAGTTGGCTTTTTCATATACGTTTCATGTACGTAGTCGGTTTACATTTATGTTTTCAGATTTTATATATTTATTTGACATCTAAACACTATTATCATGTTCTGAAGAAGACAACAGCTGTAACTGTTATTAAAACTTTTAGATTTGTAAAAAATTAATAAAAAATACACGATTTTATACCCATAAGCCAAGTATCTTAATTATGAGTGATCATCGTGAAGGTTTGCATTTTCATATTGTTTATATCTGACAATTGAGCGTTTATCGATTTTTGGAAATACGACTGGTTCATTAACCAATGAAAATTAAGGTCGTTTTATTGTTAGATGAATTTTTTAGCTGGCTTTAAAAGCGTATTGTTATTATTCGATTGTTATTTGATATCAAAGACAAAACAGCAGAAATATTTTGCTGAAGATACTTCACAGTTTTCCCTAAAAAACAAAATGTGTTATCAAAATGTCATAAGTATTACATATCCATGTGATGCATTGGTGCATTAATTTAAAAAATACAATTTGTTTGAACATCAAAAGAAATATATCTCGTAGCATTTTGGAAATGTGTAACATTAGAATTTATGTCTCCTTTTCATGGTGATCACCTGCGTAATAGGTCATGTGATCAGTAAGAATTCTTAACTCATAAAATGTATCAAAAAAATAAATTAATTTGTAAAATAATTTAATTAGATTTTTCCTCTCAGAGAAAAGAAAATTAATTGGATCGAAATGTGATGGATAGGTACGTTAAAAGTTTTGTTTAATAACTTTTACTGCTGTAAAAGTCAAAATAAAAATAAATCTAACTAACGTTCGTATGTATTACTTTAAAATGATTTAGAATTATGTTCATATTTGTAAAAATGTTTAAACCTAGTTGGAAATATAAAAATCTTAAAAATTTACGATATAAAAATCATCAGTGCAATTAAAATTTACAACATTGATGCTATAAAAACTTGAATTACATACCTACAACTAGGTAATTTTTAAAACATTCACAAAAAGAATTTAAATTATTCAATAAAGAAAAACACATATTTTGTATATTTGCCCAAATGTTAATAGTGTATTGTTGATAACTAATATATAAAAACAGATTATTATACCTAATTAAAATATTTTATTTAAGAATGGTTAAAATTAGCCTAATTGGAAGAATTTTTAATGATTCAGCCGTCAACTGTTCAGAAAATAGAAATATTTTTCTGCAATGTGTACTCTTGCCCGCAGACGGGTTGTAGTAAAGGTGATAAGAATGGCGCCGTCCACCAAGCTCGGAATGTCAGATTATACACGCCACTGCTGATCCTTTTCAAGACCGGATTATTCATGTCACATAGAAGACATCCAGCTGGTTCCAAGTACCACCGAATACCAAAATTTTTTGAAATTGACGATTAGTGTATGACTTTAAAACTTTTTTTTAATTTACTAATCATTATTGTAAATAAGAGATTTACATATATTGTTGTGGTTGCAATTAAGATTCCTAAGGGAAGCGAAGGAATTTTGTTCACTTTGAAATTATTTTAGTTACATTCCCGTGTGGCTTGTGTACGCGTATAATTTTATTATAACATGCAATATAGGATCAGGGTGTCTCGTTCCTTGCTACATTCGTTTGGCTATCGGTCTGTTAATCTTTGTAATTACGAGCTCGTGTTATCGGGTGGGACTCGCCTTGCCGCAATACCAGCTAACTTCGTTGCTTTTATACGACACATTTGCATATACAATTGCAAATTATTAAAATCACAACTGTCAACTTTGTGAAAATTGATAACCGGGACGCCATACTGAATACTCTAATCTGAGACATTAACTTCTTCATTGCGAAAGTTATATACCATTTAAATAACAATATTTCTCATTAATTATATTATAAAAACTTAAATAATTTCGATTCTTTTCAGAGATAGGTCTAAAATTGTTGTGGTTTACCTATTTTCCTCTTATTTGCCAATACCTACTCTGGTGACTAAAAGTGCAGGTATTCATTAAACAAAGCGTTTTTAGGTAAAAGCTACAGTGATAATACCATATTTATCTCGATTGAAAACTATAATTTTGTAATTCAGTCTACAATAATTGCGGGTATAAGAGAGTGAATGTATAGTTATGTAATCACATCCCACAAAACACTACTTATTTGAAACAATGTAACACAGAACGGAACACGTCCGTCTTAAGCACTTCCGTGAAAATTGCAATTAATTTTAAAATAACGCTCTGCATTAATTACATAAAATTTAATTAAAAACTGTCATGATCGCAAAGCTGTTCTGACCAGAATGCTTGCAACGTTCGTTTAATGAAAACTAAATGGACCATTAGTTGACCTTACTGGATTAGGTAATGTTTTGCCATGAGTTACTTAGAATTTCTTTAAGAACCCAATCTAGTTGGTGTGATGTGAACATATTCTGCAACGCACGCTCCTTATAGAATATTTAGTATAGAGGCGGCGACTTTTGATTCTTTGCTGGGTGCCACGTGTCGGTAGGAGGGGGGGTGGCATACCATTTGATCCACGATATTTGTTTGCAAAATTACCCCTTGTAAACCGCATTATAACTATTTCCTACTCTAAAATCATTGAAGAATTTTCATTTTTAAATTAAATTGAAGAATGTTTTTAGGGACGTACAAATAACCCACAAATCAGTAAAAGGATTATTATAAAATTAGAAAAAACATACCTAGATTTGTGTATTTGTTTACCAAAAATAGGTATTCAAACACTGATTCCGCTTAAATAAATAGAATTTATAGATATACTTATGGAAGCTAACCTAATTTTTGTTAGAACCTCAGATAGGTGGGTAGTGATGGCATACTGAATTATAATCATTTTCAAACCAATGAATTTTGTTGGGAAAAGGCTGTACAGGGTGGTCCAAATTGGACACTTTCTTATAGAAGCACACTTTTTTAAGAGATAGAAAAAATGGACCTAGGTGTGTGGAGCTCAAATTTAATGAGAAAATCACTGGCGCAAGCGGAATTCAGCTATTTCTAATCGTTTGGCCGCTAGGGGGCATTTCTGGAATTTAGTCGATTTCTTTAATGTCCCTAACTTTCTTATTGTTAAAGATAATTTATTTTGGCAAAATCTTGTTTTACGTAGAATCCATCGCGATAGACAGTTTTTATACAGGGTGTTTGTCTTTTTTTTATACGACCCTAAACCACATACGGACCAGCCTCTATATGTTGGGGTTTTTGAAAAGAGTGTAAAATTTCCTAAACTTTGATGTATCACCTGTTATATTTATGTTAAATATTATTTTCAATATTGCCTTTAATGCATTAAAATATTTTGCTTACAGACGTCTAGGTTTCCATGGCTAACAAAAGATGGCACGATGATTTAAAACGACAATTCCTTAGTTATCTGGAAATTTTTATTAGCAATACCAATTTAAGTTAGTAAATGTTCAAATTGTCTCCCATTTTGTTCCAAACAGATTCTACACCTTTTCCTTATCCCATTTGCAGCATTTATTAGTCCCCTGGTATTAAAAGGTATGTGAGGTCTCTGGTTTTACCCCAGAGAAAATAATTAAGGGGTGTTAAACCTGGATTGACATGTTATAGGCATATTTTATAATAATCTATCTATCTCGCTTACTGCTTAGTTTTTTTTAAGCGAGCGCTATTTATGTGAATTTCCATGCACTGTAGAACCCACAAATCTTTCAATGTACAGACGGTACTAAAATTAGATTGAAAAGCAATTAATTTAGCGTACGTATGAAATACTGGTCTATGCGGCCGAGTCGCTCTGGCAACATTCACACGTGGGTTTTCATTAATTTTTCTATTTCTCTTGATTCGAGAATTATTGCCGACTGAAGGCATGATTCCCCAAGCGAAGCGGCAATGGAATTAAAAAAGACAGAAAGAAAAATTCTACCGTCGTTTGTTTCATTTTATTTATTACTAACGCAATCTTTGAAATATGAAATTTTAACCTTTCGCTTTATTGACATATCAGTGCTATGCAGATGTGCTCCCAAGACTCTCCAGACACGTATGTGTGTGTGTGTGTGTGTGTGTGTGTGTGTGTGTGTGTGTGTGTGTGTGTGTGTGTGTGTGTGTGTGTGTGTGTGTGCGTGTAGGTGTCAAATTGAATGTCATGAGTTACATTTTTTTACTCGTGTTCAGCTACAACAGATTTTACTCGTTAAATCACAATAACAGTATAATTATAAGTACTAATAGGAAATAATATTCCATTATTTGGGAGAGACAGAACATCTGTTTCTCGCTTCAGAAATAAGCCTACTAAGGTTATTTTTAATACTAGTTGCTAATAAGATGTACTTTTCTCCAAACGCCATAGAAATTTTACATTTTTTATCTTGATAATCGCACTGTCTATTGACAACTGCTCCTAGAACAGTTCGCGTCGCTTCTCGATCAAACGAGAAGTTCATCAGAAACAGTGACACTTCTAAGCCCAATAAAGTAATGTACTATTTTCCTAATTAAAAAAAAGTGACCACAAGTGTATTTTAGGAGATTGATATACAACGTATGGCACTTGGGAGATCTTATTGGGATAGCTAGTTAATTTTATTACAGTTGCATAGACACCCCTGGTTTTATAAAAAATTGGGAATTGGTTTTAAGAGATGGTGCGTATTACCATATAATAATAATAAAACTTGAGGAATAAAACAACGTTCTATCGAATCGCCATCTGAAAATATAACTACATAATTATTCAGTACATCGCATACAGGGGTAAATAAACTATCTAGTGGTCAAAACTCAACTTACTAAAATTCAACACAGATAGCAGTACATTTGTTAGATTTCTAACTGTCCAACAAATCTTATACAACATTATTATAAGTTTTTGTTACGATCGAATAAGTTCAAAGGTAAATATGTAATTAAACATTATTATTAATTATGTTAACTACATAAATAAAAAGTTTACCTCGAGTAGGATTTGAACCTACGACCTGTACGTTGGTAGAGTCCCGCGCTAACCAACTGCGTTATCGAGAATCAAGCCCCAATCGATGTAAATTTTGTCTTTATAAATGTAGAGATGATGTAAATTCTAAATATAATGAAATTACAATCAAATTACTTATATTAATGGAATGTGAACCTGCAATATCGCAACGATTCACACACACCAAAGCAACTTGACTATTATTAAATTATTATAAGTTTTTGTTATGAACGAATAAGTTCAAAGGTAATATATTTTTCCCTATTCAGTACCCTGCCTTGATCAAACATTTGTATTTTTCGAGTCTATTAGATCAGGAATCTATGTTTACCTTCCATCCTACATTTATACATATGTAGGCATAGATGGTTATGCAATCGACTTTATTTTCACTATCGCTAAATCGACTCATTTTACAACTTTTGGCCAAGTTTCGCCAAGATCAGCCATCATGTCTAGATGTGTGTGTGTGTGTGTGTGTGTGTGGTGGGTGGTGCGTGCGCGGACGTGCGTACGTGCGTGCGTGTATGCGTGTGTGTGTGTGTGTTGTGTGTGTGTGTGTGTGTGTGTGTGTGCGCGCGCGTGTGTGTGTGCGCGCGTGTGTGTGTGTGTGTGTGTCTGCAAGTATGTATGTTAGTATCCACGATAACTCCAGAACGAAAATAGTTACGTACTTAAAAGTTTGTATTTAAGCTTGTTTTCATTTGGCTTAGAGCAATTTTTGGTTTTTATCAAATATTTCTAAAACAGCTGCATATTCCTATGTTATAAAAATACCATAATATAGACCTTAAACATATCGATTAATTATGTTCTATGCAATTTTTTGATATGACGCGTAATTTAGTGACAAAAAATTCCTAATGTGGAATTTAAGTATTAGTTCAAATTTTTTTATTATCTGAATAACAATTAATTTTATAAGAAAGAGTGTAGACGTAGTTTTTAAAGAAAATTTAATTTTACATAAATTTTCTGTATAAAGTTTTTTTTAAATATAAAGCAGTATAATGCAAAGTAAGTCTAAAAAATGGTTAAATATGAATGAAGATAGTTAAACTGTATTATTGATATCTTACAGAAGCGGGCGATTGTGCAATTTTTATTTAAGTTGCCATGATTTGTTTTTACAACATTGCCTGTTTTCGTTATGAACGTATATATTTTTACAATGTTGCCTACTTTCGTAATAAACTTATTATAAAGGAGGTTGCATAATTAGCATAAAAAAATGTTATTAAAATTATTACATCTCTTTTAATTTCCATTTTGGGGGGGGGTTATTTTATTTAATGCAATAACAGCTGCGCAATTTTTAAAGAATCTGGGAAAATACCCTGAGTAAGTAAATCATTGATTAACTGTGTAAATGGTAGAATATTTACGGTCGTGTTCCACACCTGATATTTTATTACTTTTATCGTAAGTGCTGTTTTGACGTCAAATTTTTCTCTTAAATTTTTATATATAAGTGGGTTTCTTCTATTTCCCAACATTCCCCGGTATTGATTTTGGAATTTTCGGATATCAGCCTTCACTATACAACAGAAATCCGATCTGTGTTTATCCGATGATGGAAGATATTTGCCCATAGAGCTCAACCTAGGAAATATTTACCGAAATTAACAATGTGTTATATTTTGCAATTTTTTTTATTATAGGGTCATCAGAATTGCAACAAAATTAAAGCAATATTAATCAAACATTAGACTATTTAGAAAAATACATTCTAAACTTTAGCCCATTTTCTGAAGAAGATATGAAGAAAATCAAGCAAGATTTGTCACGTTTCAAGTCAGAAATAAAAAGAAGATGGACTGACTCTCACTATAAGGACAATTTCTTTATTATGAAAAACAATAAAACATGGCTAGTTGACACTTTTGTTGTACCAAAAGTTATCAATCGAAAAGGACGTCACCACAAATCATTTTCAGGGTTAAGAGAGAGGAGTAAAAGAAGAAGAAGGAAAGATTGAGGTAAAAGCACTCAGTTGGAAGTGCTTCTTACGCTAGGTGAAAAAGGAAAAGAGATGTCTCGTTAGTGCTAAAAGAAATTGTTAGAATGCCAAAACGTCCTACAAAATACATAAAGGTATTCACTCGTAGCCAAATGAAACAAACAACATCCCCTAAATTTACACCTGTTTGTGGAAACTAATATGTCTAAAATCCAGTATGAAGTGGTCAGTTATAATGAGATGTATTCTTGCCTTACCCAGACAAGGAATCGTATCGGGTAACCGAAACATATGCCGAAACAAAACTGTAGAGTTTGATGGACCATACAGTTACACAATTATTGGCTGATGTGGAAGTGATAATGTTACTACTTTTAATGTGCAAGTAAGGCTGCGGTGCAATCCAATAAACTCAATATAATGAACAATTTAATACTGCTCGTGGTAATAACTTCATTAGGTAATTTTTTTAATGAAAAGTTTTAGTTGTATTTAAGGATAAGTTAACACCATTTCGAGATGCGCCTAATTGCTTCTTCAGAAACTTCATTTTCTACACTGTAGGTGGTGTCATCAGAATACAGTAAGCAACTTACTTCATGTGTTAGTACATCTCGCAATTAATGTAAATTAAAAATAATACCGGACGAGAATAGATCGTTGTGGTATTCCTCTTTTTAAACATGTCTGTGACGACAGTACCTTGTTGAAAAGGGCCTTCTAAATTCTGTTACACAGATATAAAGCAATGATATTAATTCTGTTTTAAGTAAAATTATAGAGGGTCCGCAGTTAAAGAGTAAGTTGTGAATAAGATACACTGTCAAAGGCCTTGGAAAGATCTAAAAAGCTGCTAATAGAGTGACAACTGGCAACAACAAATGGCAACATTTCAGAAAGAATCTGAAGAATTATTTTCTAATTTATTCTCGTTCCTGAGTAGATTATTTTTTGACACACTGATAATTAACGAAATAATTTTACTACAAATTTTGAAAGCATGTCTGGCTGTTAAGGTAAAAACAACATGCTTGAGAAATTTGTAGAAAAGTTACGAATGTTTACCAGTTCTCTAGGGATATTCCATCAGAATTTTCTTTGTAAATTGTGATTTCTCAAAAGTTTGGCAAGCTTAAAACTTCAACTACGTGGTAATCAAAATACTAACAAATCGTTAACTATACCCTAGGTTATTATCAATGTAATGCTAATCTAATTGGTTTACTTTACTTCAGTTTAATTGGATTTGCATTTCAACAAATCGGCTGTAATACAACAAGAGAGTGAGGATACTGAAAATTAGACAAATTCTCGAAAACTTATTGCCAAATAAAGACACGAGAACCTATTGCCAAATGGCAACAAGTTTGAACAATTATTTTCTCATTTATTCTCCCTCTTTCATATTTGGCTAATTATTTTTTTAACCGCATTTCATTCAAAACGACAGGATTGATTATGATGTATATGTGTCACTAGAAATAAAACTTTCCATTGGCTTTAAAAAATGTCAAAAAACAATGACAATAATGATAGTAGGGTTAGTTTTGGTGCACACATATGTGACTAGACTTGCCGACCTAGGCCGGAAAACGCACAGGTTCCGGATGCATTTGCAGTCTGTACATGCTCTATTACAGAATGAAGGCAGAAAAACATTTTGTTTGCAAACGTTATAGAAATTGGACAATTTGCAGCTTGATAAAGGTACTTGAAGTGACATTTATCAGGCGCTAATCTGTTTCTATCGGTAATGACAGCAAAAGTAGCTTTACTGCCGTTCAAAATCAGTGAAACGACCACAATTCTAACCAAACTACAAGTTTTAAATGGGCATCAAATTTACGTTGGAAAATCAGAACTTGAACAATGTTAGAAGCATATTTTGTATAGCTTGGAATTACCTTTTTGTTTCAATACAATGCTTGAAACTGAGTAATTAATTCTTTTCTCAACTTAAACTTTTAAAATTTCATATTACGCATGCAACAATTAGGATACGTCTATATATATATACTGCGTCTCACACAAAATTACTTCTTAAAATGTGTAAATAGAGCTTCCAAACGCTTGTATGATAACAGTTTGAATACATTATACATAAAGCGTATATGCTCAGAGCTTTTCAACATGAGATGAGGTCATTTAATGCTCAATGCCTTCTTAAATAAAATTATTGTAGAAACCTAATGGCCTTCCTTATGTGTAGTACAAATGTGATAAAACAACAAACACACTAAAATTACTAAAACGGTTTAATTTATGGAAATTAAATCATAGTACGAGTTTATCGTAAAGATCTATGAAAATGGAAAATAAACATAATCTTAAAACATTTTTTATTACTATTGGAAAAACTAATTTCAACCTTGAATTTCAACAAGGTGAGTTTTACGTGAATGTAGCAATCAAGTAATATAATCTGCATATTGGTGCGTATATTTAAAGTGAAGTTAGTAATAACGTGTTAACAATAAACTATATATATATATATATATATATATATATATATATATATATATATATATATATATATATACAGGTGTCCACAAATTCTTTTCACAAAAGAAAACTGCAGATTCTAGAGCTGATTTTATGTCGATTTAACGTAAATGATCTTCATACAAAAATACTTCCTAAGAGAGCTGGAGCTCTTGGAAGATCGCGCCCTAACATCGGTTTAATTCAAACATCTTCAAAATGGTTTCCCTTTAAATGATAGTGTTCTGTTCATTTATTTAGTGGAATATGCCCAATCGTATGGCGTAAATATGATTTTTTAGTTGTACTCATAGGTGGCTCGTTTGGGCGGGGCATTGGGCACTGTTATTCATAAGTTTTTTGTTTTTCAAAATTTTAACATAAAATTTTACAAAATTTGATTTCATTTGTTAAGCATAGTTTTATAAAACTAACTAACGAATTCATTTACAATTATGAAAGATGGCTATGGAAAATAAACAGAATAACAATTGCGTGAACGTCAAACTGCTCTCATGTCATAAATTAATTTTGCTTTAGAAAGTATGAAATAAACTCGGGTAAAAAATTATTGTTTTTAATACAAAAAAATGTTGCTGACGCAATTAATAATAAAAAAAAATTCAAAATGACAACTGAAAGCATGAAACACAAAACTGAATCCTCAAAAGATGCTCCAGATGACGATCATCCGTTTCTATGCACAAATTTATTCGTTTATGTAAAGATTGCCGAATTTTTGCAAAAATTCCCCTATTGTTCCTAAATTCGTCGCAGGCATCCTGAATTCCTCTCCAAAGCTGATCACGTGTTTCTATTAGTTGGGAATAAATCATTGATTTTAGATATCCCCAAACACAAAAATCGCAAGGATTTAAATCTCGAGACCTTGCTGGCCAAGCAACCGGACCGCCTCTTCCGATCCATCGCTCTCGGAAATTGTTATCTAAAAAAGTATGAACAGTCCTGCTATAGTGAACCGAACAACCATCATGTAAAAACCACAAGTTCCGCCGAATATTCTACAGGTCCAAGCAAATTATCACCAAGAACACACATGTATTAATGCTAAACCTTTCCTGATGTTTACTTTCCCTTATCGTATGAGGGTTTTCATCAACATAGAAGTAATAGTGTGCATTGTGCATTTTAAAAATTCCATCTTTTGTAAAAGCGGCTTCATCACAAACAAAATATTAGAAAAAAAATCTTGGTCTCGATTCTCTTTGTTTTGCATCCAATTGGAAAAATCAACACGAGCAGGAAAATCACCTGCTTGCAAGGCCTGGACTTTTTTGAAATGAAAAGGAACAAGCCTTCCTTATGTAGAATGTTCCACACAGAAGATTTTGATATATTGGGATACATTGCTGCCAACCTTCTTACGCTTATTTCGGGATTATACTCAATTTCCATTAAAATATCATCCTGATATTCTTCCATTTCATTAGTTTTAGTAATTACCGATCCTGTTTCCCCAATTCTTTGATGAAGAAGCGTAAATGATTTAGGAGCAGGATGTCTTGTACCTGGAAATTTATCTGCATATCTACGTGCGTGCTGCTGCTCGAGCGTTGCATTGCATTTCGCAGTACACTAAATGCATATCGGCATATTCATACTAAACGATACCATTCTAACAATATTCAACTTTTTGTATTTACGGTAACGTAACTAAACAATAAAAAATCTTTCACTTAAAACTTATTTGACACTTTAATCTCAACTAGTATCTATAATACTAGTTATTTTGACGTTCACGCAATTGTTATTTTGTTTATTTTCCATAGCCATCTTTCAAAATTGTAGATGAATTCGTTAGTTAAATTTATAAAAGTATAATTAACACATGAAAAATTCAAATAGATTTATTTCGAAAACGGTGCGTCGTAGCGACTTCAGACAAGAGTATCATTCTTTTATGAAAACGTCGAAATTTTTTAAATTTTATTTGAAAAACAAAAAACTTATGAATAACAATGTCCAATGGCTCGTCCAAACGAGCCGCTTATGAATACTACTAAAAAATCATATTCAAGCCACACGATTGGGAATATTCCACTATCATTTGAAGGGAAACGATTTTGAAGATATTTGAATTAAACCGATGTTAGCGCTCCATCTTCCAAGAGCTCCAGCTCTCTTAGGAAGTATTTTTGTATTAAGGTACGTTAAATCCACATAAAATCAGCTCTAGAATCTGCAGTCTTCTTTTGTGAAAAGAGTTTGTGGACACCCTGTATATAAAATTTTTCAATTTTATATTATATTATATATATATATATATATATATATATATATATATATATATATATATATGCATATACCATAAAATTACTAACGGATAGTGAAACTCTCCGCACAATGCAATAATGAAACTAAAATTTTTTCATTTCATGTTTTACATGTCGTTCAACACTTTAATTCTGCTCTACAAAGGAATTAAGGAAACCCAAAAGTAATGTGCGGATCGGGGTGTGGATCGGACCACATTTTGGTTGTATCCAGAATATGTTTAGGGAAAAGTGGGTCTGCAGGGGGAAAGAAAACGTAGTGAGAACGTCCAGATTTGGGTGGACAAACTAGTAGATAATGGTGCGAGAATGAAATACGCAGATGCTGTGAGTAAAGAGTTGAATGTGAATGAAACAGTGTGAAACGAACAAATAAAAGACACTGACGTTGAAGGGATAAGCTTGAAAAATTGTGTTGTCAATTGTGCCGTGCGGATATGTGGAACAGCGACTGTAGGTAGACATAAAAAATGTGCTTGGTGGAATGAATCGGTAAAAAAGGCAGCGTGCATGTATGCAATAGCGACTATTCTGCTTGTTTGCATATCCGTTTAAATGGAAATGTGCTTCATCTGACATAAACATGTGTTGAATAAAGTTTTCATCATCATGTACAAGTCGAAATATTTCTTCGCTGAAAATCCTGCGAGCAAGCATATGACCATCTTTCAACTCTTGGACGACATGAATTTTGTAAGGGTGGAAAGATAAGTCTTTATGTAAAACTCATCGTAATGATGTGTCGTTGATGTTTAGTGCACAAGCATGTTTCACTGCAGAACGCAGTGGACTATGTGTTAATGCTACTCGCACTCTATCAATGCTTTCCTCCGTTCTTACAGACCTTATTCCCTTTCTTCAAACTTTCTAACCCACTGTATAATTGCATCAGCGGACGATACATTTTCATGTCGTGGAACATTGCAATTATTACGAAACAATCGTTGTACCGAAGTCACACACTCACCATTTTTATAAAGCGATTTTACGCCAAACAGATGCTGAACGCTTGACCACTTCTCCAAGTTTCTGTTTAAATGTCAGTAACTGTCAAACAATAATCAAGTCATGGAAACATTGACTTTTGGCAAAAAAAAGTTTGGCCGCAAAATATCTTGATCTTTCGGCATGCGATTTTTTTGCGGATTTCTTTTCTGAAGAGCGGGGTATAGAGTAATAGACCACAAATCTTACGTCGAATAACCGAAAATTTTCAATCTAAGTTAGAAGAGTGTTTACAAAGACATGGTTCCCATTTGAGCGGAATTATTTTTAAGGCATAAACTGGCATACCTTCCTCTACTCAAACCTGTAAAAAAAGTTTTAAAAAGAAACATTTTCTAAAAAAATTGGGCACTTCAAAATCTCCCGCTTCACTGGCGGACCCTGTATTTCTAAAATTGGTCGGTACCAGAATCTACTACTAAATCAACGGAGATAAGTTTTAGGTCCATTACTTTTTAATACCTTTTTAAAGGATGTAACTTCTAGAAAGAAGATTATTTAACTATGTATGCGGATGCCACAATATTTGCATTTTCATGTTACACTCTACATGGCAAGTAACTTGATTAGTCCTATAGAAATGTGGTGTAAGAATAATAAATTAAAATGAAACTGTTTTTTAATAATTACTTAACAAACGCGTAATTCGGCATGTTACAAAATTCGTTGCCTTAGAGGTTTAGTCTCCTGTGGTATTAAGATTATTAGACCTCACCAAACCATCATCAATCTTATAAAGTCATATTTCTAACAGATCTCAATCAATTAACTTTAACCACGCATCAAAAAACCAATTGCAATACGTTTCTCACAAGGTAGCATTCTAGGACCGATACTTTTTGATTTATATAAATTTTTTAATTAGTTGAATACAACTGTCCTCCAACAGGGTAACGAAATGGAGAGTCTTAGGCGTCTGCATGGTTTTCTGAGAATAAATTAATTGCCAATACTGAGAAAACCCAAAAACGTATTCACAATAGAAATCTCGACTATATTATCGTCTCCATATTTGTCAAATTTTAAGGAATTCATTTAGATGCTGCATTGGTCATATCACACCCATGAATTTATTAAATTGAGTAAAAATACTTATGCGCTATATGATCTACCAAGCTCTGTTTCTTCTTCAGTGCTGCCAACAATATATGCCACTGACTTATTTTTTATGTTATTCTTGCATAGAAGTACTCAAATGAGAGTAATCGAATTTTTGCATTGTCTAACTAACTCACACACTGTATAGAACTCATTCCTAAAATCTCCTTATAAAGACAATGTTTGTGGTATTACCCTGCACATTTATTTTTGTATGCCTAATGCATGTAAAGAGATGCACTCTTTTACATGTGTACCTGGTAAAGTATTTGGAAGAATACTAATTAATAGAGTACGAGAAACTACACAAACTAAAATTTGGGATGTGCAGGGTGGCTTCATGCCAGGGAGAGGATGTGTTGATCAGATGGTTGCTCTTTAGCAGGTTGATGTGTAAAAAGGAAGCTGTACTGTGTGTTTGTGGATTTGGAGAAGGCATAAGACAGAGTGAATAGGGAGAAGCTGTGGGAAATATTAAATAAGTATGGCGTAAATAAAGGTCTAATAAACGGAATAAGGGCAGTATACAACGGTAGCCTGGCATGTGTTAGGGTGAGAGTAGGTGTGAGTGAATACTTTAATATTGAACAAGAAGTGTGGCAAGGCTGTGTGTTGTTCAATGTGTACATGGATAAATGTGTTAGGCGAGCAAGTACCGATACAAATGGTGTAATGGTTGCTGACGTAAATGTACGAGTTCTGGTGTATTCAGATGACAGTCTTACTAAGTAACAGTGCGGATGAGCTACAAACTGCTCTGAGAAACTTTGATACAGTCTGTGAGAGAATAGACCTGAAGGTAAACGTGAATAAAACTAAAATTGTGGTGTTCAATCCGGAAGATGAAAGGAGAGTAGAGTATTTACTCTGCAAAATAAAATTGTGGAACAAGTGGACGAGTTGGTATATGTGGGTAGAATGCTTACTGCAGATGGTACAATGGATGCCGAGATTGGACGAAGGGTCAATGCTGGAAGGAAAGTGGTTGGAAGTATGTGGACCATAATGACAAACGAAAGCATGAGCCTAGTTGCGAAACGAGCAATCTATAATGGCGTATTTGTCCCGTCAGTGCTGTATGGAAATGAGACATGAATATGTCAAAAAATGCATGAAAGAAAAATAAATGCTGTAGGTATGAGATTCCTGAGAAGCGTATGTGGTAAAACGAGAAAGGAGAAGGGGGAAAGATTGTAAATGAAAAATAAATATGAGGCAGGGATTGTTTTGCCTACCCCGCAAGGGAATGGCGTGAAGGTTATGTAATGTAATGTATTATTATGATGATCAACTAGCAAATTATGTTACGCTGGAGATAATTTTGAATTTCGATTAAAAATGTCAATATCAAATAATGACATTTATTCACAACAAAGACTGATCACTTACTGTGAGTCCATAAGCGACACATTACACTCAATACAAAATCCTCTTCTGACCTTCAGATTGCAAATGATACTATTGACGTCCTCGGAGCCGGTTCGTATTTCTCTGGTGGGGTATCTAGGTCAGGAGTCTCTAAGGTCTTTGTTTCTCCTATGGCAACTTTTATAGTATTTAACGTTACTAGCATGGTAAAAGGTTTTTACTAGCAGACACCTTCTCGAGTCAGTAAAATTCGTTGCTGTCTGTGTATTGTTGAATGTTTTATTTGTTCCTTACTTGTAAAAAATTCTAGAAATTCTATTTGAAAAAAAAATTATATGTACTATTAGACGCATTCCTTTGGAAACGCATGTTACTTGTATCGTTGCTAAGTTATGTATTACTAGCAAAATACCCGTGCTTCGCAACGTGATGGTATGCCAACAGACACTAATAGCAACCTAATAGATCTTCCCTAATTTATGAAAAATGCACAGCCCTTTTCTATTCAGTTTACCTTCTAGAGCTTATGGTTTTAAAACGCCCTCTAAACATACTTCCGAAGTCATGTTTAATTTGAATTTCAATGATATCTAATATGCGTTTGCTATAAGTTTCAAGGAACCTAACAATCCTCATTTCATCCCATTTCCTCCCCCTTAGCACTTTTATGAACTGAAGTCGTCAATTCTATAATGGTCCTCATTTTGGTTGTTGGCTGCTTAGTTTACTAGTGGGGAACAAATTTTTTTTCGTTTGAATCCGTTGAGAGGTCGTTTTCCATTTTCACCCTCAATAGCTGTTTTAATTCCCGTTAAGTGTGTAGGAACAGCCCTGCTTAAGCCTATAACATTTTTAACCCCGATAAGACGTAAAAGCAAAAACATCAGTAATTAATAATTTGTCGTTGGCACAAAAATATTTATTTACAGAAATGTTTTTTAATATATTAAATACGTATATACACCATTACACCTGCATATTAGTTTTTGTGTGTAGAAACAATAGCGTCTACATATCCACCTTATCTTTATTATTGTATATACGTGTTCGAGGTCCTTCTTTAATGGGGATTTTGCGAAATGTAAATTAAGGCGCAAACAGCTCCTCACGATCGATACCATGAGTGGTTCCAAATAAAATCGTTCAATTGATTACGGGTACCAACATTTTTTCATTTGTTTCGGATAAATCTGCACCTAATATAAATAATAAATTTTTGAATATGGACAGAGAAATTTCTCTCTCCCCTGTACTGTTGGGTTTCTACAGCCCCCCTGGTCAGGATACCTCGTAAAAAGTGTGTTGTCCTTGGTTCTCCTGTTTGTCCCTCAACACCTTTTGTTGAAGAGGTCTTTTCACTTAAACTTAAACTATTATTGGTAACCTTGTAAAAAATCTAATTTGTCGCCGGCCGCTGGTAATGATAGCTAATATTGAAACGCGTTTAGTGGTATTAATTTTAATTGTGTGGTACGTGGGTGTATTTTCTTTCCAATTTAGTTAGTTATGTTTTGTTTTAATTTAATGATACTGAAAGTACTGGTACAACTCACCTACTCATATGTCGCTTTTGTTCTATTAATTGTAATAAAGACAATTTTTAATTTTCCCACATAATCGAAATATAACTGAGATCGGAGTTCTCCTGAGTTCAAAAAAATAGTTTTTGAAAAATGTCAAGAATATTTGTGTGTCTGTGAAATTGGTGACGATCGGTATAGTGATTACAGAGTAATAAACATAACATCAAGAAAATTTGTAGTGAATAATTTGGAATACACATTAATTCGGTTTCACAAATTATTTTAATATCCTAGCCCTCTGCACCAGGGCGGTTGATAATAATCAGTAGAGTAAAGGTTCGAATCAGGAAAGTGGTAAACGTTTACTTTTAACCCAATGCACAAACAAAGTTATATATAACTTAAATCCAATAAATTGATGAACTCGTTTTTTATTGAATCGATTCAAATCATCGAAGGTGGGAAAGTGATACTAGTCGGCTTGACAAAAAATTTTTAACTGAACTTCGCATGCATAGAGCATATGGTTTGTTTCAATCGTTTGTATTTATCACTAACTGATACATCACGAAATTAACTATAATCTTCACCAGGAGTGTTTACGCTACGTCATCACATACAATCATATGGTGTAATATCAAAGCATGAGTCACAATTATTTTTGTTATAATAAATGCTGATTAGAAATTATACCCCGAGATGGCAGCATTTAAAGTTGCAGAATTCCAAAATACAATTACTTATTTATTATGATTTATTTTGAAAAAATTGGAGAACGTTGATTATCGTAATGATAACGGTTGGAAAACAATATCCTTGAAATAAATGATGATTAAAAGAAGTAAATGTAGGAAATGAGGAAACAGTCAGTATTAGTCAAATGAGAATTAAATTCATAAGCATATAAAACAAATTGATTTCGCTTATTCAATACCGTATGTCGATTTCGTCAAATGCACTACGAACGTTCACCATCCTTATTTAATTCACTGTTTATATGAGAAGGCAGTATACACAAATTGGATAGCTAAATTCATAAATGAATGACGTAGCTGTAAACACTCCTGGCGAGGATTTTAGTTATTTCAGTATGCTTGAAAAATGAAATATTTTTCAGTTTTTTACATGTGATCGTTTCATATAAGCCCTATCATGTTTAACAAAAATATAAAAATTTAACGTTCGTATATGACTTTTGTAATTAGACCACATCATTTGCAAAATAAACAGTAATAGTAAAACGTTTTCCATGTCTTTTTTCACGATCTATATTTAATGAAAATAAATGCAGCTGATTCAGCAAGATTATTCTAAGTTACAAAAATATTCGATGATAAAATTTATTTGCCTGTATTTTCATTCCTTTAATTTATTTACATAGTGATTAATAACGTAAAGTTAGAGAGAAGGATAAAAAAAATGTTCGAACGCGTTCACTAATTATTTTAAAGTCTGGACAAAAACTCGTCTGGCCCCATCGAATAAGCATTAAAAGTCTGAAAATCGGATAAGAAAAGATCCGTCTTAGCTGTAAACGCCGGCGCCTACGGTGTGTGTTGTCTTCTTCCGTCAACGACGACACAACTAATACGGTAATGGACCCTAATATATCAATCTATCCCAAAGAAGCAGGTAAATTTTTATTTTCTAACCGTTTTTACAAATAAATCCAGGATTAATTTATGAACTGGTTATACGTCATGGCAGAATGTGGCGATAGGTGACGATACCACCGCCGCGCGCTGTACATAACACGAGATCGTAGAAAGATATCTTGCGATACACTCAATGACCGTAGCTTAACACGATGAAGCGGTCCTTTTGATCCCATTAGCACACCACCCGTGCTACACGATTTCTCTTATTTAATACAGTACATGAAAAATTGCAAAAAAAAAATTAAGGCAACGGTAATTACATGCAAATTCCCTTTACCCTACATCCTGCAGTGAATTAAAATTTTTTAAATGCTTTTTACGGTAAATATGATTTGTATATATTCAAGTTGAGGTGAATTTTAAATGTCTTTTTTTTATTTTATATATCCGCCGTTAGATAAATCTTACGTAATTTAATTTTGACAAAGATCTACTAGTTCAAGTTCTTTCACGATTAACATATTAATTTAAATATTTAATTTTGTTTTAAATTTCAAAGGAAGTGCTAAAATTGTAGTTGAAACGCACTTTTTTTTCAACTCAAGAATTTTTTCATTACGTATACTCACTCATGGACACGCTTTAGTTAATTTACATTACCTCTGCCCCCATCGCCTATTTTCTTTGCTAAGTTTCAGTTAAAGCTAAAGGCACCGGTGCGATTAACAACATAAACGGAAAAATTACCTCATTTAAAGGGTCAAGTTCAAAGTTATTGTACAAAATGGATTAATTTCTATAAAATATGCTGGAAATTTTATTCGCCACAAAACATACCATTAGTAGGCTTGTTTTTACAGCGTGAGCTAGATTTTCTCTCACTAGATAAATAACGAAATATCATAGCAAGTTAACAATGAGGTTATCGTTGTGACATCACTCTGATATGTCCAACAAAGTAAAACGTCAAAAATTTATAAATATTTCAAACATTGTGGTTGTATACATAAACCATGGTGGACACTTTCTTTGCCTCGATTTCTTATTTCCTTCGTATATAATATATCTACTACTTTTTTTCTAATTTGTACGTCATTAAGTCTGTTATTTATATGATTAAAGAGACAATAATGGCTAGTCACACCTTTTCATTAAATTAAAAAATAATTCTTTTAAAAATATAACAAATGAGTTTTTTAAGTATAAATACTACATTTTTCCTGCTTTTCAAAAATAGTCAATTTTAATGAGAATGTTCAAATGGTGAGTAATCCTATAACAATAACAACAAATGTGAAGAAACATAAGATAATTGTAAACTATGCATAAACACAGAATAATAAGCAATGTTTAGTAAGTGCCAGTTTATTCACCTTCTAGTAAATTTAACTGGATGTTAATGTGCTTGGAGACCATTATTAATGTAATTTTGTCCTTGGAAATTACCTGGCGAGTAAGTTTAATTAAAGATGAATAAACCGGCCTTAATATAGTATTAATTTTTTTGTGCTTCCTCGCTTGAAAGTGAAGTTATTTAACTGTCTTTATAACTCGCGTTTAACAAGTTAAAATACTAATAAGTCATTTTAATTTCGTTGTGGCAGCATTTTAAAAAATACTAGCGCAAATACTACTAACATATAAACCAAATTTGCATTAGAGCAACCAATGTTGCCAACAACAGCGCATTATAAATGCGTTATTGTCATACCTGTGACTGACAGTTAAAATCTGATTGATTGGTCAACTGAAACATAGGTTGTTGTTTGTTTTTTTACGAGCAATTGTTTGCTTTTTTTATTTGTTTTTGTTTGTGTATTTCATTGTTGGTAAGGCAACAAATAACCTAAGTTTCCAGTTGATTTAATCAGAAGACAGATTTGAATTGTTATTCACATCCTGTCGGTGCCATCACTTTGTAGACTCGTGTTTTTAAGCTTAATAAGAGATAGCCATTTAACGTATTTGAACGGGATTGTTATTAAATTAAAGCCAGTTTATTTCTATCAATGTTTAGTTATAATACAACATTTTTAAACATATTTTAACATTTTATGCGCGCAAACGATAAAAAGTACTAATTTTTGGCGCCACAGTCAACGTTAGAGGCTCACAATATCGGCCACTCAAGTCACATGAATATGGTATTCTCCGGAACCTAAACACGGCATGAGCATTTTGAATGAAACTATTTTCTTCGGGGTTATCTACTAGTGGCTGCATTAGATGTGTAGCGTTGGTTGAAAGGAGGAACATGTACATATTATTTTCTAGAGCTGCTTTAATAACACGTGGTGAAAAATGGCTAGCCGGGTTTTCGGCAACTACAACTGCTCGTGTTTCTGGTTCCTTGGTTGCTTATGTGTGAGATTTAGAGAACTGTTACTCGAAAAGGTTCATGTAAAAATAAGCTGTTTCCATAAACAGTGCCAGGAGGTCCTACAGTACACCAGTTTTCATGTAAATCGGCATTTTTGTAGACAGCTATAGGGGCAGGACTCATAGTATTTGTACAAGTTTTTATTGTCGCTGTCAACTAAAAAATCGGTTATCTTGCTCAAAATTCAATCATGTCGGTTCAAAAGACCACGATCTTTTAATATTTGTTGCATTCGCGTGGAAAGATTGTTTTTTTTTTAAATAAAGTTTCCAACAAAATCAGTTCCAGCATAATAGTCTTTAAATGCAGGCACTGTTTTGTCCGGTTTATACAAGATTTTTTTCACTATTGCACAAATATCTCACTTGGTTAAACGAAACCCCCATTTTGCCACTACATAAGGTTTCACGAATCATTTGATGTCTACTAAGAGACTGTGCGGTTTTGTAAACAATTGCAGCTCTTTGAACTGGTATTCCACTTTCAACAGCATCAAGCTCATTTGTTAAATTTTCTTCCGAATAGTTTTTGTAATCCCGGCTTCGAGGAGTATTTTGGTAGTTTCTTGCCATATTCCATTATTTAACACCTGTAGTAATAGAAAAAAGTATTTGTATGGAGCAAAAAAAAATAATAACCAATAAATAACGTCATCCGTGTCAAAGTAGCCCTGTTTCACAGTACTCTACCGCTGCATTTTTAAGTTTTAGATTAGTTAAATTTAATAAAAACACCAATGGGTGTGATGGCATTGTGTTTAATTTTTCTACAATTAAAATTTGACTGTGTGGGAGCCATATATACATATATATATATATATATATATATATATATATATATATATATATATATATATATATATATTTCGGAGCGTTTATTTTATTCCTTTATCAAGACAGGATAAATTAGTCTTCTAATGCAAATACACGTTGCTTGTCATATAACATTTTTTTTTTAAATGTCAGGACTTAGTAATCGTCAATAATTAGTGACAGTAGAATGTTAATCAAAATTTATCCTGTAAAATCATCTATTAAGCACACGAAGCTAGTTTTCACAAAATAAATTAGATAAGCCTTGATAAAGGAACAAAATTACCGCTCCGAAATATTGGCAGATATCAAAGAGTTTTAAACCTATTAAGACCCTAGTTTGCCGCAGACCCTGATAATATTAAGCAATTAGTTAATAATTTTTTTTCTTAACGTTGTTAACGGCTGTTACTTCCCTTCAACTTCAACTTCAATATATATATATATATATATATATATATATATATATATATATATATATATATATATATCAAAAAAGTGAAAACGGCAAATTTAAATAAAAAAAATTACGTATTAATAGATGATTTTACAGGATAAATTAGTCTTCTAATGGAAGCACACGTTGCTTGTCATATAAATTTTTTTTTTAAATGTAACACCAGGACTTAGTAATCATCAATAATTAGTGACAGTAGAATCTTAACCAAAATTTATCCTGTAAAATCATCTATTAAGCACAAGAAGCTAGTTTTCACAAAATAAATTAGATAAGCCTTGATAAAGGAACAAAACAAACGCTCCGCAATATTGGCAGATATGAAAGAGTTTTAAACTTATTAAGACCCTAGTTTGCCGCAGGCCCTGATAATATTAAGCAATTACTTAATAACTTTTTTTCTTAACGTTGTTAACGGTTGTTACTTCCTTCAACCTATATATATATATATATATATATATATATATATATATATATATATATATATATATATAGAATATCGTTGTTTTTGAGGAGGCTTCAAAAAAGCGATGGTGTAATTTTGAAAACGGCAAGTTTAAATTAAAAAAATTACGTTTACAAGTGCAGTGCCACAAACGTAATATTGCAAGCTGCTCTCGCCAAAAACCACACACGTATTCTCTGCGTAATTTTCTGACGTGCATTATCACTCGTAACGCTATGTGTGGCTTTTTGCATAAAGACCTGCCGAATTCACTTTTATAAAATTCAAATTACAAAATGGTAGTATGTGCAGGATTCTTAGTGAAGAAATACTTCGGAATGTAAATGATGATGAACGCTTTATCCACCATATGTTTATGTAACTTGTTGTCCATTTTGACTTGAAAAGACGTGCGAACAAGCAAAATAGGCGATATTAAAATTACGCAAACCCATGTGAGTTTCGTAGTCCGAAGCCAGCGGTGTGGCGTGCACTTTCACGATATGGCATTATTCAGCCATATTTTTTCAAAACAACATAGGAAACATCCCAAAAATTAATAAAGACCGCTACATGCACCGCACGCATACATATACACACACACACACTCTCACAAACACACGTACACGCACCCATGCACGCACGCACACACACACACACACACACACAAACACCCACAAACACACACAAACACACACACACACACACACGCACACACACCACCCACACACGCACGCACACCTACACCCGCACGCACGCACGCGCGTGCACACGCACCCACACCCATACACCCACACGCACACGCACGCACCCACACACACACACACACACGCACACGCACGCACCCACACACACACACACACACACACACACACACACGCACCCACACACACACACACGTTAGTGTGTAGTAGTTTAGGCAGTATGGAGCGCAAGTAGTCTTGCTAGTGAGTTCATGTCTCCTTTAACAAAGCTCGTCCCGTGTGGGCTGATATCCAAACATGATCACATTTCGTGGTCTGCTGGGATCCCTTATTTGCGCCCCAAAATTAGAAATGAATATCAGACAAGACATTGCAACGATTCAACAACACCTGCTACGTCGAGAGATGGAACATTTTCGGTTGAGCTGTGTTATTTTAATTTCATCCTTTACCCAATACAAATATTTTACATTAACTCTAAAAATAAACGTATTTGATAAATGTGGTAATGTGGTTTTTTCGCCTGACTGACAGACCCTGTATGCTTGCTGCAAACGTAAAAATGGTTGAACATTGTACAGATATTTCTATGGTAATTTTCATTACTTTCTTTAGTATTAGCAAAGTGCAATAAATACATTTTGTTGCTCTTTGGTATTAGTTTACCATTATTACACAATGGCATAGTTATTTACGCAACAAGTGGAATTCTCTCACGCATGTGATAATTTATAATATTACATAATCACAGTGAGTACTATTTATACTACTAATATCACACGATTTAATGTATTGCGTTACTACACATGCAACATAGCGTTTATTGACAAGCTATCAACTTGATGTATACCATTAACTTGCGCTTGTTTTGGAAGCTGGATGTTCAAATATTCTCTTATAAATTCATATTAGCTAGTTTACTCGCCCAAGAATTAAAATGAATTAAATTCAATATTATACCACTTTATTAGACTTGTTCATTTTGTTCCTGTTACGAATATGATTTCATTTTCTCCCAAAATAGGTGCACCTTACTTCATTTTAACGTATTAATATTATACTTTGTGTAATGTGTGATGATTTCTAAACATTTTCTAATAATTTAATATATAAATAATTTTATTAACGTGTACTTCCGTTTGAACTTAATCAATTTTTAAACTACAACGTTTTTAATTACATTCATTTCCGTCAGAATTTTCTAACAAATTTGGCGAACATAGTAATAAAAATTTTTATTCAGTTATTTTTGGTTATATATCATAAATTTTGAGCAGATGCATAGATAGACATGACTGGATGTTTGCTTAGTGTATAAATTACCTACTTTATAGTATTAGTGTATTTCAGTATTCTCAGATCTTCACATACTTCAAAATAAAAAATTCTGGAGTGTCTTCAGTCAACATTCCCGTATACATACATATATCCCATACAGGGGCTAGCGGATTTATATAATTACGTACTAAAATTCTAGGTATAATGCAAAAATGAAACTGAAATTTTTTGATCTAATGTTGTACATATCTTTCAACACTTTAATCATACTCTAAAGCAAATATTACAATAAGTAAATAAGTAAATAAGTTTCTTTATATTTAAAACGAAAAGTCGAAATACATTTAGAACTAGTTTCTAATGTTTAACCCTTGTACAAAATTTTAAATAAGTGCACCATTTTAAAGTATAAACGCATATTAAAAAAAAATTAAAAACAGTTTAAAAAAAAAGAAATAATTTCCTTTTCGGGGGTTAGAACTTTCATTCCTTCCAATACCAGTCCGATCATTTGACCATATCGCCATTAGGTCCATTTATATTTGACGTATATTGTTAACATATTAACGATTACTTTCTTCCATTTGTGTCCATTTTTGGTTCGACTAGTTTACTTGAAAAAATTTGAAAACTGTAGGATTTTGTTATAATCGCGGTATGCCAAATTTCATCACTCCAGTTCAAATGGTTTGACCGCTATCGTGTTTACATACACACACACACGCAACACGCACGCACGCACGCACGCACACGCATGCACGCATACATTTATGCACGTCCACACGGTGCTATTTTGACACCTTTTTCAAGATATTTTTTAATATTATGCCACTATTTATTAACATAATTTTATGAAATAAACGAGAATGTAACAAAACTGGCCCGCTAAATCGATTATTGATATCCAAATTACTTTAAAGATGTGAAAAATCTGGAACCCTGGAACTGTGGCAGGATCTGTAACAAACAAAATATACCCACGTACCACACAAAATTAAAAAACAGCGAACACGTTTCAATAGCTACGTTATCATCATCAGTGGTCGACTAGGCTAGTCGACCGCTGATGATGATAGCGTAGCTATCGAAACGCGTTCGGTGTTATTCAATTTTGTGTGGTATGGGTGTATTCTGTTTGTTACTTTAAAGATAGTTTTTCAAAACATAAATAAAAGAGGGATGCCAAAGTTACCCCGTTGGTTGGGCTTATTTCCACATACCTGTTAATTCTAACGGAAAATGTAATTGAAAGTATCTTAATATGCATTGCACAAATTCAATTCAGTCACCCATTACTCTGTAGTTTTTTAAATGGTATACGGCAAATAGCACATTTAGAGTTTAAATCGCTTTTACCTTTCAAAATTGCCTTTGTCATGTTAATAGGACGGCATTTAGGTTTTTTTGCTTTTTCTGTAACCACTTTTGATGGCCCTGGAGTGCTTTCAGAGAAACAAGACAAATCGTCGTCGCCGTTTATTTCCTGTGAATCAGTTTCTGCTTTATTTTGAATTTCCTCAGTGGGGATTGATTTTCATTCAACAGTCATCTGCTTTCCAGCTGGACATTTTTTTCTCCCCCTTTTTTTTATATGGTATATGCCTGTCGGAGGGAATGATTTGGGCAAAGTCCCAGGATATTTGCCACTTCCTCTTAAATAGTGTAAATACAGCCACATCGAGTGACTGCATTAAATGTGTAGCGTTGGCTGAAAAGGGGCACATGTGTATATTATTTTTTAGGGCTGTTTTAATAACCTGTAGTGGAAAACAGCTGGACAAGTTATCGCCAACTACAACTGCTCGTGTTTCTGGTTCCTTGGTTCATATCAGATCATCCGGTCTTCCAGTACACCAGTTTTCATATAAATTGGCACTTTTGTATACAATCATAGGGAGAAGGAGGAATCCATTTGTTCACATAGAATCAACCCAATTGCAGGGCCGCGTTTACCTTTTTTCGAGTCCTAGCCACAGAAGTAGTCTAGGGACCCCACCAGATCTGCATTTCTATAACCAACAAGAATAAAAATACGGTTTCAACTTCGTTTATTTAACTAAACATAAATGACTTAGTTATTCCGAAAGAAAATAAAAACTAAAATTATAAAACTTTAACTTTAACAAAAAATTTATATTTTTTGTTTTCTAATTTTAACGTCAGTAAATGTATTAATGATATCATGGTAACACAACGTGTTGAGTATATCTTTTTCAATATACAACATGGACAGATCATTAAGTTTTTGTTCCGAAAGAGTGCTCCGCAAATCATTTCAATACCGAAAAATAGCGCTCTCCTTGGGCATTGCTGATTGGTAAGTAAAGTCTCAGTATAGTTTCAACGTTTAGAAATGTTGATACAATGTTGTTCTCAATTATAAAGCTAAGTTTATCAAATGCACTAAGTAAGTTCTCGGCTTGGCTTAACAAACTAAACTGTTCCATTTCTATTTCCAGTTCCTCAACATCCATATCCTGACTATAAACTGCACTTACGTAATCTTTACATTGTACAAATGTTGCATCTCTGTAATTATCAATAAATTTAAACTTATGATTTATATTTCTGTACAAGTCACATCTTTTAACAAATTGGAGATTATTGCATCACACACATTCAAAAACACATTCACTCTAAAAGCTTCCCTTCCTTGTAATTGCAAATTGTTGTCATTATTCTCAGCAAAGAATATTTTTCGGCTAATCCGTTGTTTCTTTGTATACTCTATTGGAATAATTTTCCCAGCTTCGTTTTCAAAGTCAGTAAAATGGTTGCGCATATTTGAGATAAAGTTGCTTATGCTATCATACAGTGCTACTACAGTAGATATAGAATCCTTAGAGGGCTGCAGTGATTTACTAACTGCTTAAAATTCTGTCCCAAATACACATTAACAGCACAAATTTGAATCCGTCAATTTTATTGAATAATTCTTCGACTCGAGAAACTGATTTTTCGGTTCGAGTTGTGGCAGGTTCCTTCAACGCTGTTTTAATGTTAGTTAAATTTTTTTAGGGCTTTAACAGCATCAGATCGCGCAGACCATCTGATATTAGTTAAGTGTTTTTTCGTCATGCAGCTTTCAAGTACATTCTACCTGTGAGTGGATGCGGAAAAAAAACATAGAGTTCTTGAATAACATTGAAAAACGCTGTTGCCTCCATAGTGGTTTCCGCTGCTGCATTTCTAACCAAATTTAACGTGGAACAAATTCCGCAGAAGGACACTTTTCTTTAATTAAGTTTTGAAGTCCATTATAACAACCGGCCATATTCGCCGCGTTGTCGTAACTCTGACCTCGACAATGTTGAATATCAAATTTTATTTCGCTAAAGTAGCTTGAAATTACCTGTTACAAATTTCTTGCTGTATGGGATGTGATGGGAATAAAGTTAAGGAAACGTTCGTTAATTTTACCCTTTAATACATATCTCACAATAACGGTTAATTGATCTATGTGTGCAATGTCAGGCGTAGAGTCTACAATTAAAGCAAAATATTTTGCTTCTTTTAGCTCTTCCAGTATTTTATTTCTTATATGATCGCCAATGAGAGCAATAAACTCATCGCAAATAGTAGATGACAAATAGTGGACATGTCCCTTTCCCAAGTTTACGTATTTGTTTAAGTGATTTCGTAAAAAAGGATCAAACTCAGCCAGATACTGTAGTGCGCCAATATAGTTGCCGCTGTGTTCTTTGTTGAACGTTTGACTTTTTCCACGAAATGCCAGTCCATGGGATGCTAAATACTTCACGGTAGCAACAACTCGCTTCAAAATTTGTCTCCAATACAATCGCTCTGACTTTTCGGCTTCAATCCTTCACTCATGCTTCTTGAAATAAATACACGTATCGATGAAATGTGATCCACAGAATTTCCATGTTCTTTTAGTATTTTTGAAATATTTTCCAGTGATTTGTGCCTTTTGATAATTTCGTTTCTTTTCGTGAAAATAGTTTGTAAATGTAGCAATATGCCATTTTATTGTTTTCTGTATAAACAAACCATTCTCGAGACAATTTTCTCCATTCTTACTCACCCTAATAAATGCATTCGTGGTTAAGGACCTGTGCACTATTCGTGATCCTTCTTTGTATGTCGTTCTTGAGGATTCCAATGACCCAAATACTGCGGGTGGTTTACATCGTACATAATAGTTTTCCATGAATGCGGTGGTTGTTTGGGGCCAAAGAGCAATGTCTCGATGGAACACACAAACGCTATCCGTGGTATGGGTATGGGTATGAACCTCTTCTTGTATTTCGTTAATAACTGAGGTATCATCCGTCTCTGTAGTACACGTATTGTGTATGGATACATCAGTATTTGAACCACAAACATTTTCGTCATCCGCAAAATTTTTTTTAGAAGTTTCTGAATCACAATTACGCGTTAGAACTACTCGCACTTTCGTTATCCGCACATTGTTTCTTCTGTTCAAATTCTCGTTTCTCCCGTCTTTTTCGTTTTCCGCAACCACTAGCGTGTTTATACGACATTACTATTTACTTGGTACCAGTAGATGTAATCTAATACCAATTACCTATTGTTAACACCAACTTATTTACGTGATTATTTATAAGAGATTTATTTATAACAGTTCGGATGCGAAATTCATTAATACATTTATTACAACACATTTCACGTTCCTCTTATAAAGCAAATGTAAAACGTCATGAAGGTGTCGGGTTTCTCTAGAAGGTCGCGTCAGCGGATCGTCATCGTATTTCATAGAAGGATCGAGACTTCCGCTTGTATTGTAATCCTTATCGCCGGTGACTAATTCTTTCTAGACTTTTCCGGCGTTTTTGTTTTATCCAGATTTGCTTTTGCTTAGAATAAGTAATTACCTTAAATTGCAAGTGCAACCGAACTAATTCAAATATACGAGTAGCAACGCAACATTTACTTTTGAGTTTTGAATGTAAAGTTGTTTTAAATTAACAACTTTAGCTTTTCAGTTCGGAAATCCATGCAAATATTTTGTTTATTTATCAAATCTTATAGCCTTTACGGGCCCCAATTATCAGCAGGCATGTGCCTATTGTGCCTAGGCGAAAACGCGGCCCTGCCCAATTGGGAATGATATTATCTGTGACTTTAACTCAAAATTATGCAAAAACTGTAATTTATGTTATAATTCTGTACCGTACCGTTAATATCACGTTAATTTTTATTTTTGTCTGTTAGAATACTTTCAAGATCTGTGCAAAAGTTTAATTGCTCTTCTTCTGAATGTTGTGAAAACTTAGACAGGTTACTTAAAAAATGAACATTTTGTGTAAACTGAATTAACATTGTAAATGTGTCTTGTATAGATTGAATGCCCAAATCTAACACACCAAAAAAGCAATCAACTATGAAACGTAATTCTATATTTTGTATTATGCTCGTAAGTGAACTGCTTTTTTATTTTTCTTGTTCTTGGCCTTAATGCTTCTTTAGTCTCAACATCGAGCGAACAACCAAATCCTTTAGCGTCGACCAATAAATCAGAAAACCCTTTGTCTGATCTGCATTTTTTAAAAAATCGGTTAATAAGAGGGCGTATGCTATCTACTTAGCCATAAAACAAAAAAGTGACAATATCAAACAAATTATTAAATAATCTGATGGCAACTGTTTTCTGGAATGTTGAAGGAGTCTTGGTTATTGAATATGTGCCGAAGGAGTCTACCATACATGGAGAGGTCTAAGGAAACATAATTAAATATTTAAAAACTACTCTAGAGGAAAAACGCCCGCATTCTTTTCCACAAAAAAACTTGTTGCTGCTCGATATTTGTTTGGTTGATAAGGCAATCAAAGTTCAGCAGATAATTAATGACTGTGGGTTTATAGAGTTAAAGGATCCACCTTATAGCCCCGACCTAGTCCCAGCAGAATTCTTCTTATTCAAAAAATTAAAAAAGCTTCTCAAGGAAAGCGCTTTGCTTCTGATGAAGAACTCAAAGAAGCTGTTGAAGAATATTTTGCAGGGTTACCGAAGGCATTTTTTTGTGAGGGTATGGGACAATTGAAAAAAAGATGGATGTATTAGCGTTGAAGGGAGTTATGTAGACAAATACATTTTTTTTGTTCTCTTTTGTGCTAGGTAGATAACATAAAAATAGATGAATTCCAAATTTTTATTTATTTATTTTTTTTTTGCTAAGGCGGTTGCTACATTTGTTGCATTATTATCAAGTACATTGTTTGGGTCGCAGGCTATTTCAAATAGAAAATCGTATATTTCTACAAGTTCATGCATTAAATGAGTTACAACATCAATTCTGCTAGATCGCCTAGTATCTGACAGAAGTTTTACAGTTTTACACATATTTTTTTTTTAAATTGACCACCGAATTGTTAAAGCCGAGCAAAAATTATGGTGGTTGCAACAAGGCACTTGAATTTATAATAAGAATTTTTTTCTTTATGCTTCCCCTCGCATATTAGCACCATTGTCGTACCCTTGCCTGCGTAAATCGTTGATATTAAAACCATACTGTTCCAATGTTGATAACAAGAATGTTGATATCACTTTCCCTGTCGTATCTGCAGTAGGGCAAAAGGTTAAAAAATGTTGTTCGACGCAGTATTTCCTTGGAGTGAAACCAAAATTTAAATTCAAGAATCGAATGCAAACTGAAATTTGCGCCCTTAGGTTGGTGCCTATTAAATGTATTATTTCGTTTTGAATTTTATCT
Organism: Vesta saturnalis; assembly: GCA_036346205.1. Taxonomy (NCBI): domain Eukaryota; kingdom Metazoa; phylum Arthropoda; class Insecta; order Coleoptera; family Lampyridae; genus Vesta; species Vesta saturnalis. Next base: position 1,950,480 of record JARFJB010001631.1, on the reverse strand, counting down.
CCTAAATAATGAGGCGTCTTGTTATGGCCATTCGAATTCTTTTCCACTTTTGTAGTATGTTCAGCCATTACTGGGTCAAATTTGGATATCATATCAATACATTTTAAAAAAGTACCATAATTTTTTTCAATTAATTATTTATACTCCGAAACGCTAGATTTTGTTTCTAAATTCAACAAACTTCGAGTCAATGGTTGTATTAGATTTTAAACGACTAAGTCCGACCATTTTTTAAAGTTTTTAAAATGTGATTCTCTGTGTTCATGAACATTTAAACATTCACCTATATGTTTCCAATCATAGAAACTAGCCGTATTACCACATTTAATTTTTTCTAAATTTGGTAGAATTCGAGTAAAATAGACCGAGGAAAACTTGGAATCTGATGTATCCCTAGGATAATAATCACATTCGTTTTGATACCGAAGTGTATTTTCTACCAAATTTTCAATTTGAAATGGTGTTAAATTGGCCACAAACCAGGGTCTTCAGGAATAACAAAGTTTTGATTTTGGACGTTACCTACTTTTATTCCTCCCGGTAATTCCAATACGAGTTCCAATAAGTTTGAAGTATTTTCATTAAAAAGAGTATCTATGGTACTTGATGTAGATGGCTGCGACTGCGTTGTATCCATTTGTGCATCAGTAGTTGCCATGTACGTTTTGATGTCCCTAAAGTTTCTTCTTTCACTTTTCTGACGACATCTATCAAAATAACGAATAGTTTAAAAAAGTGTAGAATTAATCGAATAATTAATTTTTTTCCGTTTAAATATTTAAGTATTTTTCGTGTTTTACTACCTCTTAGTTTAACTTTGAATACTAAAAACTGATTTTAAAAAAATTCGAAAAAATATATAATAATTTTGTTTTTTGTCTTACCTTATTTAAGGAATATGTTACACGTCGCACTTTTGTCGACTGCTAAAATTGCTATTAGTTGATACTTCTATTTAATTTTAATTTAATTTAGTAAGTTTACTACACAAACACAAAGACAACACGTCGCGTACGCTGTTTAATGGAAGCATCGCACGTTGCAATAGGGATGAACGATATACATTGATGCATGCATAAACATGGATAATTGATTAACGGTGTATCGGTTCATCTGCATTTTTATTACGGCGCCCATTGGTAACAACGCTCTCCTGGCGCCTTTTTGATGGAGCCCTATAGGATGGCGCGGGCCTGATTTTCACATCACTGAAAACGTAATAACGAGTTGTTCTTAAAATAGAACAAATTCAAAACGACTGCTATAAAGCTGTAATGATTCATGGAAACCGAAATGTTGATACCTATGTCTGACTAATCACATAAAACATCATGAATTGGACAAATACGCAAAAAACCATCTACAAGCTATCACTATCTTAATTGAAAATTATTTTAAAAAATAAACATTGTACTCACTTCTTTCAAAGTCTAGGAAATAAATTTCTTGCAGAAAGAGACTACAACGCAAAACACCAAGATTGGGGTTCTGGTGTTACAAGACCTGACGGGCGCGAATCACTAGCAGCTACACATGGAAATAATCTACGCTACTTATCTTGTGGTGAAACCGCCGAAGGATCCCCGATTTAATTGATTTCTGTATAATCAAAGGATTAAACCTTGAGCAATTTAAAATCCAATCTTGCTTTGAACTGGCTGCATACCACTCAGAAATAGTACGCACCCAAGCCCGACTCACCCTCGGCAATGCTCAGAAAAAATGGGAACTCTTTCGTAGCAGATTAACTAAATTAACAAATTTACAAATGCAATTAAAAGCTAAGTACCATGTTGAAGAAGCTACAATAGCATTAATCAATGTAATCCAATAAGCAGCTTGGGAAGCTTCACCCTTGATAAAGAAAATCATTCCCGCCAACTCCTTTCCCTTAGTCATAGAAGACAAAATAAAGGAAAAATACGCTTTAGAAAACACTGGCAAATATCAAGATCAGAAGCAGGCAAACGAGCATTAAATAAATCTACACTTAGCTTACTTAACCTTCACGCCATTCCCTTGCGGGGTAGGCAAAACAATCCCTGCCTCTTATTTATTTTTCATTCAGAAACTTTCTCTACGCTTTCCTACCCCCGCATCCCTCCCTAGCTTCCGCAAGATCATACATAGTCTCTGACATGTCCTTTCATTTTTAAAACTCCTTATCTTTATTTCCTTTATCATAGATTCTGCTACATTCAGCCAAGTTTTACGCGGCTTACCAGGCCCGGCCTTTCCCCTAACCTCACCCACATATATTTGTTTCGTTAGTCTTCCGTTGTTCATTCTCTCAATGTGACCAAACGAACGTAATGTACAACTTTTATATCTATCCATCATCGTCTTTTCCTCACCACACTATGTCATTATGTATTCATTTTTTATCTTATCCCTTCTCGTTTTACCACATGCGCTTCTCGGGAATCTCATACCCACGGCATTTATTTTTCTTTCGTGCTTTTTTTGATATACCCATGTCTCACTTCCATACAGTACTGACGGGACGAATACGCCACTATAGATTGCTCGTTTCGCAGCTAGGCTCATGCTTTCATTTCTCATTATCGTCCACATACTTCCAACCACTTTCCTTCCAGCACTGACCCATCGTCCAATCTCGCTCTCAATTGTACCATCTGCAGTAAACATTCTACCGAGATATACCAACTCGGCCACTTGCTCCACAGTTTCATCTTGTATAGTAAATACTCTACTCTCCTTTCCACCTTCCCGATTGAACACCACAATCTTAGTTTTATTCACGTTTACCTTTAGGTCCATGCTCTCACAGACTGTATCAAACTTCCTCAGAGCGGTTTCCAACTCATCCGCACTATCACTTAATAAGGCTGTCATCTGCATACACCAGAAGTCGTACATTTACGTCACCAACCATTACACCATTTGTTACCATGCATACCTCTAACAATCCACGTACCGACTCGCCATTCATTCCTTGCACAGTCGTCAGCAACGGGGCCTGTCTGTTTCGACCTTGACCGCCCCTGGTAGCCAGGTCGATCCGAGGTAGTTGTATTGTTTTCCTGAGTAATACCATAGCGAGCAGACCGGTTACTGGCCAAATCGTGCCCCGGACGATGTAGCATTCCCTACTAACGGCATCGTCCTACTACCGGACAGTTATTTGTCTACTGTCACGACATAATAGATAGATATAAATAATCTATGTATTAAAACCTTCTCCCAGTCAGAGTCCTGAAGAAGATGCCAAATTATAGACTATCTTAGAATCCAACAACAATGCAATGTTAACAATTAGATATTTCTGAAGTACTTGGAAAGTCGCGCAAATAACTAGGTGCAAAAACCGGGAAAGACACCTACAGACCCAACCTCCTATAGACCTATTAGTATTCTTCCAATCGTCTCCAAAGCCTTTGAGAAGTTATTACTAAAACGAAGCCAGCCAATTCTGGATAAACAACGATTAATCCCCAAACATCAGTTCGGATTTCGCCACCTACATTCAACGGTTGAACAAACCACAGTAGATCAAATCCATAACGACTTCAAAGACCACTGACACTGTTCTGCTGCATTTTTAGATCTCCCAGGTCTTTGGCAAAGTATGGTACCAGGGATTGTGCTATAAACTAAAAAAATATCTACCGTACCAATTCTACGAAATAGTAAAAACACTTCTTTGTTTACTTACAAGGTGAAAATACGAATCTACAATATATGGTGTACCTCAGGGCAGTGTGTTGGGGCCTGTCTTACACCTTTTATTCACAGCAGACTTATCAACCACAAGTTTAACTTCAAACCGTCCCGCAATCTGCAAGACTGTTTAAATAAAGTTCAACAATGGTTTAAAGTGTGAAGAATCAAAGTCAATAGAAGCAAATCGCACATGTCATCTTGACCATGAACCGCAATAACTGTCCGCCCGTTACACTCAACGGTCAAATACTGAAATATGTCGATTCTGCAAAATACTGGGGATTCCACTTAGATCGACGTCTCACTTGGAGAACCCATATCTTCTCCAAACTCAGCTTGGGCTCCAATTCATAAAGTTTTATTTGATGATAGGAAAATCTAAACAAACTTCTAATCTACAATGTAGTGTTAAAACCTATTTGGACTTATGAACTCTCCCTATGGGGAACCGCTAGTATCTCCAACTTGGCCATCATCGAGACATTTCAAAGTAAAGTTTTACGTCTGTGCCCCGTGGTATGTGCAAAACAAGGTGGTATCAGGTTACCTGTGCATTCCAACTCTAAAAGTCAAAAAATATAAAGCTCGATTATCGGCTCATCCCAACCAATTAATTAAGACTCTAATGGACGAAAGCCAACAACCCAAACGCCTGAAGCGATTTAAACCAAACGAACTTTTGAAAACGCTATTTAGTCATTACTTAACTGTTATTTAAGTTAACCTTTTTTATTATTCTTGTTATTCAAACTTATTATATCTGTAATTTTGTAATAGGGTTGCTCAATGAAGTCTACTCTGCACGTCCAAGGGCAAAATTGTAATTGCTACTTGCACTAATTGTTATATACACCACACAAAATACTTATTATCCTGTATATATAGGATACATTGTATATTAGAGGTGTAATCAAAAAAATATCTGACTAATAAATGTATTTTATGTACAAAAAAAACTTTCTCCAAACAGTTCTTTTTACCTTCTGAGATTTTAATATTATCATACATTCCAACACACTGTGTATACAGAGCTAAGTATTAAAATAATACTTAAACCGATCCGAAATACACTCATATGCGTCACAAATAAAATCACAAACACCGAACGGGTTTCAAGAGGCACGCTATTGAGTACGACTAACTGATCAAAGAACTTGATGCTACGATTCATGATTTATAGCAGTCTCGACCATTGTATTACATTTCATTACATTCATGAAGATACAAATGTTAATTAAATGTTTTCTATGTAAAGAAGTCATTTCTACTTTTTACTTCGACATTTAAATTTGTTTTTGGGATATTTTCAATACAGTGTGCAAAGTATCTAACCTATAAACAAGATCATCCCCACTACTTTATTTGAGAGTTGTTGTCCAACGACTGTTTTATTAATCATTTAAATTCTGACCTTTATGCTATTCAAAGTAACTCCCCAAGTGTCCATTTGCTGATTCCGTTTAGAATATTCCTAAAGTACTGCAGCCATAAGAACCAAGTTTAATACTTATGCTGAGAACTAAGCTATTTTGTTTCATTCCTAAATTGTTCTCCTGAACTCAACGTTAAATTAAATACTGTCGTTTAAGTAATTATTTTACCTAGTAAAGCTTATTGATTGACATAGACAGATAAAATACCTTTATGGTTTTCACTAATGAATTTTATGATGAATGCTTATTCAATCGGTCATTGAATGGTCTATAGAAAATCATTTGCATGGACTCCACATATGATTTAAAAATTTGCTAAATTTATGAATTTTTTAAAACAAACATAATAAACTAATTACACGTAATGGTTTTGGTATAAAATTCGTAACACTCTTCTAGGTTTTACGGTTTTTGCACATTAAATTTATTTATAATGTACATCATGAAGTAATATATTACAGTCATAAACAATAACCACAGTAATTTTTCGTTAAAAGTGTGAAGTTACCCATGTGTATATCTACGTTTATAACTAACTCAGTGGGGCACCTAATATGTATAATTTTAACATTGTTTTAATTTTTAATACTTTTAATGGAGGTTATGTTGTACATTTTCATTAAAGAACGCAAATAAAAATTTTAATATTAATTTAGTTTTAAAATTAGAATTACAGTTTAGTTTACTAAGATGAAATCGGCCATTCGACAAGAAACGGTTTAATTAATATTTAAATAAGATGCAAATCGGTTCATTGCAGTTTGGCGTATTTAAATTAAAACTAATTTTGATGGGCAAGTAAGGCATTGTATGGATTACCTTTTAAAATAAAATCAGATTCTTGTGTATTATAAGAGAGTTAATACTAAAAAACATATTGGCTTTTCAGAAAATATTTAACAGTTGAATTGTAACAAGTGTAACAACTAAAAAAAAGTTTCCACCTGTTTATTACCTCTTTTTATTAGTAACATAATAAATTATATAATTATGTAAATTTATATTCAAATTTTATGCAAAATTATAGATTAGGGAAATTATAGCGAGCAGCTATACAGGATGTTCCTTCAAAATTCTCTTTGCATATGCATACCTGTAATTTACTACACAATAACTAGCTCATTACAAAAAAAAACTGTTATCTTCTTTAGTTTTTTTTAAAGATAATTGTCAAACTTTGGTATACTAAATCGTGTAATGATTTTCATAGATAACTATTTAAACATTTTTGATATACTGTTTGCAAAATTTTGCAAATTAATCTTTTTAATAGATTCCGATTCGTTCTCATTTGCATTTATGTCCTTAAAAATCAACTTAGATTCACGCATGCAACAGATTCTCACTAATTACCATTAATATCAATAACACGATCTCATTTATATCGTTCTTGAATTAGTCTTTTTCGAAATAGAAAAATGTAAATTTTACTTAATTACTCTTTTGGCATATATTGTAAATAATCATCAACCATATATAAAAAAAGACCCCTTTTGCATTCGCCGCTTTTATTTTCCAACGTTTTTGTTCCACCACTTATAATTTTGCATGCGCTTTTTCAAGTCTTTCTGTATGTATTGCTTTTGCATTATAAATTTACGTGAAACACTTTTTTTTCGTTAAATTCCTGCATATGTCAAGGTAAATTATACTAATTTATTAACCAAATTAAAACAAAAACTTCCCACGTACATATTCAGATCACCCTCAAATCAGGTATCATGCTAACTGTAAAAACGACAAAAAATTTAACGCCAGTATAATGTTGTGAAAAACATATATCATAAAGAAATGATAGCGGGGTCTGGAAAAAAAAACAACGGGCACACGGGAACATAAAAGAATCTTTTTTTTTGTTATTGAACACCCTACAGATGTGATATTTTTTGGTTCAATTGATAGACTTTTGGTTACATACCTTATAATTATGGGTAAAATAAAGTTTTCGATATGTAGGGTTGCATGTAAAAACTCTAAATTTTAGATGTCTATGTACTCAAAGATTATGCTAATATTTTGGCAATAAAAACATGTTCAAAGTTGGTCAAGCGGACGATAATTGTACTATTTACTCTGAACTGTATTGGACATAGGAACCACATGGTGGTTGTTATAAATGACAAATTTTCCAAATATTGATCATTGTTTAATAGTTTTTAAAATATTTATCTTTAGTATCATAGTTAACAGGAGTACTATTGGTTTAATCTGTAACGTGCCAATTTTTTATTGTCGCTACTTGTACTAAAATTTTTGATTTTGGTTGTCATTTATGTTAATAACATGTCACAATAGAAATCAAGATAAGGGAATAATTAGCACACAAATAAACGCTAGTACTCCAATGCAATGTTCAAAACAAACAAAAAACTAGCTTACCTTTCGTAGCGTCATCCAAGTAAATAGCAAAAAAACTACTGGACCTGCGCTTTTGTATAAGCTATACAATATTCACACGCAATCAAAACAAATGGCATGCGACTAGACCAATTGTAAAGGTTATCAAACCTATTTACTCAAATTTTACTTTACGTTAATTTTATCAATGAAATTATATTTCCAAAAATCTTAATCTTACACAAACATAGCAAGAAACCGTGATATCTCTGATTAATTAATCAGCGTTAAATGTTTTCGTCAAAATCATAAACAGCAATAGTGAAATTCTCACTGCAAGACCGTTTAATTGATTAAATTACCATTAAAATAATTAGCAACAAGAACATCATCAAAGTTACTATTGTCTACTAATTTATATAAACGGTAAATGATAAAACTGTGAGATAGGGCTAAAATCACATATAATGTCACATACATCATTGAAATAATATGCTTAATGTTCATTAACACTGTATATTGTAATAATAAAAAATAATAATCACTGTGTGTAATGTACAATTATTAAAAAAAAAACAACCAAATAAATTCGCTTCCGAGGGGAAGCAATGCCCAATATTTCTTACTTAAAATGTCAATAATACACGGAATTAATGGATTGAACCTTGCAAGTTCAAAATTCCCAGAAGCAAGTATTCTTAAGCCTTAATTTTAATTATCTCTTTTATCCTCATACTGAACACAGAAAATATAAGTTTGGCAAATGTAAATATCAGGGCACAATGCAAAAAGGAAACAATAATATTACACAATAGCGTAAGATCACAAGGCGGAATGAACGCACTTTGGTAATTGATACGTTAGCCTGAAGGGCATATGTACAGTACTAAACAACAAAAGAAAGCGTGTTTATCACATACAGAAACATGAAAGTATCACACGCTATAGATGTGATGTTATTTGGTTAATTTGTAACATTTTTGGTTACATACCTTATATCCCTAAAATAAATAGTTTTCGATACGTTGAAGGTTGCATGTAAAAACTCTCAATTTTACATGCCTGTCTATGTACTCAAAGATTCTGTTACTATTTCGACAATAAAACATATTCATATTTGGACAAGCGGACTACAATGGTATTGTTCACTCTACACTGTATTGGATATAAGAACTACTGAGTGGTTGTTATAATGACGAATTTTCCAAATATTGATCATTGTTTAAGATTTTTTTAAATATTTCTTTTTAGTTGTTACTTATAAAGCTCTGCACTGTTTAAGCCACAGTAACGGTTGGAAATGACAGTAGAAACAAGTGGAACAAATAAGAGGGTGAATGACGACAGCTCAGTGGTTGGGGGTGAGATCTAATGGTAGGTTAGCGTGTAGGATGTACAGAATAACATAAGTCACAATAAGGAAAGTCATAAATCAATGGGCGCCAGTTTGCTTAAAATCAAGATAGGGGAATAATTAGCACAAAAATAAACGCTAGTACTCCACAGCAGTGTTCAAAACAAACAAAAAAACTAGGTTACCTTTGGTAGCGTCATCCAGGTAAATCAGCAAAAAAAAACTGCTGGACCTATGCTTTTGCATAATCTTTAAACTATTTGCTATCAAACCTATTTACTAAAATTTTACTTTACGTTAATTTTATCAATGAAATTATATTTTCAAAAATCTTAACCTTACACAAAAATAGCAAAAAAAAGAAACCGTGAAATCTCTCATCAATTAATCAGCGTTAAAAGCTTTCGTCAAAATCATAAACAGCAATAATGAAATTGTTGTCACTGCAAGACCGTCTGATTAAAAAATTACCATTAAAATAGTTAACAATAAGAACGTAATCAAAGTTATTATTGTCTACTAATTTTTATAAACCGTAAATGATGATAAAACTGTAAGATAGGCCTGAAATCGCATATAATGTTACATGAATCAATGAAATAATATGCTTAAGGCTCATTAACACTATATTGTAATAATAAAAAATAATCACTGAGTATAATGTCCAATTATTAAAAAAACAACCAAATAAATTCCCTTCCGACGGGAAGTAATGCGCAATCTTTATTACTTAAAATGTCAATAATAAACGTAATTAATGGATTGAACCTTACAAGTTCAAAATTCTCAGAACCAAGTATTCTTAAACCTTAATTTTAATTATCCCTTTTATCCTCACACTGAACACAGAAAATATAAGTTTGGCGAATTTTACAATGTAAATGTCAGGATACAATGCAAGAAAAACAATAGTAATACACAATAGCGTAAGATCACAATGCGGGATGAACGCACTTTGGTAACTGATACGGTAGGCTGAAGGTGATCTGTACAATACTAAACAACAAAAGAAAGCGTGTTTATCTGCGTATTCAGATAAAGTTCTACAATTTTTAATGAAATTACAAAAACACAAAAGGAATTAGCATAAATTTTAACAGATTTTCAGTCTAACTCCACCTCACAGTGGCAAAGGCAATTCTCGCACAATTGACCGTTCGCTAATTAATCGGAAAAATACCAGTCGAACCTTCAAGTGATTCTTCTTATTAACGGAAACCGGTAGTGAACAAAATGTCCCATCCGGTAAACTAACTTTTAATTTACAATCGCAAATAAACAACGAAATGTTTAAATCTAATTCAGGCGTCCGTTTTAACTAACTGCTTCACCTGAGTTTATTAACACAATCCTTAATTTATTTACACGACAATTTATTAACAACTTTATTTTTAGCAATTTCTTTGAATAGGCTGGGGTTACAATAGGGAGAATGACAACAATCTGATGCTTAAAGCGTAAAATTTACTCCAAAAACTAAGAAATCACTTACATAAACACTCTACCTCCTCAGTAGAAACGAAAATGTTACTACTAATCGACGAACAACACAAACATTTTCACGGGTTAACTCCCTCACGATATCTTCAGGTTACACCGGGTACAATGTAAGTGGACTTTGCGCGCCCGATAACTACATGACTCGCCCCAACCTTCAGACTTGTCTTCACAGCCTAACTCTCACTAACTAATCGAAAAACAAAAACTCTTTACCCCGCTAAAATATCATCTTTTAACGGCCACTATAAAAAATCTTCCATACTAAAACTGCACAATGAACATTTTCCAGAAAAAAACAAACCTGATTTTAAAATCCTACATGTGATATTCAAATATGCTAATATTAAAAAAATTCTACGTCGAATTCCTTCACACGTGACAATATGTTAGCATTTTTCTCTTAATATTTAAATTGAATTAAATATATTTATATCTTTCATTAGTACTATACATCATTTCTGATTACACGGGTTCGCGGTGAGTTAACCACATCCGCTTGTCATTCACGCGCAGGCGTATGTCCATTGCTCATTTCGCTACAAATGCATTAGGAAATTTCGTAAAGTTGGAAAACTCCTTAATTCCTGTGGTCTAAGTTGTATACAAAATTACGATTCACTGGTTGGCATGTGACACATTGTTTTGAGATAAAATATTTTAAGTGAAATGATACCTTTTGTTTTTGTGTATGATTAAATTTTGAAGCAAGATACGTTGCCACTTACTTTTTTAGTTACACTCGTGTTGGTAGTAAACCAGACAGTTTGCTTTGGGTCGAGAATACATTACGTTTACTTTTACGTTGTTCAAGAATATTAATGTTACCCTTCCACGTTTTATATTACTTCAAATAATACTGTTTAATTTACGTTTTATTTTATCTTATCGTAGAAAAGCGAACACATCCTGCAGAATTGTACACAATTTGAGGAAATCGTATCTAGATATCTTTTTTATGCAAATTACGTTTTTAAGTCTTACAAAAATTATAATTCAGGTAGTATTATTAATCTTCAGTGTTCACGAAAAGAAAACGCCGTCTTCAGCATTTTAGTGTTTTTATAATATAACCTGAAACAATCTTAAATATGTGTGTACGTCATAGATTTGAACTATTGCATTGCACTATTCATTCCGGTTTAATCTAAATTTTCATTTTGAAATTATTTTACGTAAATATAGGATATATTTTGTGTGTAGTTGTAAGATTATTAATAACAATTAGCTTTATTGTCGTAACTTCAGCTTTACAAACAGTTTAAGTACAATATTATTTGAATTCATACTGAAGTTAAACAGCAAAAATTCTTTTGATTTATTGAATATATGAATGGATACAGTTGTTTCGTTTGCTGAGTTTGCATATGATACTAAAGTACAGTACACGTTTCTGTTTTTTTTTTTATGTATCTGGATATTACTGTGCCTTAATAATATTTTGCATTCTTATTTGATGTGACAAACTTAAACTCTCACCCAATTAATTTTTTGTCTTTTCTCTTATAAATTGTGGTAGACATGAAAAACAAAAACTTAACTACAATTTAATGGAACGATTTGACACTAGCGGCAGTATGGATTATTCAAACGCAAAAGTTATAACTGTAAACTCCATCAATTTGAAGAAATAAATGCAAATTTAGTTTAATACCCCAGAAAATCTGTAAATGGCCTGTAGAAACTTAGGAAAATGGCACTTCCCAACCGAATTATAATAAAATATACTTATCACCACCATCACATGTTATTTCACCAGGAATTTCTTGGAAACGATTATCAGAAGCGAGTGTGGTAGTTTGGTCACGCGATAAACGAACAATCGCAGTACAATGAAACGTTTTTGGATAAGGGTTTGTTCTTGTATGAAATTAGTTTATGAACTTGGTATCTATTTTGGCCATGGGAAGTACAACATCAAAATCACTGATTTGTAAATGTTTGATGTGGAATCTGCCAGAACCAAATCATCAGTCCCACACTGCTTTCATGACATCGGGACTGTTTAAATTTTTTATGAAACGAATAGCAAAATTTGCTTATAGATGTCAATTTAGTAAAATGACAAAATATGTGACTATAACAGGATGGTGCCTTGCCCCATTTCCACTTCATATTTTTTCTCATTATAAGTATTATTTCTATCTGTCTGCTGTTACACAAATAGAAAAGGTACTTCCGTATTTTTGGTTACTAAATGTAAGATTGCCAGTTTTTAATATTTTTATTTTTAGGTGGAATTCAATTATTGAAATTGTAAAATTTATAAATCATATTATTGCTAATTAGATTACATATTAAAAAATTTTAGTGAATAATTTTTTACAATTTTTTTATAAGGATTCTATTCTTCACAATTGTAACAATAATAAATTTCAACACAAGGTGCAGCGTAGAGATGGGTAGCAATAAATTAAAATAAATTAAAGTTTTTTTTTAATTTTCTCGAATTTAAATGAGCTAATTTATTATCTGTGTATATGTTTTATAATTTATTATAACATTAAAGTAATTAATTATAATATTACAATAAATTATTGTAATTTGAAATGAAATTTTATTCGTTTTTAAATACTAGTTTTGTGATGAAGAAATTAGTTATCTTATTACTAATTGAAAAATAAATTTTTTATTTATTTATTTTGTGTGAAATAACTTTTTTTAATTTGATTTATGCATAAATTGAATTGTTAATCCTTAATATAATTTTATAGTTATATTGATTTACAATTTTATATTAAGTTTAAAGATTCCTTTACTGCCCGTATGCAATACTCCGAAAAAAGAAATTAGCGATCGTGGAGCTCTTGGATCACCTCTAAGATTTAATTGCATTAACTTAGTTGTTAATTATAGAATTGGAAGTACCTTGCAATCTATTTCAATTTTACAGGGTAAGAAATTTCATTACGACTCTTTTATAGATGACAGAACGACCGCAAAGGAATATTTACGTGTGGTGGTGTATACACCATAAGACTTTAACTTAATATTTGGTCTTTCGAGCCGGATTTAAAAATTTAATATTGACATAAAAAGTTTTACATTTTTCTATTTTTTTAAGAAAAGTGCGCCATCGCACTTACAAGCTTTAACAAAAAAAATCATTTCCGGCGTCTCTAGATGCCCAAAACCTTAATTTTTAAGGTTTCGTGAATTTCCGGCGATTTCGATTTTTAGGAGCCACAAAATACCTGTAAAATGATTACGGCCACTATACGATGGAGACCACGAAGTTTTATGAGAAAGCTGGATATATTTTTTTTATTTTTGTTGCAGGTACATTGTGTAAGCCCATTAGGGCTACAATTTTAAAATAATTTCAAATATATAGCGTGCTTCAAAAAAGAGTGGCGTAGCAAAGTTATGTTTTTTTTAATGGAATTCCCTAAATTTTATCACATTTTTGAATTAAGCATAAAAAATAAGATAGACTTTCGTTAGGTTCCCTACACCTAAATGCAGAGGGTTTTGATTTATTTTGATATTTCTTAAATTGCAAAAAATTAATTGTTACCAAACGAAACTAATTTTGTCAAAACTGCTTCAGGATCTCGAAAATAGACTGTTTCGTTGATTTATTTGGCAATTTAATTGCGGAAAATACTATACTGGGTGTTCAGATTTTTCGGTCGTTTTATTAATACATTCAAACTATAATATCTCCCTTATTTTAAATGGAACACCTGTATATTTCAGATCTGTCGTGTGACCAATTCAATGATATTCCAAAAAGTACTAAGGTATCATGTACCTAAACCTTCACGTTTCAAAGTTATTGGATAATATTTAACAATATCACGAATATATTAAATAATATATTGCTTAAAATTCTGGAGACACTTGATTGACTAATGCCTGTTTCTCTCACAATTATTGATATTTGGATTATCAACCACGGAACCTAATACCAAAAACTCGTTATTTTCGTTATTGGTAACCACTTTTGTTTTTTCCTGTTTTGGGTAAGCGACATTTCCTGTCCCACGAAACGTTTGCACCAATCTCTAGTACTTTTTTATTTGGATGAATGCGGTTGGGTACCTTGCTGTGTAGAGCCTTGAAGCCAATAAACAATTTCCATAACATTCACCAATAGCTAAAATCATATCCTGCTTCGAATAAACCATTTTAACTTAAAATAATTATTTGATATTCACCACACAGTGCAAATAATTAATACCCAATTATATTGACACACTGTTAATTAATAATATTTGTCATTTTGACAATAGCACACTAGATTAGAATTCAGCTTGGTACCATCGCTTTTTGTCATTACAATATACATACTTTCATAAGTAACATTTTAATTAAAAATTACTGCATACTAACGTGAAATATCTGTACACATACACACAAAAGAAGAAATATCTTTACTAATTACTCGATTCTAAAAATGATTGACAAACATTATTTGTAAAAACATTTACGTCGTGTTAAGTCCCATAAAAAAACTTTAAATTTCAAAATTGCCTCAATAACTTTCAAACGTGAAGGTTTAGGTGTAGGATACCTTAGTGTTTTTTGGAAGATCCTTGAATTGGTCACATGACAGATCTAAAATATACAGGGTGTTCCATTTGAGATAACGAAGATATTATAGTTTGAATATATCATTAATATAACCGAAAAATCTGAACACCCAGTATAGTATTTTTCGCAATTAAATTACCAAATAAATCAACGAAACAGTCTATTTTCGAGATCCTGAATCAGTTTCGACAAAATCAGTTTCGTTTGGTAACAAGTAATTTTTTTCCAAACCCTTGCAATTTAAGAAAAATTAAAATAAATCAAAACGCTCTGTATTTAGGTATAGGGAACCCTAACTAAAGGCTATCTTATTTTTCATACTAAATTCAAAAATGTGATAAAATATAGGGCATTACATTAAAAAAAACATAACTTTGATATGTTTGAAGCACCTGATATATTTGAAATTATGTTTAAAACGTAGCCGGCCGATTTAGGTAAGGCTTCGATCAGTATATAGTACCGTAGTAATATCATTCAAACGTCATTTGGAAACAAGCAGCGCATAAGTAAAAAACATGGAAAGCAGACCTGTTTACACCAGACCCGTTTAAAACAGACTGCTTACCTGTCACCGATGGATGACAAGAGATTAGCGTTGACGAAACGTATAATTCAAGTTCGTAAAGCAAATTTGATAGTACTCTTCCAACAGTATGATTTGAATTTGCGTCACATCTACGAATACCACGTCTCCCAATAATAAGCATGCAATTGTTTCGAGATATGTAAATATGTCGAATTTTATACTATAGAAATTGTTTTTTTTTTGTGGAGCTTCGGTCAAGTTTTTATGAACAGCAACCGTCTAATGTATTATCTCAATAGTATAGGTCCTTTGCACGATGTCACTTTACACGTCAGGCTA
Source organism: Vesta saturnalis (assembly GCA_036346205.1). NCBI lineage: Eukaryota > Metazoa > Arthropoda > Insecta > Coleoptera > Lampyridae > Vesta > Vesta saturnalis. The sequence goes on along the minus strand of JARFJB010001631.1, from coordinate 1,934,771 downwards.
AATGTCACAAAAGTACTTACGCACTTGCTACTTAGACGCATTCACATGTTGTCGAAGAATTAGCAATAGAAAGGCAGTTTCTAACATTTAAAATGACAATGTTCAAAACATAAAATAGTTTACCTTTCGAACGGTAAAACGGGACTACTTTGTGCAGGTTTTGAGGTTTTTCTAGTGCCCGTTTCATTATACATAGACTTTTCGGTCCAAGAAAATATGAAAATTGTCAATAAGACACTCGTCTGTAAGTATACCAAAAATTACTTGCGTACCTTCACAGGTTTTCAAGAAAAAAATTGTTTATGGGGTGCCTTGGGGCTACTTTGGCACTGACACAAACTTCAATATTTTGCCATTGTGGACCCACCGCGGGGCTACTTTGGCACACAAAAAGAATAAACTATGGTTTCTAGAGTCAACATTTGCAAAAATTGTAACATTAAATAAAATACTTGGTCGGTTCAAAAAGTTTATTATTTCAAATTTGCAAAAATTGACCATATTTTATAAACACCCAGTATAGTATAATCAGGAAGTATGAAGGTCAAAAAATAGAGCAAGGTCTGTTTTATCCGTCTGCCAAACCTTACAGTTCTACTGTTAATATTAAAGTCTTCAGAACAATTTAAGTAAAGGTATAAATTTTTACTTTTTTAAAGGAAAAATGCTCTAACTTGGCAACGCCACAAAATAAATGAAAAACGAAGTACCGTTTTTTAGCATTCAGCAAGGCAAATAATAATAAAATTAAATAAATATAGGGTTCCATTTAACAAAATAAAGCTGAGTCCGGTCCTGCAATTATGGAACACCCTATAGGGATGGAACTATTTTTATTCGATGCACATCTAAGTCTGGTATAGATCGGCGCTATAACATTTTTTTTATTTTTAATAATAAAGCCAGGATCTTCCGATGGCGCACTAATGACTCGCCCTGTATATTAACCAAAATATTGCAAAAAAAAACATGTTGCCGGCTCTTTTAAAGATGTAAATTCAGAATGCATCGAAAACTGAAAGGTAAATTCGTAATATAAAATAAAAAGAAAATAAATTTTAAAGATAATATTACTTATTGCTTATAACTACCTGTATCAATCATCGCCGTGGCAGATCTCATAGATATATTTTTTTAGATCATCATTACAATGCCCACAGATCCAATTCTTGCAAAGAACATATTGAATCCAGTCCGGACCAATATAATGTGACCATTCAGCTGCACAAATTCTATACTCTCCTTCATTTCTTTCAGAGCAAGAAAACAAATGACAAATGTTTATTTTACAATCCCTAACTCTCTTTCCTTTCTCTTACTTTTGTCTTTATTTTCTGGGTCTATATTTACAGTTTCATATTGTTTAATGGCTTTATCTTCAATAGTTTTTTTTTTATTTTCAATATTTTCTAAATTTGATTTTGATCTGATTGTACTTCTTCAAAATCAACCTTTTTTTTTAAGAATTATGTTTCGGTCGAGTTTCTTTTTAGGTGTCGAAGTTTTGGCTGCACGGACTTCCTGATGAAATTGCAATAAACTGCCATTTAACACATGTGAAGTATTTTCAGAACCGGTCGATTTTGGAGTCGGATGAAGGACTCGCTGGGTCAAATCGATGAAGAACTATTGCCCGGAAACCGAACTTTAAATTTGCTTTCAAAATTAAAAGTTGCAAAAAAGATGGCTGTGGTTTCTAGGATAATAATTACCGGACGTAAAATCCTGCCCCATTCGGATGTCCGGGAGGGCAGAACCCAAGCGACCTCGGTCATCGAAAGTTCTAACTTTCTGATCCAGCAACATCTTGAACAATTACAACCTAACATTTTGTTTCTATTTGAAACAGAAGTCTCAGAAGACTCTGAAAGCTCCAATTCACCCGACTTGCAATATCCCCAATATCACTCCAACTTTCGATATAAAGGAGGCCTATGTGCCTATATCAAGGAGAGCATTGCTTGCTGAAAAGCTACTAGTTAAGAAATTTACAGGTTAGAGACGAAAGTTGTAGATTTTACAAGTTAGAGACGACCGAACCTTGTTCACATTGTATTAGCAAAATAATATATAGTAAAATAAACGAAAAAGCGCTGTTGTCAGAGTAATGATTTCGAAGGTAACCACACATTTTTGAAAATATGTCATTATGAGTTTTCGGTTTATTTACAAATGAAAAACAAATAAAATATTATAGATGACAAGCCAGGTAACCGACTGGCTCAAGAATGTGACAGGCTCGTCTTACGGCTCGCCAGTCATCCTCATCCTATCGCCAGTAAAAACTGTTTTACCTGGCTTGTAATGTAAAATATTATTACAAGTCAACTGTCATTAATAGCATGTGTATGTGTAACCGTAATTTGACAACAACAACGCATTGTCTTAGTAATACTTGAAGCCGTGCTTACGGATATTTACAAATGTCATTATAAATACATTTATTTCGTAATTTCACATTTATATTATTTCCGAATGAGTAACAAATAATAGTTATAAGGGAGTATAACTCCCAAGGAGTTATGAACATGTTTATAGTTACGGTTACAAAGGATTTATTTGTTTATAGTGTATTAGTATGAAATAAAATATATTACATTATACGCAAGTAAACAGTTTTTACTGGCTCGAGGAAATTACAGGCTCGCCTAACGGTTCGCCAATAAACCTCCTCTCGCCAATAAAATACTACTGCACTTATTCGCAGTTCTTTGTACGTAGATACGCTCGTGACACAAATTTATGCTATTTACATCCGCGCGAATGCATTTATGCGCTTTCTTCTCTAGTTTTCTTATTCATCGCGCCTAATTTCTCTTACACAGAAGCTACACAGTAGAGAAGGTCTTTACGATTTTTATCCAAATATTATTTTTCATTCAAAACGAATTCTTCCAATGCACAATATACAATTTTGTACTACATTAAAATGTTATTTTAAATCACATAATACGGTATGGTGTAACATTTACACCAATACATACAAACAAATGAATTCCATGTACAGGGTGGCCAGATTTCAACTAAATTGTGGGTAAAATGTATGAATGAGTATGTAAAAACTAATGTAGATGTCATGGGTCGGATTTGAAAGGATACCTTCTGTGACCTATCAATTGCGTTCTATCTCTTTTCATTTGTTCGTTATCCTTCATTTGTCAATTTTTTTCCTATTTCTAAAAATTGTGCTTATTTGACGAGATAGAGAAACAATACTGAGCCAAAAATGAAATATAGTGCAGAATTTTTAATTTTTTATGTTTTTTTAAATGGGAACCAAATCGTATTTTCTTCATACAAAAGTTTATTTGTAACGTGACAATTCTTGGCTATCGTTACCTTAATTTAAGTTTTGCATTTGTGTTATTATTGGTAAACATAGTTTATATTACTTTGGTAGTATTTCTTTTTTCTTTCAATAATTAAATTTTGGTATATGTCGATGTTTTCACTTTAGTGCACATAATTACGAATCTCCGTGTACGTAGTGTTATGGTCTATAAGGGCTATTTTAGCCACATCAATTTTATTCTTTTCCGTTCCTTCTGCGTTTCAATGCATGCCGTATCTCAAGTTTCTTCCCTGCACAATGTATGCAACTACTTTTAATTACATTTTGTATATATTATATTTAATAGGGAAAGCTCCTACATTAAGGAAAGCCCATGGATTAAGAAAATCCTTAGTGTTAAGGAATTTCGTTGACGTCATTATATACAGAAAATGGCGTGGATGATAATGCAATTTCATCTTCAAGAATTAGTAATGAAGATACCTTTGTTTTGCATCAATAAGGCATGCTGTTGATATATATGCTCTCGTTTCCTAACGCTTGCTGTTGTTGTCCCAAGCCTGTTTTCATTGTCTGATCTGAATTTAAAATGACCTTATCTTATTAAATGGTCTACATTTCGTTCATTTGTACGTTAATGAAGACAATGGAAATTAGCTTACCTTACCGTATGTTTATCACATCGATGGGAAATGAAGTTCTCAAATTGCAGTTTGTTTGAAAATAAGGTGAATACCTTATAATTGTTTTTACAAAAAAATGTAAGTACGTATCCTTTTAATGCAAAGTACGTTTTAAGGAAATAACAAATCAGTATAGTGTTGTTCTGATACGGTTATAATGAAAGAAAATCATTACTTCAGTTACATTTTCTAAGATAAATATATTTCAGTTCATAACCTAGTAACTGTAATGTTTGTTGACACAGGTCAAGTAAACGTTATTATTAAAGATATACAGTGTTGATCATATTTCATTTTAAATTCTACGTAAAGATAAGTTATATGTTTGGATAGTTTGTGTTGATTTAGAAATTAGTTAATATCGTAATGCTTTACGAGAAGTGCTGTTTTAGTTGGTTTCGTGATGAAAGTATTCAGATCTTATTTTGTTTCATTAAATATACATATAAATACAGCTGTTTAGTGTTATTCAGGTTACCTGTGGTATTAATGTACAACTTTCTTAATTTTTGTTGTATTTTAATTATTTATCCTATAAAATTGAGTGGCGCCTAACAAAAACAGACAAATTCTTTACTGATTATACCTATGGATGTAGCTCTGCTCCCTCACCGGAAATTGAGTTCTTAACCTACAGTAAGTTTCATAAGCAATGTATGTACCTTGTTGAGCTAGACCGAGGTGCAAACTTACCGTTTAATGGTCAAATACCAATCCCGGCACGTTTTTTTTTTATTTGTTATATCTTGTGCTTTTCAAAACTGTAAACATGATAACATTATTTTGAATAACCATATTTTAAGGCGACCTGGTAGTATGTTGTTCTGTCGCATCTATAGTTAGTGTAAATACATGCAACTTAAAAAAAGTGACCGAGTCAATTGCAGGAGTATGCCGAAATATCATTGTTAAGCTTTTTATTGATTAATTTTCTTGATATTAAAGCAATTGAAAATATATTTGGAAAATTATGTGTGATGACCCAAAGGTTACATAAATTTATTCCAAGAATCAAGAAAAAATTTGATTTACCGAATATTTACGACTTGGCAAATGTAATAAGAATGTTGACCAAAATGAATAGAAGATACATTTAATAAGTAACGTATTTTTAGATACATTCTTGTATCCATTTATTTCTGTAAAATCACATGGTAGGTCAAATAAATATGGAAATAGTTTTCAAAAACAGTTTTTAACAATATGCTGAAGCAAAGAAATTATTCATGTAATTTTTCGCGTAGATTACGATAAAGTATCTAAAATGACATACAATAATACGTTTTTAAGTTAAGACATATTTCATTTTTGTTTAATAGAAACCGTTGTTGAAAAACCATTTTGTAGTGCTTTTCAAATGTATAAACTCGATAATATTATTTTTAATAACTGGAAGCAATTGACGATTAACATACCACGGTAGGGTATTTGATAAAATAATCCTTAATTTAAGTTGTCGATCTTCAGAAACTACTAATTACTTCTGAAAGTTAAGAAAATAACACAACAAGAAATAAAATGAATCTACGGAAATTTTTAAAGTGCCTAAACTTATTAACGTTCTACTATTACTTCAGTTGACAAATAATATTATTTTTCGTTTCTGGAAATGTTTTGTTTCTAGAAATCTCTGAAATCCATTCAATGTCAAAAAAAATTAAAGATTTTAATTTATCTGTTAATTATTGTTTTTGTACTGCAGTTTATTATTTCGTTTAAAATCGATCTACCATATTAGTACCAAATCATATAAGTATACATAAAGCTATCTGAAAGACGTTACTTATTAAATCGGTTTTTTATTTTTACCCTGTGTCCACGGATTGAGTTCATTATAGGTGTAAATGACCAAATTTTTTTCAGATTCACCCCTGCTTCATTGGAAATGAATTTTCATCATATTTTTAATTTTGTTGATTCAACGCCGCCTTGGTGGTGGAGCAAAAACTATTTTCTTTGCAGGTAAATTACCTTTTTTGTGTATCATAGAGCAAAATTTTATTCAGAAACGCTGTCCAGAATCGAAAAATAATAACTGCAAAATTTGAAAACAATCGGCACAATTTCATAAAACCGTTATTTTTATTTATTAAGACTATCGTCGATTAGATCTAGGAATCTATGCAAACAACATTTCAAACAATACATTCTCATTTGCTTACAAACAATACCGATTGTCATTATTGTGAAAGTAGTAAATTTTTGTTCTTCTTCTTATTCAAATTGTTTATTATTGTAATTATCTAATCAATGACATTTCAATATTTGTCATGTAACGGTAACGTCCATTCGAAATCAATAACAAATATAATTAAAAAAAAAGAAAACCTACATTAAATAGTAAAAAGAACAACTATTCGATGTAACCTCCAGCAACCTCAAAACATCTCTCCACTCTAATTCAAAATTCTTTGTATACATTTATTAGCATGTCCGGGGTGATTTAATTTACGGCATTAATTATTATTGCTTGTTTAAGATATTTAATATTGTGGTTCATATCTGTTTGGTATACTTACTGTTTCAGGTAGCCCTATATAAAAAATTGTTGAGTCGGTAGAACGGGGCGAAAGGAATATCGGTCCATATTGTCCTGTTCATCATTCCGGAAAATATTCATCCAGCCATGCGCTTATTAGCAAAGTCGAATGTGATGAACATACATTTTACTTCCTCCAAGGGAAAGTACTCTAATTCTGGTAATAAAAAGTTGTCTAGCGAATCCAAATATACTTCCTGATTTAACGACCCATCCAGCCCACCAAACATTTACTTTTTTAAAAAATTGGCCTTTAGATTGAATCCTGTTATAAAGATTTTCACTAGCCCAATATTGACAGTTTTGGGATAAAACAACTCCATTTGTCGTAAACTTCAATAAAATAAAATAAAATATTATAAAATATTATAGTGAAAAACACGGTCATCCATAATTCTTTCAGCAATGTTCACACAAAAATCAAGCCTAATGTTATAATCACAACCTCTTAAAGTGTGAATAAATTTTGGTTTAAGGGGAATAATTTTGTTTCCTTTGAATATGTTCTTTAAGTGGCTTTTGCTAAAACCAACCTCCGCTGCTCTTCTTCTTAAGCTCAACATGGGATTTTCGTATGGTGAATGCTAGCTAAGGCAGTAGCTGCATCATGGCCTTCACGGTATGCCTTTTTCGCTTTTGTTTTGTCTTCAACAGATTCCGTCTCATCGAATTTCTTTATTCCATTAACCGTAATGTATACATCTAGATATTTTTCATTGAATAGTTGAATTGCATACCTGTACGAAACATCCCCAATACCATAGCACTTTACAAGATAAATTCTTTCTTGAAGAGTTATCATTGTAACAGAATGACACTTTGAAATATGTATTATTGAAAATTGACTATCCAATGGCAATCAGTATTGTTTCTAAACAACTGACAATGTATTGTTTGAAATGTTGTATGCATAGATCCCTAGATCTAATCGATGATAGTCAATAAATAAAAATAACGGTTTCGTGAAATTGTGCCAATTATTTTCAAATTGTGCAGTTATAATTTTTCTATTATGAACAGCTTTTCTTTTGCTTTATGATACACAAAAAAGGTACTTTTTTGTTTAAAGTTAAATCGTATTTAAAATAAATATTTAGAAGGATTTTTAAAAGGAAATACATAGCAAAGTTTGCTTAGATATGGCAACACAGCAAGGCCCGCTTAAAATGTATCAATTACTGCAGGATCTCTTCTGTCATTTCTAGTTACTGGAAATAATATCATCGTGTTTAGATTTTTGAAAAGCACAAAAGACAAGCTTTTTATTGGGGATATAACATATGGTTCCTATTTAAAAAAAACATTTACGCTATAAGTCAAAAATCTTGCAATATATTTCAGTGTTGACTACCCCATCGTAACTACGCTACCAATTGCATAAATAATGCCTTCGTTATTGTTTTTCTATAATAATAATAGCACAAAGTTGCACATACGATGAGTGTAGGAAAATTCGCTCCGATCAGTTCATCTCCGAAAACTAGCACTCGGAATATTCGCTCCCATGAAAATTCGCCCTTTGGTAAACGCGCCCCAAGAATATTTGCCCACGAAATATTCACCCTCGGAATATTCGCCCCTTGGAATATTCTCCCCCGAAATATACACCCCCGGAATATTCGTTCCTATGAAAACTCGCCATCTAAGAAAATTTACCCCCGCCGGAATTTTCGCGGAAACTCGTCTAAAAAAAATGACATTCTGGAAAACTCTGCCCTAAGCGAAATTGTGAAACGACGGCACAACCAAATAGGCTTGGCATGCAAAGACATTTGAAGCTTAACTTGTGCATCTACCATTTTGGAATGTACGAGGCGCCACCGAGTGATATAGGTACGTGAGTGTGGTGCGTAATATCAAGTTACTGTCTATTCGAAGTATTAAAATCAGTACTTCTTTACAACTTTACAATTCTATTTTTGATTATATGCAGTCGTTTGAAAAATAGGATACATAACTCATAGGAAAACCCAATTTCGTTGCTTGTGCGTTAAACTCGCTCAATTATATCTCGATCGCCTAACTCCGCACCCGCAACAATATTTATCAGATCCCGCACTTATATAAAGTAACAAGTAAAAAAAGATTTTATTCTTTACACTTACCGAGAAGGCACCATCTTTACTAAATAGTACGAATTCTTATGAAAACTATCCCACCATTACGACACCACGTATGTCCTACATCTGTCTTCATTAATTATTGTGCTATTCCGATTAGAGGAAATGTTGCCAAAATAAAACTATCATCGCAGATCAGATGTTATGGTTACAATTATTTCAGCATCCAAAGCATCAGTTGGATTTACCCATCACTTATTCAACTGATCTCAAAAATAGTGCCTTTAAGTTTTTATTCAAAATTACGCTCAAATGTTCAAATTGACGTATTGTTGATAACTCGTATTAGTTTGTGTTTTGACGACATAAGGGGCGTACTTTTATAGCAAGCCCATCAGTTACATTGAGTAGTTAATCTTTTTCTATAGTGTATAACCCTTAAATTTCTATAAGTATACTTCTACACTCATGGCTACAGATTTTAGCTACTTAACAGTTTGGGTAATAACTACAAGATTTTATGCCTTATGCTCAGTAGTAGATTAAAGTGGGCCAGGTTCATAAAATTATCGATTTGTCTTATTAACCAAAAAGTATTTACATGTACCTAGATATGTTCGCTTTAAAATCGGGATTGCTTCTTCCTGAAACTAATTGTTAAATACTCGGACGCCAACTTGTTTTTAAATATGGAATAAACAAGTAAACCATTATGTAATACAGTTAAAAGAAAGTTTCTACAATCACAACTCTACACAACCTATATTTAATTATAAACTGAAATAATGTTAGTAACGTTATAACCTAATGATTAATTAATGTTATTAGCAATTAATGGAATCAGAATACCTTATTCTTGATCACACTGTAGATAACACTGCATGCTGGGTCGGCGTTTTGGCAATTGTGGCGTAATATTACTTCAAAGTTGAAATAAATCTGGATTTGTATGCTTTATAACTCCCAATTGAATAAATCTCACTATCGATTAATCGTACTAATACCGTAAATTGGATTAACGGTAAAATAACTAATTGCGTTAAAGTACAAAATTAAAAAATAAAAGGTAAAAGTAAAAGTGCCTGAAATGCAAAGGTCTCAAACGTTGTAAAATAACTTTAAATAACTCACCGTAAAATTTACAACACTTAATAAAAAATATTTAACAGAGCAAAAATGGACGCTGTACTACCTTTCAGTATCGCACAAAAAACGACGCTCTCCAAAAAGTCTTTGCGCGAGTTTCCTACGGCTGATTTACCGCATACGCATACGATATTATATTGGTCTTTCTAGCTTATTGTGTGGCAAAAAAATAGGATGTGCTGTGATCCTAATGTGCTATTTTATTACAGAATTCTATTAAAATCAGTTTCAGGTAAACCTTAAACAAAAATGGATATTATTTTCTTTAAGAAGGGTATGCATACCGATCTCTACGCAATTCTAATTCTATACCACATTCCATACTGGTACTAGTATGGTCTCTAATGCAAAGCGATGAAGCCATATTTTAGCACAAAAGTGTTTGTAAATGAGTTTACACCTGTCAATCATACATAATTCCTGCTCTTGTATCCCTGAGCGCTTAACAATGCCTAACTAACCATATTTCTGTCAGCGGTGTTCCAACAAATTAAAACAATATTTGTAATTACACACCTTTTTATTTACACTAGGGACTTAACACATAATATAATAACAAAAACAATTTAAAAAATACATATATTTGTAGGACAACAATAAAAGTAACAAGGACCAATGCGATAGAAATAATCCGAGATGCAACTCTGAAAAACAGACTAACAAAATAAATATAGGGAAACTGCTTAAATATGCATGCAAATTAATTAGGTGGTAAACTTGCAATTAACGTTCCAAACCTACAATACAAAACTTAACTTAACTTAACCTTCACGCCATTCCCTTGCGGGATAGGCAAAACAATCCCTGCCTCTTATTTATTTTTCATTCATAATACCTCCCTAGCTTCCACAAGAATCATACATTGTCTCTGACATGCCCTTTTTTAAAACTTCTTATCTTTCTTTCCATTATCATACATTCTACTACTTTCAGCCAAGTTTTACGTGGCCTACCAGGCCCGGCTTTTCCTCTAACCTCAACATCGGTGTTGCCGAGAACTGGCAACGTCGACAAAAAATCTCTCATAAGGGTTGCATAGTCCTATCCTAGCCGTACTGACTCTGAAGTAAGGAATAAAGTATAGAAATTATTAATTATGAAATGTCAATAATTTACTTAAATCAAACTAATTAGATCGAAACATAAGTTTTGCAACTCCATTGTTAATTCATTAAGAGTACATCAATATTCTATAATTAATGGTCTAGGTACGTTTGCGGCCACGGAAAAGTTATCACTTACGTTTATTTAGCAATCGTTTTTTGAAATTTTTGAATAGATTAAAAGGATTTTTAATGTCAATATGACGTTCATTTACAGTGGCGTATCATAATGCAATTAATTAATATCAGAGTGACAGCCCATGGTAACAACACTTTCATTTTAATCAAGTTCGTACGCCGATGATTTTATATTGAATTACAATAGAAAAATGATAGTGGTAACTTTTCCCTGGCCCCAATTATACATAAAATATTGGTAATTGTAGAAAAATACGGCCATCAAACTATTTAGGATAAAAACTGCCATCTGATTGTACAGACTTTGATTATGTAAAAAAATGTTAATGAATCTTGTAGTTACTTATTTTGTGCGAAGTTATGCAATAAACTACTTACGGTGAAGGTTATTCTACCACTTAGCTGACCTTAATCCTGCTTTCTAATATTTTATTTAATAAAATAGATTTTAATGAATGTGTATATATTTTTTGTATTTAATAGGGTATTATTCAAATACCGGTGTAGTTTAGAAAATTTTAAAAGCTGTGGTGGTCTACGACAAAAAAAGATTGTGTTAATAAAGGTAATGGATAAAATGAAATACAAACCACTATAGGCCGTATCTTGATGTTTTAAAACCGTTAATAAGATAAACAGTAAACGGTTCAGTAGCAGTCGGCGACGACAGTGTCTAATTAACACCCTTGTGTTAAATAAAATTTTTTTTTCTAGCCGGCGTCTTACCAATAAATACAGACATACCCGAAAAAACTACGGTTCCTTACGTCCTTACGATATAATTTACACGCTATTCATAATGCTAATTGAATTAACTAGATTATAGTAATAAAATTTAATTTACATAAATTAACATATTTAACTGAAACAATCAGATAATGGAAGGTTTTCGCTTCACAATATTTTTAAGTCATCCTATCTTGATTTCAGTTCGACATAGCCATCTACAATTTACATTAGATGTTTCCTAAACCGTATCCGTGTAATAATCGGAGCTTAAAATTATTTTTGCTAAAAGTATACTGCTGTGGCCTCTAATATGTTTTATTTTATTTTTATTCACTATCAGATCATAAAAGTAAAAGAGTTACAATGTTACATGAATAATACATTTTATTAGATTAATATTAAAATTTTATTAATTTAAAATGTATAAACACCGCGGGACTTGAATTTAATTTAAAACATGTGAAAATTTGATTTTTCCTCTATCTTTTTTAATTGTAATTATGTAACTTTAAAAGCATCTTAACGTTTACTACAAAAAAAATAAGGAATTTTCTATTGTATGATTTAACATTTATTTAATATGCTTAATATCGTATATATGGGAAACATTTTACGGTGGCCGAACATCTCGTAAGGTTGGTTAAATATGAATTAAATAATATTCTTGTAGTAGATGAAGACCTTTTATAAAGAAGCTTTTGTCTTTTTATATGGTTAATTACTCCAACTACCTGAATTTTGTTACTAGTAAGATTTCTCGATTGACAATTAATTTTTGTGTAAACTTAATTATTGGCAAACTGTAAATTTCAGAATATATGGCAAACATTTGTAAGTACAGTAGGCAAGGATCGGTTGTGCAAAAGTAAACTAATTTTGTTTTACATTTGATCTCGGGTTTATTGAATGATTGGTTAGATCTGACATTTTTAAAATTATTTTAAACCTTCTAGTTACTAGCACAGTGCCAATTAAATGATCTTTGATTGCTCAAAATTGTACTAACTGTATAATGAGAATAATTATTTTATAAAAATGTGACTGCGCATGCGTTGAGAAACAAATTTTTTGTAATTGTTTATATAAAATTAGAATTATTTGTCATTGTTATTTGACGTTACATATTTCTTCTATAAACGCAATAATATGCAGGGCGTTTCAGCGAGAATTAATACAATCCCACAGTGCAAAATGAAATTATAATATTTAAACGTTCAATTATTATACACACACACACGCACGCACGCACGCACGCAGCACGCACGCACGCACGCAGCGCACGCACAGCACCGCACCAACGCACGCACGACAGCACAAACAACACACACACACACACACAATAATATATATATATATATATATATATATAGTATATATATATATATATATATATATATATATATATAGTCACTGATAAGTCTTACTTTAATCACCGTTACTGAAGACAAAATTGAAAAACGCTCGACACGTCATTTTATTTCAAACAAGGTGTTTTTAACAACAAATTTCTTTGATTGACAGCTATCCATTTTTAAATAGCAAGATCTACATCGTTGGAAAAGATTTTAAAAGTAGAATTCAAAATTATCATTTTAATTTTTAAATAAATACAAATAAAAATAAACAAACAAATAATATTAAATTAAATCTTCAAAAATAAATGAACTGGACAAATTATTCTAATTAACGACTTAATTACTGCAGGAGGTGTTTAAAATGTTCTCCATTTACTTCCTGGCAGAAGTAGATTCTTTGTTTGGAGATTCCTTTAAGATCCTCAACAACACCAAATCAGGTACACTGGTTTTACTTTCATATGGGACAATCTATTAACAAAGCTTATTTAATTTTTATTCTTACTTATTGCCGAATAAATACTTTGTAGATAAGAAAGTATCATTGTTAGAAAACTTTTTTTAAACAATCTAGTTGGCGTGTCTAGTTTTTGACAAGTATTGTCAAAAATAACAAACATTTAGCACTATTGAGTCTAAACAATATTGACAACAGCAAAGCGTAATTATTAACAATTGGTGAGTTTTGGTGGTACCCTGTAAATTTTTGTATTCCAAACAGACAAAATGGTACAACCTCGTGGTTTAGTGGAAAAATGTGAAGCTGTTCTAATATTTAGTGAAGCTGGCCGTAACTTTCGTTTTCCGGATCGTCCAATTGATCGACATTACTATAGACTACTCATCAACAAATTTTTTGAAACTGGTTCTGTCGAAAACAAAAAACGGGTTGGTAGAAATAAGACTTCTGAGGAAAAACAAGTAGATATTGTATCCCAATTTGTAGTAAATCCATCCAGTTCAAGCAGAAATGTTGCTCGCACACAAATAAATCCCTGCAATTAATGATGTGGTTAGAACCAACCCAGGTGAATTCACTCAAGATATTGTTTTTCAACAAGATGGAGCTACGCCACATTACGCTGCTCGAGTTCGAAATTTTTTTAACAATTTATATCCGAGGAGATGGATTGGGCGTCGTGGGTTCATTGAGTGGCCACCTAGGTCACCAGATATGACTCCTATGGATTTTTTCCTATGGGGTTACCTTAAATCCAAAGTGTATGCGAGCCAGTTGATGACACTTGATGAACTTCGTCAAAAAATATTCGAAGAATGCAACAGAATTGATATGCAGACCCTACAAAGGGTTAGGGAGGAAACCAAACAAAGAATCTACTTCTGCCAGGAAGTAAATGGAGAACATTTTTAACACCTCCTGCAGTAATTAAGTTGTTAATTAGAATAATTTGTCCAGTTCATTTATTTTTGAAGATTTAATTTAATATTATTTGTTTGTTTACTTTTATTTAAAAAAATTAAAAATGATAATTTTTGAATTCTACTTTTAAAATCTTTTCCAACGATGTATCGCACGACCCCCCTTGCTATTTAAAAAAATTGAGGAGGTAACTGTCAAGAGGAGGGGGTGAAAGGGGTGACAACTTTTTTTGTTAAAAAACACCTCGTTTGAAATAAAAATTGACGTGTCCGTGCGTTTTTCCATTTTGTCTTCAGTAACGGAGATTAAGGTACGACTTATCATGTAAAGTTTTTATTTATGAATGCTTTTATCAATTTTAAATTGAAGTTTTTCACAACTCTAAAAATATTTAATTTATTAAGGATCTAGTTATTATTTACTAAAATTGTATTCCATAGTTGGCTTTATACGTTTATCGAACTGTTATATTAATAACCGGCTTATGTTTGCGATTTCAATTCCGATATTTCAAAAATTTGTTTCAACATATTAAACATTTCTAAAAGATTTTATTACAACTTGAGAACGATAACTGTAAGTGTTATCGAAATATTTAGATTTGTATAAACGCAATAACATATACTGGGTGTTTCAAAAAACGTTCCGCTAATTTCTACGGTAAATAGAATATTAAAAAATATTGTTAGGTTGGTTTATAAACATGTGTCCGAAAATGCCTCCTTAAGAAGATACGGCCTTGTAAAAGTGGCCCCAAAAATCCTTTTTTTTTACAATCTCCGAGCGGTTTAAGATACCCAAATGAAATTTAAATCACAAATACCTTTGATTAGGTCATACAAGATAGTGTTGACAAATTTTTAATATTTTGTACAGGAGCGTCGCTAAAGGGTGTCACTTATTGTGGCCCCAATCTTTGTTTATGGGGATATTTTTATATTTTTGGGCAAAATTTTTTAAACAATTTGCCACAAAAAAGATACTTGTTGAAAGTCAAAAAAATTACTGGTTTTGGAGTTATTTGAGGTTTTAACATGTTTTACCTAAAATAAGAAAATAAAATAAATATTGAGTTAATTTGATTTACTTGAATTTAGTAGACTTAGACTCCAGACTCGCGATTTTTTTGTTTGACAGATTAGTTTGAGACATTTTTGTTGATAGTTTTGGTTTCTTTAAAAAGTAATCTCGACATATACAGGGTCCGCCTTTGGCAGCTGATCCTATGAGTATCTGCTAAACCAAACTTACTATAACTTTGAAAATTTGGTGACAGGGTAATGATGTTAGGGCTAACTCATCTAAAATATTTTCACGTTCGTACCACTTCCGGTTATACCAGAAGTCGGTACTTAGTCGCTTATTTTAAATGGAACACCCCGTATATTAATACATTTTTGGATTCTATGTCGAATTTTAAGGTAAGTTTGTTAAATAAACTAGATACGAAATTTCAGTCGTTTAAAAAAAACATTTTTCTAAAAAAATTGATAGATGCGGTCTTAGTAATAACTCGTTAATTGTTCTGTTCCTGTCAAACAATTTGAATAAAACTTTGAGGTGTTGTAGGCAAAGGTTTATTGCAACAGTCTGCAAAAAATGACATTTGTATTTTTCATAAAAATAAAATTATGAATGTCTAAACTTGACTATCAAAAAATGCAAGTTACTCAAAAAAATCAAATGGAAACCCCTATTTTTTATTACTCAGATCGATTTAACGTCAAAAATTAAGGTAAGTTTGTTTAAAACTTTATTTGCCTAAACGTAACAGTTTCATACTTATTATCAAAAAGTCCCAATTTTAAAATTTGTGATAAAAATGAGCTACATACTTAAATCTAGTATTCCTTGTTCGTGGTCACCATGGAAACCAAATAATTGAGAATTGAAATAAAGAAAATATTTGAATAAGTTACTGCAAAAATTATAAAATTGATAATTTTGTGATTCAAAAGTCATTTTGCCAAATAGAAATTTTCTAAGTCATTTTTTCAAATTCGATATACAACATAAGTGTAAAAATTTAATACTTTATGAGTAAATCGAAAAAACTACTTTTACTGCGGAGGTAAATATACTTATCAGCGCATCATTACACGATAAAGATGCTTATTTATTTTGTTTTCTTTTGTAGTCAATAATTTAATAAAATTGTTGACAGTTTGTGTTTTTGATGAAATGGCTCGACTTGAATATTCTAATACAGATTATTTGAATTTAATTTTAATTCACGGAGAATGTCATAGAGTTGTAAAACGAACAGTAAGAACATTTATCGAACGCTATCCTGAGCGCCCCCGACCATCAGCAGATACAATAAGACGTATGGTTCAAAATTTGGAACAGTTTGACACATTTAAACACTCTGCGCCTCGCAAAAAAACTGCTATTGATAACGAACAGAATGAAGTTATAACTTTAGGATATTTCCGTGCCTATCCTTGTAATTCCATAAACGACGCGAAAACAGATATTGGCTTAACACCAACAACTATCAGACGAATTCTTAAGAAACATTTGAAAGAAGCGGATTTCTAGAAACGTATCGAATTTTGTGAAACAATTTTGCTCAAAATACAAGAAATTCCTAATTTTTTGACTAATATCATATGGACGGACGAATCTAAATTTTCGAAAAATGACATATTTAATCGCCGAAACTCGCATTACTGGAATAACGAAAATAGAAATCCAATGTTCAGGAAATTTGGAATTTTAACGTATTTTGTGCTATTCGGAATAACGAAATCTTTGACGTGTATTTTTACAACGAAAATTTGAGAGGTTTAGAATAGTTGATTGTTGCGATTTATGATTACAAATTTAATTTCTAGGAGAAAATTATCTTGAGATATGAAACACTCGAATTCAACCCCGAATAAATCTAGAAAGGGAAAATTTATGGTACCAACAAGACGGTGCGCCCCCTCACAACACCAACGCTGTTTCCATGAAACTTTATGAAGATGAAGATCGTTGGTTTGCCAATAATGGTCCCTTTCAATGGCCACCTAGGTCACCTGATCTTACGCCAATGGATTTTTATCTTTGGGGTCGAATTAAAAATATTGTTTATGCTACACCACTAACGACTAAAGAAGATTGCATTGCAAGAGTGCAAAATGCCTTCAATTCTCTTTCTCCACAAGAAATTTAAAGGGCTACAAATGAAGCCGTTATAAGACGGGTTCAACAATGTCTTGCGTCTAACGGGCAACATTTTGAACATTTATTGTAAATTAATTTGCATTTGATCACGAGCAAGAAATACTAAATAAGCGACTTTATCGTGTAAGAATGCACTGATAAGTATCTAGTTACTACCTCCGCAGTAAAAAGTAGTTTTTTTCGATTTACTCATAAAGTATTAAATTTTTACACTTATGTTGTATATCTTTATTTCAAGTCTCAATTATTTGGTTTCCATGGTTACCACGAACAAGGAATACTAGATTTAAGTATGTAGCTCATTTTTATCACACAAATTTTAAAATTGAGACTTTTGATAATACGTACGAAACTGTTACGTTTAGGCAAATAAAGTTTTAAACAAACTTACCTTAATTTTTGACGTTAAATCGATCTGAGTAATAAAAAATAGGGGTTTCCATTTGATTTTTTTGAGTAACTTGCATTATTTGATAGTCAAGTTTAGACATTCATAATTTTATTTTTATGAAAAATACAAATGTCATTTTTTGCAGATTGTTGCAATAAACCTTTTCCTACAACACCTCAAAGTTTTATTCAAATTGTTTGACAGGAACAGAACAATTACTAAGATCGCATCTGTCAATTTTTTTAGAAAAATGTTTTTTTTTAAACGACTGAAATTTCGTATCTAGTTTATTTAACAAACTTACCTTAAAATTCGACATAGAATCCAAAAATGTATTAATATACGGGGTGTTCAATTTAAAATAAGCGACTAAGTACGAATGTGAAAATATTTTAGATGAGTTAGCCCTAACATCATTACCCTGTCATCAAATTTTAAAAACTTTGAAAATGAATATGTACCCTAATAGTTACTATACCGATATGTTGATAACATTAGGGGAATGTGATGGAAATGCTAAAGCAGCGAAAAGAAGATATGCGGAAAACTTTCCAAGAAGAAGTGTTCCGAATTCAAAAACATTTTTTAATTTAGTGAGGCGGTGTCGTAAGGCTGGAACTTTTAAACCAAAAAAGGTAAATTCTGGTAGACCACGAGTGGCAAGGATTCTTCAAACAGAAGAAATTTTTTTAAAAAATGCAGCTGTGGCTCCTACGATAAGTGTAAGAAATGTGGCAAGCCCAAGTAACGCAAGTGTTTCTAGTGTGCTTCGTGTATTAAAAGAACAATTATTGCTCCCGTTTCAGTATAGGCAAGTACAAGAATTATTGCCTGAAGATCTTTTTTTGAGGAGAGACTTTTGCCAATTATTACAAGAACCATGATTTTTTACAAAATATTCTTTTCACCGATGAATCAACTTTTACTAGACAAGGTATGTTTAATAGTCATAACAGTCGCTTCTGGGCAGAGGAAAATTCAAAGGTTAAACGTGTAACGCATTATCAACATAATTTTAACTTGAATGTATGGGCTGCTTTAGTAGACAACCGTCTCGTTTTTGTTGGAAATTTAAATGGTGATGTTTACTATGAATTTTTGGATAATCGTTTATTTCCGCTATTAGAATATTTGCCACTTGATCTACGGAGAAATATGGTTTTTATGCATGATGGTGCTCCACATCATTTCAGTAGACAAGCTAGAAGATGGCTCAACGAACATTTTCCAAATCGTTGGATTGGTGGAGGTGCTGATGCTCCTATCCATTGGCCACCAAGGTCCCCTGACCTAAATCACGTGGATTTTGATGTGTGGAGTTTAGTTAAAGAAAAACTTCACTCTTCAGAATTACTGGGTTAGGACTTTTAGTGAAAAAAAAAACGATTTTCAAGCTACATTTCGTTTAATTATGATACAAGATGCCAACCTCATAATTAATTAATATGACTAGAGTTAAATCAACATCGGAAGACACCAAGCTGCGCAAAAAAGGTGACGTCAGAGTGTAAAGCTCAACAAAAATATATACGTTTGAAAAAATAAAAGTTTAGGTTATGTTACTTCGCGTTTGTTGTGCAAGAATATAATTTTAGATATAAAATTTTAGAAATAATCATAAAGTAAAATCATATTTTATTGTCATAGTTACAAAATCTAGTTTTTTTAAAATACATTTGCCAATAACAATTAATCTCCTGATTTTTGGGCAGATTTAAATATTAGCAGAGCATTATTAATAAAGCCCATTTCACCACCTAAAATAATGATAAATAGCAACATATTTACATTATAAAATTAAATAAACATACCAGCATGTACGATTATAAGGCGATTTCCTTTTCCAATAGGAGATTTAAGACCTGCGTTTGTCCCATCTGTCTATGAATATGGTGTCGTATGAGACGAATGTATGTATGTTTCATCTAAAATTTACATAAGATTATGCAGTAGAATGCATAGTTTATAATCTTCAAAACTAACCTGTGTATATAATTGGTCGTCCTGCTTTCCGATAATTAGTGATCGAACATATATATGCACAATGCAAAGAACGTATTTCATGTCGTTCTCTTATAATCTTACGATGATCAGATGTTTTTTTTTCCACCTACATAAAACCTAAGATAAGATATGATTCAAAATTAATCAATAAACTTAGCTGAAGCCCATTTTTAAAAGTAAACTTCTAAATGACGTTTTCTTTCCCGAATAACCATTGTTTAGTCATCTTTAATGATGTTATAAATTCCTTCGAATATTACAAAATAAAACGTTATTATCCAACTGCTTTTAACCTGAATTGATACTTTTAAACTATTTGTAATTGTTCCACACAATCTTGCGTGCATATTTAGATAACACATGGCGTTTTCTTGCTTGAGGTGCTTGAGCGTTATGAGATGTACTTGCGTCGCACATTATATAAAGAACTAGATTTGATTACATTAATATAACATGAAATTAATAATTAAAGTAACTTACTTATAAATTCAATACAGGCAGCGGATAGTTTTAAAATAAACTGTTTTGTAGAATAAGTAATAAACAAATTTGATACGTCGGAAAAACAAAGAGGTTATAAACAAAAGTTGGCAAACATCAGCTGGAAAGTAACGTTTTTAGAGCGCACAGTACTAATATCTGTGTCATTTTCCAATCATTACTGCATCTTTATCTAGTTTAAAAATGCGTTTCTGCGCTGGCGTCTTCCGATGTTGATTTTACTCTACTACTATAAATTTAATATTAAAAATAACTGGTTTAAGAGCCTGATGAAGTTTAATTAATTAAACGAAACGTAGCTTGAAAATCGTTTTTTTTTCACTAAAAGTCCTAACCCAGTAATTCTGAAGAGTGAAGTAATTAATTAAGGACCGTAAATAACAAATCCAGTTACAGAAAAAGTATATTCAAATAAATTCCATTGAAGAACATCAAGCGAGAGTTGAAAATAATTTAAGAATGTTAATTCAAGAACCACGGGCACTCCAAAGGAATATGTTATCACTAGAAAAACGTTTACTATTATGTACTTGTGAAATTGGTGGGCATTTCTAACATTTAACGTAAAAACCCGTACCTACTTAAGTATTCAATTTTTTTTCTGGTTGTTTTTTTTAATTGTTTCCTTTGTCTGTTCTGTGTTAATCTCATACAATTAAAACCTTTTTGAAGTTCCAAGTAATTTACAATATTTTTACCTCATAGTTGTTTCTGAAACAATCATTATTCCCTGAGGTAGTTCGTTCTCGCGCATAAAAATTATTGTTTCATTTTAAAATAACTCCAAAACCTGTAATTTTTTGACTTTCAACATAAAAAATAGTTTGGGGGCAAAATAAGTGACCCCCCCCTTTAACGACGCTCCGATACAAAATATTAGAATTAGGTCAACAGTCTCTTTTATGATCCAATCAAATGTATTTGTGGTCTAAATTTCATTTAGGTATCTTAACCCGTTTCAGAGATAATTAAAAAAAAGGATTTTCGGACACACGTTTATTAACCAAACTAACGTTATATAATAACACCCTGTAGAGTGTTTCAGTGAGAATCTTGCAATAATAGAATCCTACAAATAATTGTTAAGGACAATGAAAAATGAAATTAGAATATTTAGTCAAAAAAAAAACTATAATAAAATACATTAACAGTGGTTTGTTTTGCGAATTGTCAGTTATTATGCGACCTACTTGATTTTCGAAAAAGTACGGGTAGAATGTTTTAGATTTGTTAAACTCCAGTATCGACTTGTTAATAAGGCCGGTAAGGTGAAAATATGCGTCACCTGAGAATAAGATGTTGTTGAAGGACGAAAATCGTTTAATCATCTGGTTGGCGAATTCGATCTTATCAGCAACGTCAGTGGACTTGAATTCTTGAACCAACTGTATCTTGTAGGGGTGTCAACACAAACCTTTACGCATAATACGATGTATGGAACTTTTAGGAACATTTATGACACTTGCCCTTTTGCGAACAGAGAGAGTGTTAATCTTGTTAACAGATTGGCGTACTCCACATCTTGGTTTCTTGATGATCTTGCCCGACCCGTCCGACGTTTGCGCATTGTCGAACCAGTCTCTTCAAATCTCTGTACCCATGTTTTTCATGAGCGGGCACTCGGTGCTTCATTTATGTGACGCAATTTATGCAGGCTACAACATTTTAGTCTCGCAATAATCGCAGAATTATTGTGTTTGTAACACTCGCGTACGTAGCACGCACGCTCCGCTCTTGCGAAACGCTCCATCGCGACTAAATTCTCAAGGACGGGGCAAGCGATCAACATAACCCCCGCGCCATTCCCGTCCAATGCGTAGGTGAAACAAATTGAAAAAGACTTAGGGGACACACCTTACTTCTGTACGTTAACATAAATAAATTATTATTTTTGTTATTGATTTATGGATAATGACTTCTGAGGTTTTAAGTCATTTTTTGTGTGTGATATGCCTTTTCCTATAATTTATTAAATAATTCTGGCTGTCTCAGGAACAACATTACCTTTTTTTTTTGTTTCTCTCTTCCCCCAAAACTTCTCTTAACCATCCCTCAATATTTAATAATATTTCTGTTGCACGTTTCACAACCATTCACGCTGGATTTTTCCAGTAAATGTAGATGAGTCATGCGGGTATGTCCAACTTCCAAACGTGTTAGCACTCTTATTCTTTTCTATTCAAAGTGTGTTTTTCTTGCATTAGTGTTTGTTTACCTAGGTGTGCTTTTTCACTCTTTTTCCCATTGGAGTTTGCTCGTTACCTGTAGGAATGCTTTTAAGTCGCATGGTTGAACTACGATCTCATCATGTGTGCTACAGTCTGCTGCGTCTTTTGCCGCCGCATCTGCTGTAACATTTCCTAGTAAGCCTACGTGTGCTGGTATCCAAATTACACTTATTTCATAGGTTATGTTTGTCGAGTAGTGTATACCTCCTCCAACATAGATTACAAATTTATCTAAAGAACTGTTCATTACATTGTCGTATACTAAAAGCGATTGCTGAATATAATATAATTCAGCACTAAACACACTGGCAAAGGCGTTGTGAGACCAATTGTAGCTTTTGTTATTAAAAAGAATAGAACTGCTTGCTCCTACCTCCGTTGTGAATCCGTCCGTATATATTATAAACCAATCTTTACATTGTTGTGCCATCTCTCTAAACTACTTCTTATAGAGAAATCTGGATGTTTGGTCTTTTTTGTATTTCGTTAATTTAATGTCTATATTAAGCTTCGGTGGTATCCATGGGGGTTGTGTTAAGAGTTCGTGTCTGGATACTGGGTAATCATCTACGTCAAGGGTCTCAAGTATTTTAAGTACTTTTAAGATTGCGGGCCTGCTAATGGTGCTTATATTACGATACTCTTGTGTCATAGTCATATTTCCTAGGTTTTCTGAATTAAAATGTTCTGATGTTGTTCTGAGCTTTGTTAAATAATTTGTTAATAATATTTACCATTTTACATACAGTGGTAGAATATCTGACTGTGCTGGAATTGACATAACCGGGCTTGTACAAAAAGCACCAGTAGCTAATTATTATTATTACTATTAATATTATTATTATCATCATCATCATTATATATATATATATATATATATATATATATATAATCAAGGTTGTTAATCGTGGCTGATTAAGTTAAAAAACAATCAGAAAAATTTAGTGGGTAGCAGCCAAGGTTGTGGGGCTAGTTTAAAATAAAAAAATACAGTTCAATATCTTACATTAGTACTCTTACTCCTAAAATTAATAAAATTCTCAAACTAGATAAGAACATCATCGTAGCCCCTAAAAACATTAAAAGAGTTAACAATCTATTCAGTCAGCTTAAGGATAAGACCGCCACTTTAGATAAAACAAATGTTATATATAAGATCCCTTGTAGTGATTGTAACCAATCATATATCGGCATGACTTCAAGGAATCTTAGATATAGACTTACATCACATCGCAGTGACATAAGAGTCAGAAAAGATGCTTGTGCTTTGTCACAACACGTACATTCCACTGGACACAGCCCTGATTTCGACAAAGTGCAAGTCTTGACCTCTGAATAAAATTTATTCAAAAGAAAGTTTTTAGAAATGGCCCATATACGCTGTACAGACTATGTAATGAATAAGAGAAGTGACACTCAAAATTTAAACATAATTTATTCTAACATACGTTATCTAGATAAACACAGAAATCATAGGATGAACTATTAACGGATTAACCGTTAGTGGCAGAAGGGGATTTATTTTGTGTGGATTTTACCATTTTGTTTAGTGTAAAAGAGTTATCACGAATCACTCTATTTGGTATTAATCTTCAGAATGTCCCACATAGAAGTAAGAGTCCTATGTAATAATAGACATTCAAATAATTTTAAATAATCCTATTCATAACACTTTTACACTTACCACACAATCACATTCAACATATTAATCTACTTATACATTGATTTCATAACCATTTTCCTTGTTTTTCCTATAACTATGACAATGATTTTTTGTCAAAGTCCAAAAATTGATTTTGACATATAATTTAAATTTAAATTGAAATATCTTCTTTCAATGCTGCTTCATTGTTTTTAACTGTATCAACGATCGTAAGTTATTATCTTATTTTAATTTATATGTATTATTAACGCATAACTTCTTGTAGATTGGTTGACAAAGGTAATAAATTTACCGAAAGCTTCCCTTTGAACAAAGGATCATTTCTTTATTTTAAACTGGCCACAACCTTGGCTGCTACCACTAAATTTTTCTGATTATATATATATATATATATATATATATATATATATATATATATATATATATATCACACACACTGTGGCTCTTGAATTTCTGGACATAGAATTCATGTTAAAATAAACTATTGTAAATATTGGCTCCCCTAATTATTTTACAGTAAAATATCAAATGTAAAACTTCTTAAGGAAAAAAGAATGCTTTTTATGTTACAATTGCATTTACATTTGGTTCATCCGTTTTCGAGAAATTTAGGAAAAACTTAAGGGCTTTTTCGTAACTGGTCAAGGTTGCTTTGCTTTAGACAGACAATGCTAACAATAATTATTAATTGTCATTGTAAATCATTCATTGTTCAAAAACAATTCATTTAACATTAAAACTTTATTTCGGACAGATTATTACCTTTTCAAGAAAAATTTGTTTATAAAAATGAATTATTACACCATTGAAGAAAAAGTAAAATTTATTGAATGGCATTACTCTGGCAATTCACTTAGAAATATCAGAGATTTGTACTCGGCTAGTTATCAAAACCGGCAAATTCCAAGTGCAGAAACAATTTAAAAAATTATCAACTTATTCAAATCTACCGGTAACGTTAATAAGCCATGTAATTGTCAAGATATTAAACCTCTGGGGCAAAATGACAGAAATTTGGATACTTAATGTTGTTGAAGATAAGAATAAAGGTGTGAGACAAATTGGGTGCAGTTTAGGAATATCTCACAGTGTCGTCCATCGAATTTTGAAGCGACAAACTCCAGTATTCAAGTCTTTCAAGTATAGCTTGCAGCAGGACATTTTTTTTTATTTATCAATAAAGAGTAGAAGTCAATATCGCAACACAATTAATGTATGGATTGGCATACTGGGCCATAGATTAATAGGTCCTTTCTTTATTGATGGTACGTTGACTGGAGAGCGTTATCTTCAGGTGCTTCAAGAAGAAATTGGCCCAGCGCTGTTAGACTTGAACCTGGAGGAAGACATCTGGTACCAGCACGATGAGTGTCCAGCACACAATAGTGTAATCGTACGTGAGTTTCTAGACTTCACGTTTCCCGGCTGTTGGATAGGTCGAGGTGGTACCATAAACTGGCCAGCACGCTTGATTTGGCTCCTGTGACTTTTCCTCTGGGGTTATTTAAAAAACAAATTATACAACAGTGAAAACTCGTTTAACAGTCTGATCGACTTAAAAGAAGCAATCTTAGCAAACAGCCACGAAGTCTTCCAGTACATGCTCGCAAACGTTCGGCGAGAGTTCTATGATCGACTTGTTAACTTATTAACGTTACCGGTTACGAAAAAGCCCTTAAGTTTTTCCTAATTTTCTCGAAAACGGATGAACCAAATGTAAATGCAATTGTAACATAAGACGCAGCCTTTTTTCCTTAAGAAGTTTTACATTTGACATTTTACTGTAAAATAATTAGAGCCAATATTTACAATAGTTTATTTTAACATGGGAATTCTATGTCCAGAAATTCAAGAGACACAGTGTATATATATATATATATATATATATATATATATATATATATATATATGGTGTGTGTGTGTGTGTACTTAAGTAGGCGCCATATGTACATCTTTGTTATTATAAGTTTTACGGAAAAAAGTTATTCTTTATAAAAATCTCTGCTTTCGAAAACAATAATATTCAGTTACTCACATTTGACATAGAATGTACAGGGTGTCCACACAGTGAAAAAGTTCGATAAGGAATTTTTCGACCACTTCAATTTTAAATTAAATTTTGCAAATCCTACTTAATTAAACAGCGGATCATATTTCAAATGTTTAATTGCTGATTTGTAACGTTTTACCGACGCATGCTAATGAATAATATGTAATAAACTTATTAATACAGAACATTTATTTTTCACACATACACACGTAATAATTATTGTTGTCGTAAGTAGCAACGGTTACCTTCAGTTCGCTACTACTTCAACGTATCCACCTTCTCATTCTATACATGAAATTGTTCTTTAGCATAATTCTCGTAATACACTCGTACATATCTCGAGAGTGATCTATTGATACGTTTCTCTAATTATCCTTTCTAAATGGTCCTGGTTGATATACCTTCTCTTTTAAATAACCCCACAAATAAATATACATTAAATATATTAATTTTTCTTCATTAATTTAAATTTAAGAACCTTTTTACAATGTTACAAGTATTAACATTTTTGTAATTGAATTGTTAAAAAGAGAAGCAGATTAAGTATTTTCATGTAACCGCTTAAAATTTATGGATTACACCTGTCGCTGATATAACAGTTGGGATCACTACTATTCGTTCTTGATGCCGTTGTTGCTTTATTTCACGTGCAAGGTCAGTATATTTGTTCATTTTCGTTACTGTTTGAAATATTATTGGTATTAGGTATAGCTGTGTCGATAAGGTAGGTTTTGTTTGTTAATTTGTCCAAGAGGGTTATATCCGGTCTATTCGCTGGGATGGTCCTATCCCTTGGTATAGGTCTATCCCAGTACAGACAGCGTGTCTCTTTCTATAAAATTCTTTGTGGATTATAACAATAGTATGGTATTTTATTATCTATAAGATGGAAAGACTGACTAATTCGTTGGTGAATTATTTTACCGACACAATTGTGACGATGAAGATATCCATTGTGAGCTCTTGCAGTACATCCACAGGTGATGTGTTGTATCATCCTGCTGAAGGGCAACCATCTGATCAACACATCCTCTCCCTGGTACGAAGCCACCCTGCACATCCCAAATCTTAGTTTGTGTAGTTTCTCGTACTCTATCAATCAGTATTCTTCCAAATACCAGATACACTGAGTAAACCTATTCCTTTGTGCAATCACTCCTATTCCGCTTACTCGTATACAGTTGTACAGTGATCGCGCTCTTCAAATCACTCGGCACTTTTCCATCCTTAAGGCATACCTTGAATAATTTACACAATCTTCGTATAAGGTTTGCACCTCCATACTTTAGCATTTCGCCCGTGATTTCATCTACGCCTGCTCCTTTACCGTTTTTCAACCTTCCTACTGTTTTGTCTGCCTCATTTATCCAAATTTCCTTCTCAGTTTCATTCACCATTCCTTCTACGTTCTCCTTATTTAACCCTTCAGTCTTATTTTCCTCACCACCATACAGCTTTCCGATATATTCTTGCCAGGATTTCCTCACTTCATAATCGTCCCATACTATTTCGTTGCTCGTATTAATCACTCCCGCATCGTTATGTTCTCGGCCACGTTTTGTATTTTTGACAAATTTACAGAAGAGTTTTTTGTTTCCTCAAAATCATTCTGCATTTTCTCTTCTTTCACAGCCATCACTTTCTCTTTACTTATTGTCACTGCCTCCTTCGCTTCTTTCTCTCTTAATCTGTACACCCCATACAATCGCTTTTCTCAGTCATTGCCATGTACGAATTTTTTGTCTTACATACTGCCTTATTCACCGATTCATTCCACCAAACTCTTCCACATATCCGCACTCCACAATTGACAACACAGTCTCCACACTGTTTCATTCACATTCAATTCTTTGCTCACAGCATCTGAGTATTGCATTCTCGCACCATTGTCTACTAGTTTGCCTATCTTAATTTTGGACGTTCGCACTACGTTTGCTTTCCCCACTTTTGCTCTAAACACACTCTCGATACAACCAAAAACTGGTCCGATCCACACTCCGATCCGTGCATTACTTTTGTGTCTCTCACCAGGTTTATACGTCGTTCATCATACACTATCAAGTCAAAGATACTTTTAGATTCGCCTCTTTACTAAGTCTACATACAGGGTGTCCAGAAACTCTAGGGACAAACTTTGCATAGTGATTCTAGACCCAAAAGTAAGAAAAAAAGTTCATATAAACCCAGGTCCGGAAACGCTTCGTTTAGGACCTACAGGGTGTGAAAAATTTTATTTTCCTCGGGTTTATGTTAATTTGAAATTTGGGACGCTGTATCAACAAGAGTAACAACAAATGTCATAAATACATTTGTGTATCTAAGCAACAACTTGTCATTTTGTTTTAGTCAAAGCCTGCTAAAATGGCGAGAGATTCAATAGCTGGTTAAATAAATTAAACTGTTCATCAACCAATATCTCGAAAACGGTTGATCTGAGAGGCATCGACTAAGTATACATTTTTTGCTTAGAACTGAAGAGGGAACAAACTAATTGAAACGGAACGTCAATATACCGGGTGGTAAAAAAGTTAACGCCAATTAACTTTTAGTATACCACTGTAAAGGGCTGCGATACCTTCAGAAATAATGTGGGAATATGTTCAGGAATTCGCCGCTCATTATCAAAACGAGTGAGATTATGTATCGAATCAAATGGTCATCATGTGGAACACCTTTTGTAACATTTATTTTTTTAGTTTTATTATTGATTTCTTCATTTTCGTTCTTAAATTCAAAGTTAAAATAAAAATGCAAACATTAACTTTTAGCATACCACTGTAGATGGCGCCCTCTGCAGGCAGCATCAAAATCAATAAAATATTTAAGTTTCTCGACCACAAAAAAAATCCCGGTGCTCCAAATTTCAGGACCATATTCAAATTTGTTCGCAAAATATCGCCATAAAACCGACAAAAATAAAATTTTTTCACATCCTGTAGGTCCTAAACGAAGCGTTTCCGGACCTGGGTTTATATGAACTTTTTTTCTTATTTTTGGGTCTAGAATCGCTACGCAAAGTTTGTCTGTAGAGTTTCTGGACACCCCGTGTATATATATATATATATATATATATATATATATATATATATATATACACTTCTATGTTTAAACACGTATTAGATACAAACAGGATTCTCTCCACACAGATGTTCACCAGGCGTTCTCCATTCTCATTGATACGTTTTCTACATCATTCCAGAAGTTCTCACACCCTTGGTCTCTTTCTCCATTCACCGATGCATAGCATGCAATAAGAAAAAATTTTCGAAACTTTCATTCTAACCCACGTTACGCGGGGTGATACCAATTCGTTACATATTCGAAAGTAAATAGGTATTGTGCCTCTAAGGAGTAATTCTTGATTAATCGAATTACTATTTTATTACAAACTAGCCGTGTGCTTGATGGTCAGTTTCTATGAGTATTTCGTACTTTTATTTTCAGGTCGATCCGTGACATTTCCCTTTTGATAAATCAACCGTTAAATCAGTCAAAACGCATTTTTAATAATTTAAAAACTGGAATTACATTCCAAATTTCATAAAATTTCATTTTAATTCATAATAATGTCTGTCTTTTTAGATGTAATTTTTTGTTTGAATTATTTGTTTACTTGTTCTTTTGAATTAATAAGGTTCTTCAAGGGCTGTTTTGGATTATACGAATGTTTGTTTCGCTTTAATTTACTATCTACTTGTCGCGTGCACTCCATGTAAGGTTAGGTTTTGTTTCTAAAGTTATGTACAAGCGGCAACGGTCTAAAACAATAAAATTAGTTATTAAATATACATTTAATTCTGTAATTAAATCTTACCTTCCGTAAATTTCTCTGGAAGTCCATCTAATCTCATTCTTGATACAAACGAAATGTAGGTCAGAATTGTCATTTGTTAGTTGTCAGATTGTTGATACAGTTGTCAGCATAAGAAAAATATCAATTCCTTTGCACACCTAGGTGTGAGAAATGTCTACTTTTCTAACCGGCCGGCTGAAAAATACATTATACCACTTCCCTAAGTGAGAGACTCAGTAAAGAAAAAATTGGTATAAAACGAAAATGGTGCAGAAGGAAAATGATATAATTCAAAATATATCACTTTCCCAAGACACAGACTCAGAAACTGAGTATATTTTGGAAACTGGTCTAGAGAGAAAGTGGTATAACGTATAACCACTTTTCTTCTATACTCCATTTTTTCATAAAAAAAAACCTGTCAGTTGTTGTTGACAGTTTTGGGTCTTCAAGAAAATTACTCGTAATGAAACACAGAATAACACTAGAAAAGTGTTCAGTAAGGGTTGTAGTAGTGCAAGCCATTTTAATAGAAAGTTTAGAAGTTGTACTTGCTAGAATATATTCCAATAGTTTTCCCGTAAATAGGTAAAGGTGTTTAATATTAATAAAACCTCAGTAATCATCGTCCACTATTAAATATGTAGGATGATAGCATTACTCGATTATTTACTTAGATTTTAATTAAATCCATTACATTTAAATGACTACTACTAATCTCGTTATCACTAAATATTAATGTACTGTAGGTCCCGTTGGAAGGAATAGTGATTTTTCATGTAATTTCCTAAATATTAAATTGTAGACCCGTTATGTACTTATTTTAGAAAAAAATGCAATAAAGGTGCTATGAAATTTAACTGTGAGCACACAAACACTTAATTTTGTTAATTTATGTAAATTTTTTTTAATCTGCTTTACTAATGCTCATATATCTAACAACACTAAAAGTGTTAAATTAAATCATATCTCACATCATACAACAAACATGATTTGGATTCTGCATAATTCCTGTTTTGGAAGGTTATTTAAAAATTTTATATATTTTCCGACAGATATGTTATACGTACAGTCCTCTACACTGCCATTTAACAGTATAAACGAAAATATTTAACAATTTGATTGTCATCAATACTCATTGGTGGTCCTTTTTACATAGCTTCTGGCCGTAACAGTCAAAGTTAAGAAAACAATTATTATACTTTTTGACTTTCATGCAGTGTAGAGGTTTTGTTAACAGTTTTTTTTAACTTCACGCCGTTACATTTCAATAAAATATTTTACCAAGTAAAAAGTCAGCGAACTCCGCGCGAGTGGTTATTGCTTTTTTGGTCACTTCTATGAAAAATACGTAATGTCTCGGGTGGACGAACTACCAGAACGGACACAACAGAAGTGAGGGATGAAATTATTCTGTAGTAGCGAAAATAACACGGAAGTTACTTCAAAGAGCATTTTTTAATACTTTAACTGTATTGTTGATCTTTGAATTCATTTGTTTTAATGTTGCGTACTATGTACCTATTTATAAATAAAAATATTCAATGTCGTTAATGTTAGAATACTTTTAATTCTCACGTAATAAAGTCCGGAATATTAAATGTATAATAAATAATTACAAGGTATGATGCTTTAATTTCTATACTTAAACCTTTTTATTAAAGCCTAGTATGTGCACGCATCGTCGCAGTTACAAGTTTTTCAAATTAAACAAAATATTGGATTAGATTTTAGATTTTTTACAGTTATTCTTTAATGTAAAAAACACGTAATCTTGCCTATTGGATGGTTATTACCAAATTTTTTATATGTAATTTAAAAGTTACGAAGCATGCAGCCTTGCAATTATATTTCTTGGGGTCGCACTCTTGCTTTTAATATTTGAAATACTTACATTTTAGATCCATATCCAAATTAACATTTGCATTGTACACACGATTTATTCTAAATTACATTTGTGTACATGCTCGGTTGGTTGACATTATGTATACAAAAACTAAAAAATCCTCCACTAAAAATATATACAAGATGAACTCGAACTTATAAATATTACTCATAAAACATGTGTTTGTTGAAACGAGTTTGCATCAATATTTATACGCTAAAGTAAATGCCTAAAGCACTCACTATGCATTAAATCTATGATATAAATGTTTATTTCTAAGTCTGTAGCTGTCAACGTTGTAAATGCATTACATTCGCGCCGTATAAACATACCGAGAGTGTGTGAAATTCCTTCGTCAACGCCGCGCCGCCTATACATCATTTTACTTGAATCTAAATAAAAAATTCCAGTCAGAGTACAACCCGAATACCGAATTAATTTTTATTAATAAATAAATAAAATGATGTTTATACAATCTCGTCTATAAATGTTACATAGATCATTCCTCTAAGTATCTTTGAATTTATATCTACACTTCAAAAGCTAACATATATTATGACGTTAAAGCGATTAATAAATTTAATTTTAGCGAATAAATAAACCAAAACGCACTTGAGATATTTTCCATTATTAATTGAAAACTTCCATCATGTTATCTTTGTATATTAACGGCATATGTTTCCTTCGGTAATTTGGTAATGCAAACATATATACGTTATTAATGAAAACAAGACGATTGCTTCATTTTTTGAAAAAATTTAATACCACCTTATCCGTCATATATATCCTAACATTATTATACAAATCTAAATTGCTCGCGTGCGTTTCTATTAGCAACACTTCGATACATCACCTTTTTTTTATAGTAGTTAGTTGTCACGGCACCATTGTCAAAGTGTACAACCTACACTTAAATAAGATAACTAATGTCAAATAAACTGAAGAATGTAAAATGAATGCAATAGATTAATATTTTGTAACAAATTAAAGCATTCCATGCATCTGATTTAAACAATTTACTTCTTTGTATGCAAATACATTTAAGTATATTTATATATATATATATATATATATATATATATATATATATATATATATATATATATATATATATATATATATATATATATATATATATATATATATATATATATATATACAGGGTGTATTTTAAAATCACCGGCAAACGAAAACTGGAGATTCTATGATTCAAAATAAGACAAAAATAATCATAAACGCTTTTCCGAAAATACTTCCTAACCGAGATACAGGTTGATTAAAAAATAATTTTTTGCGATTTTTTTAAGATTCCTGAAAAACTACAAAAGATATTACACTGAGATTTGGTACACCTAAATGTCTAATTTAGTACATTTAATCAACTGGCTCCATCCAGTGGCGTAGAATATGTTAAGTTAATCACTTTAAGTAAAAAAAAACGCACGTCCCTGCTCTTTTTGAAGAAATATTTTTTTGTTAAATTCAACATTTAATTCTGCAAATAAAATCATACTTAGTATTTTTTCGATTCGGCACCTGTTTTTGAAATATTTTGCATTAACATAAACGACTATATTATTCAGTAATAACCAAATTAAATAAATCAGAGATTGCTTTGCATTTGACAGTTACGTATCTTATGTTTGCTAAAATAGTTTCATTTACGCGTGTTTTGTGATTCATTGTTTGTGTCTAATTACTGTGAAAAAATGAATTGGTCCAAACGAGAACTGGTCGATATGCATTTATGTTATGGTAATACTAATTGCAATGCTCCTGCAGCTGCTCGACTTTATGAACAAAGATTTCCAAATAGAAGACATCCACACCATACTACGTTTAGAACCGTTCATCGTAACTTGTTAGAGTATGGAAGTTTAATAGGAAAGAAAAATTCCGGACGAAATGTTCGTGTACCAGTTGAAATTGAGGAACAAATTTTAGATAGAGTTTATGAAAATTCATCAATAAGTACGCGTGAGTTAGGTTTAGAATTTGGTGTGTCGCATAGCAAATCTTGGAAAGTTTTACGAGAACAAAATTTACATCTCTTTCACCTACAAAAAGTGCATGCATTATTGCCTGCTGACCATTCTCTACGAA
The DNA here is from genome assembly GCA_036346205.1 of Vesta saturnalis. NCBI lineage: Eukaryota > Metazoa > Arthropoda > Insecta > Coleoptera > Lampyridae > Vesta > Vesta saturnalis. The sequence continues at coordinate 1,900,556 of JARFJB010001631.1, read as the reverse complement.
TGAATTTTTGCGAATGGTTTTTAAATAAAAATGCTGAAGATGTACAATTTGTTAGAAACTTATTAACCACTGAAGAGTGTATTTTTTCCCGAAATGGAATAATAAACTTGCATAATTCCCACAAATTAGATGAAAATCAGCATCCAACTGTAGTTACAGCTCACCAACATAGATTTAGCGAGAATATTTGGATAGGTATACTAGACGACCATCTAATCGTACCTATCCGTTTCCCTCAAAGACTTACTGGCGAATTCTATATAAATTTTTTGAGAGAAGATTTGCCAGAATTCTTTGACGACGTACCCTTAGATGTTAGAATGAACATGTATTTCATGCGTGATGGTGCACCACCACATTCTATACCAAACGTCAGAGAATTTTTAAATGCATGGTTCCCTGGACGTTGGATTGGACGAAAAAGTGAAGTACCGTGGCCGGCACGATCGCCAGATTTAAACCCATTGAATTTTTTTGTGTGGGGATATCTGAAAACTCGTATCTATTCTGTTCAAATTGATAATCGAGAGCAACTTTGGAATCGCATACAGATGGCATGCGATGAGATTAGGGCTATGCCACAAATTTTTCAGCGTGTTAGGTTTCATTTGCTAAGAAGAATACAAGCTTGCATTCAAAAGGAAGGAGGACATTTTGAACAATATGTATAAAAATAATTATTATTTTGCTTTTGATTCCTTCAATATCTCTTTAATAATCTATCTAATAGTTAACTGCGTTATTTTTTTGTAAAATAAAACAAATTTTGATTTTTATTGAATAATGTGGTCGTTTATGTTAATGCAAAATATTTCAAAAAACTCCCTTACTATTAAAAATACGAAAAAATGTCTTATATAAAAGTTGTCTACAGTCATAATCTACACGTTTTAAAATTATTTTCAGAAATGTCGGACTTCCGGTTATACCGGAAACTTATGCCAACTTCGTTATTTTAAACAGAACAACCTATATATTATTACATTTTTGAATTCCTCGTTGAATTTAAAGGTCACTTTAATAACCATACTATGGGTCTACGTCGCATTGCTTCTGAGTTATCTGACATTTTGTAGAAAAAATGACGTTTGCGGTGCCTCCGCAAACTATCAATATCTCGAAGACGGATACAGGTAGAGAGATGTGGCTTTCGTTTTTACTTCCAGAAAGGGTACCGCATCATTCTCATTCATTGCCAAAAATCTTGTTTTTAGAATTCAATAATTTCTATCGCTTCGAAAATATTTTTTTTCAAACATGGATAACTTAATTTTTTTAAATGGAACCACCCATATTTTCTTACATCAGCGAATAGGAAATTAAATTTCCTTTCCATTGATGTAAATTATCAATATTTTGGAATGATAGTTTCCGAGATATTCACATTTTTATCTAATTTCAGTTTTTATTGCGCATTGCCGAGGTGCTTTGGGAAGCGTTTGTCAATTGTTTTAAACAACTGATAAGAAACGTCAGTTTCTCGAGCTTCTGTTGTGCTTTGCAGTCTTGTGTATCAGTTTAAGTGTTTCTACAAGACATTTCCATTAAAATGTTGTTGTCCGACGCAGAGTTGATCGACATGACTTTCATTCTTGGAGAATGCCAAAGAAATCTCATAATGTTTTGGCTTAATTGCCAAACAGCAGTACCCTACATTGTGGTGTATTTAAAACTAATGAATATTGACTAGTAGCTTTACTGATATTGATTAGGTCTTTGGTAATACTCTCGAAACAATAGTTATCACAGTAAAACGAGTAAAAAAGCAGAGTGTTATCGGCAAAAATATGCCTAGAACCAAATTATGCGTATCTGTTGAAGGTTGATGTGTAAATAGTGGTCTTAATATTGAGCCCTGCGCAATTCCAGATTTTACATGGGCAAGATCAGAAGAGTTTGATTCAATGACTGCCCTTGAAATATCTATTAATTAAATAATTGGTACTGAAACCAACGTAATGTACAGACATTGCTTTTTTATGTAACTGTATTACTAATGCTTCTTTCTACAGTCGAGGTACAACATTTTTGTCTAAACAATAATTTATTGAATTATTATAGGTTTCTGTTATTTAATATTAATCAAGTTGCTTAATTCCATTAATTTGATTGTCATCTCATTATATTTAGCATTTACATCAGTTCTACATACATAAAGATAAAATTTACATCGATTGGGACTTGAATCTCGATGATGCAGTTGGTTAGCGCGGTACTCTAGCAAAGTACAGGTCGTAGGTTCAAATCCTACTCGCGGTAAACTTTTTATTTATGTATTTAATAAAATTAATAATAATTTTTAATTACATATTTACCCTTGAACTTATTCGTTCATGACAAAACTTATAATAATTTAATATTATTCTAGTTGCTTTGGTATGTGTGAATCCTTGCGATATTGCAGGCTCACATTCCATTAATATAAGTAATTTGATTTTAATCTCATTATATTTAGAATTTACATCAGTTCTACAAAGACAAAATTTACATCGATTGGGGCTTGGATCTCGATGGCGCAGTTGGTTAACGCGGTACTCTAACAAAGTACAGGTCGTAGGTTCAAATCCTACTCGAAGTAAACTTTTTATTTATGTATTTAATAAAATTAATAATAATTTTTAATTACATATTTACCTTGAACTTATTCGTTCATAACAAAAACTTATAATAATTTAATATTATTCAAGTTGCTTTGGTATGTGTGAATCCTTGCGATATTGCAGGCTCGCATTCCATTAATATAAGTAATTTGATTGTAATCTTATTATATTTAGAATTTACATCAGTTCTATATACATAAAGACAAAATTTACATCGATTAGGCTTGAATCTCGATGGCGCAGTTGGTTAGCGCGGTACTGTAGCAAAGTACAGGCCGTAGGTTCAAATCCTACTGAGGTAAACTTTTATTTATGTATTTAATAAATTAATAATAATTTTAATTACATATTTACCTTGAACTTATTCGTTCATAACAAAACTTATAATAATTTAATATTATTCAAGTTGCTTGTATTTGAATCTTGCGATATTCAGTCGCATTCCATTAATATAAGTAATTTGATTGTAATCTTATTATATTTAGAATTTACATCAGTTCTATATACGTAAGGACAAAATTTACATCGATTGGGACTTGAATCTCGATGGCGCAGTTGGTTAGCGCGGTACTCTAGCAAAGTACAGGCGTAGGTTCAAATCCTACTGAGGTAAACTTTTATTTATGTATTTAATAAAATTAATAATAATTTTTAATTACATATTTACCCTTGAACTTATTCGTTCATAACAAAAACTTATAATAATTTAATATTATTCAAGTTGCTTTGGTATGTGTGAATCCTTGCGATATTGCAGGCTTACATTCCATTAATATAAGTAATTTGATTGTAATCTTATTATATTTAGAATTTACATCAGTTCTGTATACATAAAGACAAAATTTACATCGATTAGGGCTTGAATCTCAATGGCGCAGTTGGTTACCGCGGTACTGTAGCAAAGTACAGGCCGTAGGTTCAAATCCTACTCGAGGTAAACTTTTTATTTATATATTTAATAAAATTAATAATAATTTTTAATTACATATTTACCTTTGAACTTATTCGTTCATAACAAAAACATAATAATTTAATATTATTCAAGTTGCTTTGGTATGTGTGAATCCTTGCGATATTGCAGGCTCACATTCCATTAATATAAGTAATTTGATTGTAATCTCGTTATATTTAGAATTTACATCAGTTCTACATACATAAAGGCAAAATTTACATCGTTTAGGGCTTCAACCTTGATGGCGCAGTTGGTTAGCGCGGTACTGTAGCAAAGTACAAATCGTAGGTTCAAATCCTACTCGAGGTAAACTTTTTATTTATGTATTTAATAAAATGAATAATAATTTTTAATTAAATAATTTATTGAGTTAGGTAAGGTAAAATAATGGGACCAAATAATTTTATTGGCGCAATATTTAGATTATCCTTCCTTTAGGATTTCTCTTAATTTTCTTAATAGCATTTACAATATCGATTATATCAACTGTATGGAAATTGAATTCATCACCAACTGTCCCTTATCTACTGTTTGTGTAAAAATCTAACACATCCATGCCATTACTGTCCGTGATTTTGGGGACGCTGTCAATAAAATAAATACATAGTTTTTAAGTTAGGGTCTTTTACGTTTTCAGGTGTTACACGATCAAACCACACTAGGCGTCGTGCAGACTTACCAAGGTAAGCGGATTGCTAAACTAACTGCAATAACGATAAATTTCTCTAAAATAAATAGTATTAGGCGAGGTTTTAAGTTAATTCTACCTGACTGTGGAAGATAAACTTGTAGCCTACTCAATAAAATCATACACAATTCAATTTCAAACACCCTTTCACAGAGTACGTTAAATTTCGTCTTAGGAATCTTACTACACGTCAATTCAATTTCGAAAACCTTTAAGTTCAATTATCCTTAAAAATAAATTTATCCGAAACTTAATAAAATTTTGAAACATACAAGTCGTCGTAAACTTATTGATCACACCCTGTATATTCATTCAAACAGAGTAATAAGACGTTATTTGGATACTTTCTAATTTACCCTCGTACACGCATAGGCTAATATTTATAACTGTCATAAGAATTATGAAATAAATTCGGTCGATTAGTTTTTAACCACTAAAACATTAATTCGTAGCTTAAAAATTGAAAAACGTAACCATCTATGCGTCGTTTATGAATCATGTATTTTCTCAAATGCTATTTGAATTTTCATCATTAACTCTATTTAAACATTCACAAGCATGAATGAATCACTGTAATCTAAATCTGAAATTTCTGCTTAATAAAGAAATCGTCATCAGTATTGTGTATTCAATAACTACTAAAGAATAAAAAGTAATTAAATTTCATAATGGATCTGACTCAAAATAAACAATTTTCAGATCAATCATTTAGCCAAACTATCAAAAGGTTGGTTATTTTTAAACGGTGTACATACAAAAAAACTAATTCTTATAGATTAAAGTCCCTAAATCTTATATTCAAAACATATAATAACAAGTAATCGAGTGAAATTAACAACGTAGACAATGACATCTCTAAGAATAATAAAATTTCTACCATTCAAAAATCTAAATTTATTCTTACAATTCCTGTATTCCTTTAGCAGATTTAATGTCCTATCCACTGGGGTTTTTTATTTTGAGTAATCCTTCGCATGTATGCACACTCATCACTGATTACCGGCCTAAATATTTACATACATTGGCCGTACTACTCGCTAACTTAAATGTCCATGTTCGCTTTTAAACGCGTATAAAAGTTGGGCAATTGAATTTACTAAGTGCCCTAAAAAATCTTTGTCACAGAATATTTTAAATACACTTAATACGTCTATAAACGGTCGACTTAGTGTTGTTAAATCAGTAACATCAATGTCGAATACTGGTTAATATAATTTTCATAAAGCACACCTTTATTTAGTTACATAAGGAACCACTTTAAGTTCCTTTCTAGATCGCGTGGGTTCTTTATACACAACTCAATTCGACGATTGCTGTTTATTACAAATCAATTTACTATTCACAATTAATCATTTGTAAGTGTTTAAATACTTCATCCCCAAAATGGGTTTTTGCAGTAAACTAATATGCACTGCGACACTAAACAAAGACCAGCATAGATTGTTACAACACACACGCGCGCGGTCACCCTCTTAAGTCTTCCATTTTGCCAAATGTCATATTTATCCCGCTCAGACCCAAAACAACCTATCCCAAAAGAGTTCTCTATCGCACGTCTTAGCGGCGCACAAATTGTGAAAAGTCTCAACGCAATCGAAACTAGAACATCGCTGCAATCTTGCAATTTTTACAAAAATCTTCCCTTTCGCAAAATTTAGTAAATTCAACACCATTTGCCCTTGAACATGCATCAAATTTTCCGTTATGCAATATGACATTTACAGAAGTAAATATATATATATATATATATATATATATATATATATATATATATATATATATTATTCCTCTACCCTGTAATACAATATCAACATATCACAAATTCACACGCTATCCATTTACAGCAATTTGAACTCATATTCCTTCAAATGCATTTACACATTATCGTCTCAATAGGGGTGTTACTAAAACATTATTTCTCATTCAAATTTAATTCTTTCAGCTTTATCTTTATACAACATTTAAATACTCTTTTACATGATACTCAACGCTTCACTAAAATTCCACCAATTGACATTATGTACACACAAAAAAATTCTCGTGTAAACTCACGTTCACATATTATCAAAAATACGTTCTGCACATAACACAAGACTGCATATACCCAGTGCGTTAAAATAATCTCACACATGCAAGTCATGTCTATTGTGATTATCTAAGGGTAATGATCGAATTTTCCTCCACAAGGTTTGTGGGTCTTTGTTGCGAGATAAATGAGTAAAGAAAGCTTTTAAAATTAATCTTTGTGAAATAGGTCTAAATTAAAATTTTAAGATCTAACTGTCTTATATTGTACATTAGCTAATAGTAATAGATTAATATTACAACAAATTGTGTTATGGTCGGGAAACGTAACTTCTGCTATCCCGAAACCTTATACAATATTAGGATTTGAAACCAGCACAGTGTCAGTTGTGTAGTTTCAGTTGATCTGGTAGGGAAGTTGATCGTTTGATATAAATTTCTAGATGAGACCATAGAACTAAAATAACTTGATGTAGTTGTGATGATAGATAAATTTATCTTGATATCTCCAAAGCAACACACAATGTCGTAAGCAACTGTCATGATTGACAAGGATTTTTTCAAATTTAACAATATACAATTCCAATTGCGAATGTCACTTTATTAGATTTAAACGTTAACCATACTTGCTGTATGCTGTTACTTGTTTGAATTAGTGAGGGACAGTCAACTTTTTTCAAAAATATAACTACACCTTCACCAGCCTGCTCGTGTCGATCACATATAATTACGAAAGAATCTTTTATATTAATGACATCGTTCGAAATTGCCTTATATAACCAAGTGGTTGTTAGCTTGTGTGGTACTTGATTTAGTGTTCATAGATTGCTACTCCAGTTACAGTGTTCCATCAAATCCTTACTATTGTTAATTGTGCATGACGAACATATATTAACATGAAGCACATATTATACAAAAATGAGGTCTTAAAATAGACTCTTACGGAAAATCTTTTGAGATTTTAATATAGTTTAAATATTCACCATTAATAGCAAATTTTACTACAATCTCTTCAGCAATCTTCAATCAATTGTACAGTTAGTTCATTGAACGTTATGTGCATTTCAAATAGTTAACACGGTTTCATGATTAAACATGGCAAAGAGCATAGAAATATTTTAAAAATGTACTGTAAATTAATACCATAATCTCTAGAATCAATATGAGGAAGTTCTGTTCCGCAGGACGGAAATTCAACTTAGCAATCCGTAATATATCATTTTTGTTAATGTGATTATGCAACTGATTAGCTAGCGGTAAAGCTTCGAATAACCTTAGAGGATGCAGACAGAATTCGGATTAGTCATATCTCTGCAATCGTGAGGATTGCAGTTTTAATTAATGATTGGTTGAACTTGAATAATTAATAAGGTAGTAATGTGTACCATAATTAAACTTTTTATAATTTCCGCATTTTTAGGATACAGATTATAAAAGACAAAGATTCTATGCGTGATTCAGAAGATGACACGTATAGGGATTATAAATAATTATTCAAAGATCTACATCCATGTGTCAGTTAAAACCTTTAGACATAACGAATTTAATCATTACACTTATCACAAGCTTTTATTATTAACAAGTGTATTTTGTAAAAAAAATTAAAAATCACGACCCGTTGAATTTGGTAGACGATAGTTTGGTAATTTTATTAAGACGGAAATCATACTTAATTTAGGGTGAAGTGGGGTAACTAAGGTTTAGGGAAACTGTGGCACCCGTTAAATTTTTTCATTTAATACGACATTTTGCCCTAAATGCTTATTTAATGTTACTAATAGTAACTACTGTTAAATTCTTGGGTCATTCAAGCACCAAAACAGAAGTTCATGCATTAACTAAAAATCTGACCTTCATATTTATACTCGGTAATTTGTTTCGTAGATGGGTCAAATTATGAAAACGTGTTCCAGTATAGAACGACGTCAATTTCCATTGCAGATTTCGATAAGTGAATATCAAGCGACATGTAGCGCTCGGTTGCCGAAGTATAGCATGAAGAATTCTGTTAATTTAGTAGGGGTGCACTGTTACCTTGGCATTTGACTTAATTGTGGACGGCAATACCGGGGCAACTGTCTATGTATTTGTAGCTTACTGAGTTAAAAAGTACAAAGATCCCAAGAAAATACACCGAAACAACTAATAATCGTGGTGTTGGAAGTAGACATTCAAAGGAGGCGTTAGAATTGGCAATAAGAGACGTGAAATCGGCAATATCTTCACTAAAGAAAGCTGCAATCGAACATGGTATACCGAAATCTAGTCTTGGATTAAAAGTGAATAGATGGCAGGGTAGATCAGCGGCAAAACATGCAAAAAGAAAATTAGGTAGGTTTTACTTCTGAAAAATATACCATTCTATCAAAACAGGTGTGGTTGGAGATGATAAAACAGCTCTCTAGTTAAGATGAAGAGATTTTGACCTCTCGGATAAACACTATGAGTAAGTGGAGATTCGGCCTTTCTCGCAAATAAATACAGAACTCTGTGCAATTATATGTTCAGCAGAATAATCTACAAACTCCATTTAAAAATAGTAAACCTGGGGCAGATTGGTTTCTGAATTTTTAAAAGTAATCGACTTTTTTAACAAACCTGAGCTGATTGAATCGTCATGTGTAAAACAACAAAGTGGCCCATTTGTTGTTTATGATTTCTTTGACCATTAGAAATTATTAGGGATAACTAAACTTTGAATCGATCTCCCAGTAAAATATAGAATGCAAATGAAACCGCTTTTAATTATGAATTATCACTCGTACCAGGGTTGTAACCTGGGATCGGAGAAATGCACAGAGGCAAACCGACAACTCTGGACGAAAGACAACCACAGTTTTATCTTATGCTATTTAAAGGGCAAGTGTTTTGAAGCAGTATGTTCGATGCAGTTGAGTATCCAGAAACGTCTTACTATGTATCAGAAAATGATTGGATAACCGAACAAGTATTTTTTCTATGATTCAATAGTATATTGAGTATCAAGAACAGTAAGCGACGTTTACCAGTCTACGGCCATGTTTGGATGCTAAGCGATAACGAAGCCTCCAATTTGACCGGAGACCGGTACAACCCTTAATGTTCGTGATACTCATACTGTTTTTTTGCACGATTGTATTAAATTTACCACAATGGAAATTATTTAATTTCTACTAAATAAACGAAAAGTCAAAAGTGACGTTTTAAATAGAAATGTCCAAATTTTTTGTTCTTATTGTTGTGAAATATAGAATACCTATATAATTTTACGTTGGTAGTAAAAGACGTCGGTAAGTAAAATCTTACCGACGAGTTGGACCTCGCAATCAGTAAACATATCCTTGTGTCTTGGAAACAGATATGGTAAATAAACGAAAAAGCTCAATCGTGCAAAAAGTATTTCTTTTTAAATTGCATCGAAAAGCCTGTTCTCTTAATATACGATGACCATTTATTGCACATTTCGCCCTGATTAGTCATCTTGGCCATGGCATAGTTCTGCAACATAGTTCTGCAATTGTGCAGCCTTTGGACGTATCTGTCTTCAAGGGGCTCAAATCCTCATGGGATGCTTTATTAACCGACTGGCAGCGCAGGAATACAGGACAACAATTAATAAAATCTGATTTTTCAACCTTTTGGGAAAAGTGTGGGCAGTATACTAGAACCTGTTCTGGTAAATGGTCGTCGAAAAACAAATATTTTTTCCCTCAATCGAGATTATACTTGCAAAGAAAGGTTTAATCCTGAAAAGCTAAAACGATATTGTGAAGAGAAAATATACCTGACGCGATTACTGACGAGAAGACTCACATAGCGAGCAAACTCCGACCACAGGTAAAACTTTTCCTAGTAGCTCTGCCACAGAAGATCAGAATGTCATTGTATCAACTTCCGTACCAGGTTTTTGGAAGAAGGTTCTACTCTCTACCTTCTCCAAAGCAAGCGCAAAGGAAGAGAAAAAGAATAGATGCCGCTGAAGTTATCATCACTAAAATTTATTTGGAACACTGAAGTTAGCAAAAACTTAAAAAAAAGGCGAAGCCCGAGTTAAGTAGCATCGACACCTTATCAGAAGAAGTCGTTTGTGCAGAAGGTGATGACTCACATGAAACTTCAAATAACAATGAGGAGGAGGAAACTGCCAATCAAGTTCAAAAACCCACTGACCATAATATAAGTACATCATGGTACGAATAAAAAAGAGTGGAATAATATTACAAAAGAATGCATTGAAGAAAATGGTAATAATCAGATGCCTAAAATGATGCACAGGAAATATCTTCAAATTTCATGTGGAAGAATTTTATTACGATGACAGTTGGAGTATTTGGAGTTCCAAAATCGGAAGAAGGAAACGTTGATTTGTGGTGAAGATTTAAGTAAATTCAAAAATATTGGTTAGCTGTGTGGTCAGTTTCATAATTTTTCAATAAAATTTTTCATTTTTGTATTTAACATATTTTAGTTTTACCCACAGTTACCCCTTTCATTACAATATCATTTAGATGCAGTTTTCTAAGCAGACCACAGTCTCTCCCCAAGGTCCACAGTTATCTAGAATTTACGGGTAACTGTGGACCGTGTATTTTCTTTTTTAATTCAAACAAAAAAAAAGTATAAAATTGAACTGACTTCATAAGTGACTGCAAAACAGAACCTTTATATAGGGCCCCCAATTCATCCCATTCAATATTTTTTATGCATTTCGGCCCGATGTAACGTAACCTTTGCTGACACGTAGTTTATCAGAAATCTCTATTAGGGTATGTTGCAATTGCTTTTGTTTTCTTATTCCCAACCACGCCAGGTTTGACAGGAATATTCTTCAAAGAATGGTGTCACTGTCTAAGGGTAATTATCTGATTTGAAATTTAATAAATATTACCAATTAAGCATGGATCCAGTGAATTTTATTTGGGGATACTTCAGAATCTTCCACGTTGTTTTGAAAAAATATAGTCCGAACTACATTTTTATTAATTAAACCTCTTCAAGTATTTGAAAATAATCTTTACACCATAGGAATTACGAATTCATAACTTTGCTTTATCAAATACAATTACAATAATTTATAAACAAATCAATAATAAATTACTAACTTAACAGTGTACTAAGTAGTATTTTACAAAATTTCGATTGATATCGAAGTATGGTTCAAACGATTAACACAACGAGTTTTAAATGTCCCATATACCTTTCACGCCAGCTTGGATGTTCAGAATGTTTTCTAACTTCTTATACTCTGAAAATGAAAATGACACCGAAGTCTTTGACATAACATTCAACAAACTAAAATGCTCATGTTTAGGTTTTCGTAACGCTTTTGTCATGATAACTGATATTTGGTCCTTGGTCTGCATGTATTTTAACTCGCCTAATAATTTTTGTAACTAAATGAGTTTCTGCACGATATGTGATGCTACTATGTACTTTGGATTCCGTTGTCGATAATGCAAACTATTTCTGTCGTTCTGATCCCCAACTGAATAATGAAATCGTCATCTACATGTTACCTAAATGAGTAAACCATTTTCACTGTTACAAACAGCGAATAATCTGATTTAAATGCCTTAAAAACAAATTTGTGGATAAATGAGGTAAACCGTTTATTCCAACAGCGCGACGCGTGTTTCAATTCATACAAGCTCTTGATTAGTCTACATATTCTCCCACGTCCATGCTGCGAGTGGTAAAATGGCTCTGATTAGTGTAAATTTGACTACTAGACTAAATGTTTCTTAATAATCGATCCCGTGTTTGAACGTAAATCCTGGCACTAACAAATGGGCCTTGTGGCGATCAATACTTCCATCGCTTTATGTTACTACTTGCAATCCCTCGATTGAGCTGCTTATTCCTCGTTGATGAATAACATCGCAGAATAATATGCAGACGCAAAATATGTCAAACGTTTTGTCGGTGTAATGGTATTTCTATATTGTGAACGTCGTTCAACAAAATTTTGTTATGAAGATCACATATTGCACCATGTTTTCTAGATTATTCAAGCGTGACGAACTCTTCGTTGTCATCATAATTTTGACTTTCGTAACTTACTTCCACGTTCGCTTCTTCGCTTTTTCCATGGATTCGCCCAGCAGAAAAACAAGGTATCATGTATTATCAAGCTCTTCGGATTCCAATTCAGGTATTTTTTGGAATGGTTGTCAAATCCAACGAAAACGCATTTGTTCACCTTTGGATCAACTTTTTTTGGTTTGTCTTTTAGAATATGTATAAAAATTTCTGATCCGAAAATTCTCAAATGATCCACTTTGGACACTTAGTTGTAACACAATTCTACTATTTTCGATTTAGCACGTGTACCGCTAAATTGACCGCTTTGGTACAAAACTGTTTCTCCATTCTGTGCTGTGCTTATTGATTCAAAGATTGTTCGTAACCTCTTTTCGACCATCCATTTTGTTCAGGTGTTGATGAGAAATGTTTATTTCTTTAAAAACTACCTTTAATTATTCAGTAATAAACTGGTATTATTATCTGACTGGAATATACGAAAATTGTGCTTGTTATCCTTCTGAATCAGTGTTACGTATTTATTTGCTTTACACACTACCTCTGACTTTTGTTGCTGAAAGTAGATCAAACGAACCGCATATTAAAAACTTTCGGTCGTTCATACCATGAACGTTGTTTTCTTTATTATTACATGCGCCGTAACCTCAACCTTTAATGTTGAAATCGCCCTTGCCATGAACTATAATACTATCACCATTTCTCTATTTTCACTTGCTCAGATATTTTGGTGAAATTCTTGACCCATTCGCGTCGATGACTCATGTTATCAATTACAATTTTTTGAGTTGTTTTCACTCGAAAAATTGTACTTCCACCTGTTCGCCTTAACCCTGTGATTTCAGACGAAGTTCCTCTGCCATCAAACGTGCTCACAAGTTTATCAGAGTTTGACTTTCTATTCTTGTGGATTCCCATGTACTGTGAAAATAACTCCATTCAGCAGACAATGATATTACAATCTTTGAGTTATCATTAAATAAGATATTTTCTCATCTCCATCAATTTCGATAAACACGTGCCCATGTCATCACCTGACTACTTTTTGTAACCATAATACTTTTTCTGCAAAAACAGAAAGTTAGCCTAGATATCTCCTCATACGTACTGTTGAGCGTCGTCTACAACTCTTTTGCAGTTTTACTGTTCAGTCTGCCGTAGTGGTTGTTTCATACAAGCCATCGAAATTTTTCCTCTTGCCCTTGTACCCACCCTCTTCCATCCCACAATTTGCGTCACAAGGTGGTCATTCGTTAACACTAGTTGGTCAATTGTGCAATCAACTTAATCAAATAATTTAGCCGCTTCAGCCTTCTGCCTTCTAACTTTTTAATGTTTAGTCTGTCACCCGCGATTTTGCTACACCTCGTTTCCCGAAAAACGCACAAATTTTCTAACGATGAAAGATTTATCCGCACAATTTCAAACGTTTAGCACAAAATCGCTTTCTTAGTGCCAGCGTGTATTAGGCAACATAACCTATTGATTATGTACTTAAAACGTTTTTTAAATACATACAGAAAAAAGATTACCTCGAGTGGGATTTGAACCTACGACATGTACTTTGCTAGAGTACCGCTCTACCAACTGAGCTTTCAAGATACTAATCGATGCAAGCTTAGTCGTTATGTATGTAGAAACCGTATGATTTCTTTTTTTTTATGTACTTATTTAAAAAAACGTTTTAATTACATAATTTACATGTGAACGTCTATACGTTCGTTAAAAACAAACAACTCGTATAACCTATAGGGTTAAACCAGTTTTATTAAGGACGTAGAAAAAACCGTTAACTTCAACGATAGTTTTTATTTTCATACTTTAACGACTTAATATATTTTAACTGAACATCCAAGTAAATGTTTAAATTTATATTCTTTAGCCTTGCTTCGCGAAATTGCATATTTAATACCACCAATGTTTAAAATACGGTATAATTTCACATTTCTTTCTATATAATTATTTATTTCTCTACGCGTTTCAATACAACATGTACCATTATTAAGAGAAAATATATTACGTAAAATAACAAACAAGTAGTTATGGTAACAAATCATTAAAGTAAAATAGAAAACTTGATGTAAATTATAATTCTATATTTAAAATATCTGTTAAAGATGAATCTACAAGATCAACCTGTTCGTTCATTAAAGGTACTTTCTGTTTATGTTTATATATTTCGAATGATTCCAAAACATCTAATTTGTCTTTCTTATTACAAAAATGTAACAATTCAATGTTGTTTTGTGGAGAACCGAAAGAAAATACACAATGAATTTCATATTTTTGAAACTATCATAAAAAGTAGCTCACATATTACAAAAGTACAAAGCACAAAATAACTTCCAAAACTAGTATCAATGTTCTTAAATGTTTATTCAATGCGAAAGATTCAACTTACGACATTTTGAAGTCCGGTATTTATAAATTGAACTGCACATTCTGTAATTCTGCTTATATTGGACAAACACTTAAGATACAAAGAACGTATTACATGTTACAAATATAAACGCATAGACAAATTAAATTCCGGCAAACATGTAATAGTAAATAATCACCTTATGACTTCACAAAGCAACATTAAATGTTTATATTTTTGTAATAATAAAGAGAAATTAGATGTTTTGGAAGCATTGGAAATTAATAAACATAAACAGAAAGTACCTTTAATGAACGAACGGGTTGATCTTATAGTCTCACCTTTAGCAGATATTTTAAATATAGAATTTTAATTTACGTCAAATTTGTTATTTTATCTTAATGATTTGTTACCATAACTACCTGTTTGTTATTTTACTTATATATTTTCTCTTCATAATGATACATGTATTGAAACGCGTAGACAAATAAATAATTATATAAAAGAAATTGTGGAATTATATTGTATTTTAAACATTAGTGCTATTAAGAATGTTCACTTAATTCAATAACGGCACTTAATTACCTGCTTTTCAATAGCTTGTCTTGTTTTTTTTTTGGCTGTTGGATGACATTTCTACATTTAATTAAATAAATACCAAAATTTTGTTCGTTGTAGAGCAGACATTTTGAATTTTTTTTAGCAAAACAATTTATCTTTTATTAAAAATTTGTCTTAGGCATTAAAATGTTAATTTGATAACTAAACAAAGTGCCAAGTGAGACAATGGGATGTTAAAAGCGATGACGTCATTACTCACAGACGAATGACTAATTCTGAATAACCTGAAAATTGTAATTTCAAAGTAGTGAAAGAAACTGCAAAAGTAATGAATTCCACTGAGAGAGTGTACCCTTTCGTCATTGAAACTATGCCTTTTACTCCTGACTTATCAGTCAATTAATTAGAAGTTGGTCAATTGTCTGTTGATGAATAGAGGTGGCTCCCAGTTTAATAATGAAGGAAAGTTGTCGAGTGAAAAGAAAGTGAAGAAAAAACTTACCAGCTTTTACTATTATGCACAGCTTTAACAACCATCGTTCAACCTTAAAATCCCCTAAGATCATTATAAAAAAAATATTAAAATGTAACAAAAAGTTTTATCACACAATTCACAAACTATATATACAGTGCAAGAATATCAAGAAATTTAACACGTGAACCTTGTTATGGATGTACGTAGCAACTTTAAGTGTTATGTTTTATAATTATTATTATTAGTATTTCTAAATTAAAATAAAAAATTAAATAATGTACGTCATTGTAGAAATATCTATTACTTAATAAATCATTTATTTCTAATTAATATCTCAAAAATAAACCAGATATTCACATCCCTGCACATTCAAGAATAATTTATAGATATATGATAATTTCATAATCTGCAATTACTTAACCAATCCTTTAATTCTCTATATTGCCTGTACCCATCTCTCTTTACAGGTTATAGGTAATGAGGAGGTGCTCCATCGTAGCGAACACTTCTTCCGGATTCATTTTATTTATTAGTATAAAAACAGTTTGTGATTAAGAAATCATAATTGTAATTAGCCTTTTCCCAAACATAAGCTAATAATTTTTACAATATGTAATTGAAGGTTGCGTTTTGTAATATTTCAACTGCGTAGGTATTTTTAATTTTTATATTTCGAATTTTATCCTCAGAAAGAGTTGTAATTTTGTGTTGAAGAATTGTAATTTTCTTTTCAGAAAAACCACGAAGGTTAAGTCATTGCGTAGGGTGTGGTGGTCAAATTCACGATCAATACATCCTACGTGTGGCCCCCGACTTAGAATGGCACGCAGCATGTCTAAGATGTCAAGAATGTCAACAGTTTCTTGATGAATCCTGCACGTGCTTCGTGAGAGATGGAAAGACGTATTGCAAAAGAGATTATGTTAGGTAAGATTTTTAAAACCATTACATAAACGATTGTAAACGATGTCTTGTTGTACACCATAATAGATGAGCAAACTTTGACAAAGGTAATGTTGACTATTATATAGTGGTGGATAGTATTTTAAAAGAGGTTTACTTTGAAAGTAAATTTCAATTAGTGTATTCCTTTCATTCGGTTAATAATACAAAGAACGTTTTTTCGGTAGCATTTATAGTGTGTTTACTTTTAGTCTAAAAGTGTACCGCATAGTGGTAGGGCCAGATGAGATGTGTTAAAATTCTAACCTAACGTTTGGCCTGCATAATCGGGTCCCGCTAAATCAACTCAACTTCTCAAGTTACCGTCAACAAACCGAACCACACAAGATGTTCAAGATGTACAACATCACTAAATTCAAAAATCAAGCTTCTGCTTTTTCCTAAAACAAATGCCAGATCTATAATTGCTAATATTGCGAAACTAAAGTATGTCATGACTTTTTTAACCTTTTGAAATTTTTGTTAGATACTGATGGATTTGATAAGTAATTATAAAATTCGTTTTAATATTTAATTATTATTTATCAGTTATCACTTATTTTAATTATTTATATTAAAAGTAACCGCCCACTTACATATCTCACCGATGAAACAATAATTATAGTTTTAAGTGTAAAACATTTTAATTTTAGTTTTTTAATTAAGTTTCACTAAACAACGACCTGATTGGATTAATGGAAAACTGAAAATTACATTGCGAAATTTTTTTTGCATTAATCTATCATTCAAAATAATTTTCTCTTCATATCCGCATGTTTTCATTAAACCCGCAATTTGCTTTATTCTGTTTCATGAAGCAGACGGAACCTAAACTGCGATTGTTGATATTCGACTTCCTAAACCTATAATGGATAATTTTTTACATAGTTTTAATTAATATTTCCAGAAAAGTACAGTGGCGAGCAAAAAAAACTGGGGCAATTAATCCAGGCATGTCCTCACATCCCTCAAAAGTATAGTTATCACTGCCTTTTGCACTTGATTCAGTTGCGGAATTCTTACAACTTTCAAATTGATAAGGATTTCACATATGTCAATTTAACAGGCATTTTTATTTCATACCACAGCTCATACAACTAAAATTTAGGGTATCCCCGTTTTTTCTGCACGCAACTGTACCGGGTTACCCATTTTCGACAGTTTTACTTGTTATCTCGGTAATTATTGAACTTATCAAACAACTGATGTAGGTGTCACGAGATGTATTTGGGAGAAACTAAAAATTGTAAAAGCAGAACTTAAAAATATTGTCTTGTTTAGAAGATACGGGGGTGAAACGAAAAATTGTCGATTTTAAATTCATCCCCTGTATGTTTTATTACTAGTAATAGAAGAAAATGTTTCCTATGAAAATTTCTTAGTTTGCTAAGTAAAATATTATGCCGCCCAAACATCGGATCTACCAGGTCGAGTAAAAAAGTTATCGCATTCAACTTTCTCACTTTATATGGAGCACCGTGTATATTTTTAGACAAAAAAAGGTGCATTTTTAATCGTCTTTTCATTGATTTAATATAGTTTATTATTTAAATAAGTGAATCATTTTAATTTTTATATTAAATCGGTAGTAGGCTATGCATTATGATGTAAGAAAATTAAATAAAATGTGGTACATTTTTGGCAACGATTTCTAACCGATCGTAGAGCATTAATAATAGGAACGGATTTTAATTTTATAAATGCTGCATGGATTGCTTCAAGAAGCTATTCCTGTTCCTTGGTTCGTTTATAGATCTCTAACTGTAGATGACCCCATAAAAAAAATCTGGAAGTGTCAGGTCAGGTGAGCGCGGCGGCCATCTAACAGGTCCATACGTTCCCAATCATCTATCTGTGAAGTTTATATTTAAATATTCCCTGCCTCTTAAGACATTATGGCTGGGAGCACCATCTTGCTGAAAATATGTATTAGTTCGTTCTTCCAAAGGTTCGTCTTCAAGCAAATTTAAAATATTATATTCAGATATCTTTCAGTATTCAAGTTTTCTTCACAAATTGTATAGACAAACCTGTGTCCTTTTAAAAAACAACTGATATTATAACCAACTCTACCCTGTCGGCGAACTGGTCTCAATAAATACGGGTCGGCGTTGGTCCAGTACCTTTCATTGTACAAGGGACAAATTTAAAATCGACAATTTTTCGTTTTACCCCGGTATCTTCTAAACTAGCAAAACATTTCAAAACTTTACTTTTACCATTTTCAGTTTGTCCCAAATACATCTCATGACAGCTATATCAGTTTTGTGATAAGTTCAATAGTTACCGAGACAACCAGTAAAAGTGTCGAAAATGGGTAACCCTGTACATGATAAAAATATACTTTGTTGTTTGCCAATTAGGAAAAATTACTAAAATCTTAAATTCCTTTACGACTATAGTATGCAAATAATAAGCGTATTTTGATGAGCAAATAAATCCTCTCTCCGATATATGTAACAGGATATGCGAAATTCGAATATTTCAATAGAGCGTCAACTGAAAATGTTATGATCTTAACCTTTGCAAGTCAAAATAATGCGTGTACATGCTTCATTGCTATGGTATCGATTGGTAACAACAAATGTTAAAAAAGTTAAAATGTTTTTCAAATATCGAACTTGACTTGTTTTAGCTTTGATCAAAATTCTTGAGGAATAGTTCAGGAGTTGAAGTGAATCAAATACAGATTTGAAATCTCCACAAAAAGTGCATTCGAATGACACCCATGCGACCACATAAATACTTTAACTCTAGTAAGCATTTGTGATTTTCAATGCTTTTGAAAGAAACCCACAGTACCACAACTTTGTTGACCTTAACCCAATAGGCATCACCCGATTGAATTGAATGGAACGGATCTCTGTGATCAAACTGACCTGCGAGGATCAAGCTATCTAGAGCACTCGCTATTAGGAGGCTCACGTAAAGTTAGAAGTTGAAATTCTTGAATATGTGTTTAGCGTGGTTTAGTTTTAACCTCAGTTTGTGAAAGATAAACAGGTGTTCAAGTTATGACCTTCACTTTTGTGTGATATCCGATCCGTGTTAGCAACGCTCGCTAATTTTCTACAGTGCTACAGAATCGCCAGAATTTTGCATGAGTGAGAATCATTTTTCCAAATTTTTGAAGAGTATAACCAACTATGTTATTTAATACGGTGTGCGTAACCATGTTTAGAAACTATTATAAAAGTGACATTCACCTCCATAAGATGACAAGGTATGTGGGTTACAGAAACTGGCAGTATTACCAGATTGTTCTAGTAATAATAATTTGGTAATGTTTGATTGTCTTTGCGCTTCTCTAAATAAACTGAACCAAGAAATGAATTTTTGCAAGAAAAATAAAAGGAACGATTTGCAACTGGAGAAACATGGAAATTAGATATGAACCGAAATAACTAAATTAAGCTACAGAATTCTACAGTTACAGTAAAACGTTTTGTCTTACTCTCAAATATTGGTAGGTAAGTCAGTGATTTAATGTTGCTGTAATTAATTGCATCTACAATAATAGACGTTTTTACTTCAACTCCATAACTTAAAACTAACTCTTGTCAAGAGAAGAGTCATTTAGTCGTCTAAGTCATAAATTAAGAATAGAAATAACTGACCGTCGAGGATCTATCAACGGAAGTGTTTTGAAAATCCCACTTACCAACTACATAGAAACAGTGAACAATAAATAAAAGCTTATTGTTAAGTACTACTGATTGGTCCTTAAGAAGAACTGTTGTACATCTGGATAACTTACAGACAAAATTATGTACTTATTCTTCCGGCCAGATTTGTTCTGTAACCGTGTTCTAGCAAAGCAATCACAATGTTTTCGATATTAATGAATATTAAACCTGAGAACAATATTTATAACGATGATCCGTGGATCTAAATTTGAGTACTTTGCTTTGAGAGATGTTTTAGACACGTTGAAAGAATATAAAGAGGCTAAATGTTTCTCAACATTTGCTGTAAAGAAATATGACGAAGAAAACGATATCCTCAACATACAAAATTTTGGGGATTTGAAATCTGTTACCTTATTTAATTGGCGGTTACAATCACGAAACTTTTGCAAAGCTTACAACCTCTAAACCTAATAACATTTTTTTGTTATTCATTGTGGAAACCTATAACCTTATACGTTGGATGAAGTGGTGAAGACTCAAAAGGAAGACGAACACGTTTACGTACAAAGATTCTAATTCTAACCACAGAAAACGGAGTAAAGGAGGAAGAAAAATAACAGTAATAAAACTTAAACAGAAGCATGACTTTCAATTGTATCCGTACAAATACTGCTTTCATAGTTCGCATACAAGTGTAGCAAATAATCAGTAATTTCTAGAAATTAGAAATGTAGTCGGTAAAATAGATAAATTTAAAAAACGGATTATATTAATACTGTTCGTAGGATTATATATCTTTATTGTTCTAACACATGGTATTTATATTAGAGGGCGAGTATGTATTCAGTTTTTCTGACCGCGAGAAGTGAACTAAGACGAACGCTCTACGTTATAGGCGCCAAAAAGAGAACAGTAGGGTAAAGCATGTTGTTTAGTGCAGCATGAAAACATCCACTTTAAAAACTAAGACGTTATTTTTATGTGCACACAGAACTGCACAGTATTAAAAGGAAAGCGTTAAATTATACAAATGCATATGTAATAGAGATTAATAGAGAAAATATTTAATTTGATTTCAATTGTGTACAAGTAGGTGATTCATAACTACAATTAACGTCTTCCTGTCGCTTATGGACGTCTTTATTTATCGTATACGACTACATATATCAAATTTCCATGGACCTCTACACAAAGCAATTACGAAAACTAATTAACGAAAAAAATGCGCATGTACTAACGGTTACAAACAGAACAACTAACAATAAAATTAGTATAACTATTTATTAAGTGCAGAACACTGTCGTCTAAATTTCCATCATTCACCGAAACTATTAAAATGGTTCCACCATTATCTTTTATCGGAACTTTGACTCGGCTTTTATTTTTTTTGGTAAGGAATGTTGTTTTTTTTTCAAGTTTCACCGTTACATTTACGCCAACTGTTCATAATAGGCCTTGCAAATAAACCAAATATTTTAAATTGCATTGAAGGTAATCTAAATATGGTGTGGCCATGTTCTCCATGTTCCCTATTACATATTTCTTTTCCATAATTAACCACTTTTGTAGTTCTTTTTTGTACTACACATGAATGGTAAGCACCGTTGTCCATAACAATTAAAAATGGCTCTTGTAGATTTGGTAATACCCGATTTTTCAATCACCTTTCAAAATTTGTCGCCACCATGTTATAGTGATTAATCGTACGATTTTGAGTTATTATATTCTAGCAAAATACAGGTCGTAGTTTCAAATCCTACTCGAGGTAAACTTTCTATTTATGTATTTAATAAAATTAATAATTATTTTTAATTACATACGATTTTGAGATTACGAAGAATATTAAGCTGCTATTCTGAATAAAAGCATCTATTTCCGGCGTACAAGATCGAAGAATAATTCGAATTGTTTATATTGTGTATTGATTTGCCTAAACCTTGTTGGTGATCCTCTAGCAAACACCCACGCCTCATCTAGAAATGCAACTGGTAGAGACGATGACGCGGATGCAACGTTTACTTTTTTGCAAAGCGCTAGCCGATAGCAATTCCTTTTAAATTTGAAACCAATATTCAATATTTTACATATGGTAAGAGGAGGAGCAACTAGCAATTCTTTCTCTTCCAATTTTTAAGGTGTGTCTTGAATGTAAATATGTCCGTCTCAGCATACTTGGAATAAACTAAATATTGTATGTTGTAGACCTGCAGATATATAGCTAGTTTATTAAGTTCTGACGACGTTTCTCAAGGCATCGTCAAAACGATATTTAAGACGTATGAAAAGATCAGAATCATATTGTCTAACGCTAAAACCAAAATCAAATTCGAAGATCAAGGCATATACGAAATTCCATGTGGAGACTGACGGAACGTACGTAGGTTAAACAAACAGACGAATCAGTGCTAAGCTGGAAGAACAACGATTAGCAGTAAAGAAAACATCACAACCTCATCTTAGATACACGTTCAATCGACGTTACACAATAACAACTTTGATAACACCAGAAGGATAGCAACAGCAGAACATCTAACCAAGAGAATAATAATACAATATCCGAAACAACGCATAGACACTGCCTAATACATGGAAGTTGGTATTAAACAAAAAGCGTCCACTAACATCGCACAATAGACATGGAATGCACAGCAGACATGAATTCAATTTGAATAACACCAAAGTGGTAAATGAGGCTTTTCCGAAAGGTCGCCGAATCAACGAAGATTTCTACAAGAATCTAAACAACACATGAGATCATGGACCCCGAAGAAATATATATATATATATATATATATATATATATATATATGCGCAATACCGTTGTTTCTCTGGGGGTTGTATTGCATCTGCTCCTGTTGCCTCTGACTCCTGTCAATACAAAAACGACGTTTCGGCATATTTATATTTGTTACAAACTAAAAACACGCAGACAAATCAAATTATGCCAGACATTTCATAGTAAAGAATCAGCTTAGGATTAACAAAACAACATTTTTGTAATCAAAAAGGCAAATTAGATGTTTTGGAAGTATTCGAAATTTATAAACATAAACAGAAATTACCTTTAATGAACGAACAGGTTGATATTATAGACTCACTTGTAACATATTTTAAATATAGAAGTATAATTTACATCAAGTTTGCTATTTTACCTTAATGATTTGTTACCAGAACTACTTGTTTTTAATAAATAATTATATTGACATTGTGGAATTGTATTGTATTTAAAACGTTAGTGCTATAAAAGTCGTATTTGCTTTCTTCAGGTTCTCTTCAACTGCTTGGATCGACTCCCAGTAACACGGAACCGAATCAAACAGTTGAAGAGAACCTGAAGGTGACACATGGGATTTTGCCGAAATGTCGTTTTTGTAATCACAGGAGTCAGTGACAGCAGCGGGAGAAACAACGGTATTGCATACTACACGCGCGGTAACCTGAAATTAACCTATATATATATATATATATATATATATATATATATATATATATATATATATATATATATATATATATCCAACTATAATCACACAAATTTTAAACAAACACCCTCGGTAATCTGTGCTTGATAGGTACAAGTTCGAAGTTAGCTTCGCCTTTTTTCCGATAAAACCGTTGATCCTTGTGTCGATGTGATGTTCGGCATGTTAAAGATCGCTTGCTGAGGGTAAAATTCCCTTAGTTAAAGCAAAACTCTGGTAAGAGTAGTGTTAATAACCAAAGTGGTTCATGCACATAAAGATTTCTGGAAATCCGCTATTCCTAGCTCTTGGCCTACATTACAGGAGCGTCCCTTACCGGAAACTACCAAACCAGTTCTCAAAATAAGTAGGTTGTGTTACTTTGGGTGTTTAGTTAAGGTTTATGACAAGCATCAATTGTTGCCAGATATTGGCTTGTTATATTTTTAATGTTTTACTTATTTTGTTAATGAAACGAAACCCACTGAACTATCCTTAACAGCGCTTTTGAAACGTCATACAATAGTTCAAGTGACGCGTAATAAAAAATTCACTAAATAGCTACAAGATTGCAAACAAATAATTTTCATTATAGAAATAGACCGAATTAACCGATTAACACGTATTGAAAATTTATTCACTAGCACGACTATTTTCCAAAAATTGGATTAGTTAAAAAAATCTTTCAAAATTCAATTATACAATCGACTACGTATTTTATTTTTATTTATTTATCCGTAATTGATGAGATGAAGAGAAGGTACACAACGATTTACCTGAGTTTTCATGAGACATTCAGCTGGGAGCACCATCGAGGTTTTATGTGTCACATTGCATTTATTCTGTCCCTACGAGAAAACGAAGGATACGTGTTAGTAAACAGCGTCCCGATGTGCGATTTAGAAGGGCCAAACAGGAAGGATACCCGTAAGGAACTATTGCCTATTTATGGCGATCAAACCCTTTCGAGGCAACCTGTCCATAGTTTGGTGCAGAAGGACTAATGGTAGCAAAATAGTTGCTGACCTATTCGGACATTTAAGCAACAACTGTCTGCATTTTTCAGATGATGATGCTGTAAAATAGGCTGTCACCACTTGGCTATATCATTAATTGAAGGAATTCTACACCGCAGGATTCCTCTACCTTATTCGCAGGTGGCCCCATACAATTAATGTTGTTTTCATCTGTTTACTATGTGAATTGCCTTTCCCTGGCACGTAAGTAAGTTAGTTAAACAAAAATACCAATTAGTTATTTTCACATCAAAACATTCAAGTAATTGAATAATGTGTGCTAAACGATTAATGCAAATACTTATTTCGTGATTAAATGTATGTATCAAGGCATAATTAAAATAAAAATTTGTATAACCAATAGACCAGCTGTATGATATTTGATCATAAAAATCTTGCACTCTTTTGAAAGCTTAATTAATATTATATATAACATTTATTATTTTCAGCGATTTTCTTTCTGATAAACTGCTTTGTTTCAGGCTATTTGGTACAAAATGCGATAAATGTGGTTCATCGTTTAGTAAAAATGACTTTGTTATGCGTGCAAAAAGTAAAATATATCATATAGAGTGTTTTCGATGCTCTGCGTGTGCGCGACAACTTGTACCGGGCGATGAATTTGCTCTTAGAGATGGAGGAGCTCTTTATTGTAAAGAAGATCATGATGTTATGGAGAAAAGTTCAGCACCGTCAACACCACATCCGGGAACAGAAAGTAACAATAACACAAGCCTTAGTAATAACAACCATAGTAGTACGAGTACTGAATTAGGATGTATGTCGGGTAAGTGTACTAATTTTTTAATACATTTAAAATTCGTCATGATTAGTCAAGTACAGTCAATGAATGTATTACATGATGTCTATTAAGACTAAAAACGGTGAGGGATATAATTTAGTTGTACACGTTGATATGAAAAGGATTATCTAGGCGTGAACTACTGACCATTACAAAGCTACATTTTCACCCTTTATACATTTTTGATTACATAAGGATGAATCACCCTTTAACTTTGTATAAAATTTGTTTGTGTTCATAATTCCTTAGATTTAAGAGCATCGTGTACAATTTATTGTAATAAGTACCGGTAATGGAACACAATCAGCCATGTATAGTGTCAATTTAACTTCTGGTAAGAAATGTAAAATTATTTGTTAATTAAATATCAGAATGTGAAATGCATGTTTTCATTCATTCGTATCATATTATATAAAATACCTGATAAAATGCTTGGTGAAAACCTCTGGATATCGTTCATTCATTCAATCCATTTACTTTATTACAATGTTTTGAAAAATTTTCATCAGTAAAATGGCAAAACTTAGAAATAAAGATTAAAAATATACAACAAAGTTGACATAATCCCGTGTTTTTTTGAAAATAATTTAGTTTACAGCCAGTGGCGCGCCAACTTTGTCGAGCGCCGTCGTGCAAAAGCATTGTTATCAAAAAAATTAACAAACCTTGTTATAAAATAGTAGAATTTTTTTTTGTTCTATCTTGGACACATTCAGCTTAGCATTTCTCAAGTTAAAATGATACGAATATTTACCGAACTGTTAATAGAAATGATTTAACATGGGATGTTAGAAAATGAATAAAATTATTTTGAAAATAACCTTATACAATAATTTTAAATTTCAAAATTTTATTCATAGATGCAAAAATTTAGACAAAATTATTGGAACATTAAACAGAACTGCACTTTACGCGCTTTGTTTTTGAAAATTGTTGTACCATTATGCCTTCATGTTTGCCCCGTTGTCGAAGCCTTGACCGCGTAAATTAAAAATATCTAATCTATAATTTTCTAACTTCGATAACAAAAAATTTGTTAAACTTTCACCAGTAACATCGGTAACAGAACTAAAAGTGTCCTTAAATATTATCGGGTGTACAGTCGAGGATGATTTAGCTTTCTTCGCCATGTTTATAGTTTTAGATCTAACGTTACTTCCCAATAAAGTTATAACTTCGTTTTGGATTTCCCCAAGATAATGGGCGCTTTCATTTGAGACCGGTTACCATATTCAGACATAATAGGATCGAATTTTGCGATCATATCGATTCATTTCGAAAAGTTGCCATTATTTTTTACATTAGTAGTACCTCGAAAGGCTAAGTCTGTTCAGTGAAAAATTGAACCGTATCAAAAATACGCTCAATAAGGGCATGCCAATATTTTGTTTCTTTATTGAATATCTTTTGTGCTTCAGAATCTATAGTTTTATACTTTTTGTTCGATTTAAAAGATCTGTCCATTACTTAAAATCTGGAAATGTAACTTACTTTTTTCGTGGTAACTTAACTGATGCCAATCATTAAACCCATTATCGTTACTTACTTTTCGCAGAATTTGCAACATTAAAGATTTTCCAATAAAAACAAAATACAGAATTCTTTTCTTTAGAATATAACATCCATTCTCGTTTAACTTATACATTATTATGTAAAATTCTAGTAAAATACACGTCAAAAAACTTACGTCCTGATTTATCTTTAGGGTAAATCTGATTTTTAATCTGATAATGACCTGGATCATTATCTACTAATAATTGAACATAACGGGGAAGTGGCCACAACCTTGGATCCTTGGAAAGTGGCAAAAGTTTCTCTTTAATCGTCATCAAGTTTACAACCTTTGCTAGAAGTTGATTGTAGCTGAATATTGATACTGCCGTCAAGTTCCTTCTCCAGCAGTTCATCAGTAGTTGAGCATACTGTAGGAATTAAGAAATCGGACACCATTTGGCTGCTACTTGGTTCAGTTTCTAATACCGCCGTTGATGTAGACAGAAGGTCTTTATTTTCTTGAGAAAGGGTTGGTTTTTGAAAACACGTTGTTATTTTTGCATTAGTTTTTTCACAGTTTTCTTCTCGTTTTCGTTTGTTTTCATATCCAGAAAGTTTCTTTTTTCTTTATTCCTCTTTAGACATCTATATATAAATCCAAATTAATTCACTTCATATTTTATTAATTGCAAAAATAATTCAATCGTGAAAATAATAAAAAAGAAATGTTTAAATATTCCTGAGGTTGCGGCACAACTTTAAAGTAGTTTATTTAAAACAAGATGGGTAACAATTAAAAATATTTAGTGCTTAAACGTGAAAAAAGATGATTAAAACAGTTACTTTTTCACGAAATTGATTACAAAACTTTTAAGTTATCAATTCGAACTAATAACTAACTAAGTAATAAACGACTAAACGAACACAAAGTTTATTAGGTAAATAAATATCAATATTAAAATTACTTCTTTTATTTATCAAACGGTATGGCAATATAAAACAAATCTATCAACAGAACTCTTTTATGTAGGAGGTCGAAATACAAGTCACAGAATACAAGTTGCAACGCGAATAATTGTATACTCGTTAAAATACAAGTTGAAACGCAACGAGACACTATTTTCTTTTCTTTTATTATAAGTTTCCTTATGGACGTTCATAACAAAACTTATAATAAATTAATATTAGTCAAGTTGCTTTGGTATGTGTGAATCTTTGCTATATTGCGGGCTCACCTTCCATATTAGTAATTTGATTGCAATATCATTATATTTAAAATTTACATCAGTTTTACATACATAAAGACAAAATTTACATCGATTGGGGTTTGAATCTCGATAGCGCAATTGGTAGCACGGTACTCTAGCAAAAGTGCAAGTCGTAGGTTCAAATCCTACTTGAGGTAAACTTTTTATTTATGTATTTAATAAAATTAATAATAATTTTTAACTACTATTTTCGTTTTATTTTTTTGTATTGTTGAAAATGTATAAATTGAGAGGCGCCGATGGGCGCCCGTGCATCCACGGCGTCTTCGTGCAACGCAGGAGTTGCCCATATGGACGGCGCGTCGAATTTGCATAATAATAAGTTACATAAAGAATCTAACATTAACAATTAATTCACAAGCCCCAACGTATATGCGAAAACATTTATTTTCCCTATAAATATCAATATCAATAAAACAAAATGGGATTGTGGGTAATTTTGAATTTTATACTTACGTGCAAAGTGGGTTGCGTAATACGCTGTATGATGACAAACACGTTACAGTTTCCAATAAAATGGCGCAACATACAGGGAAGCAATACCCTTCACAACGAGAATAAACGAAGTCCGTTTGGGCCTTAAAGCTATAGCTTTTCTGAATTATTTATCATTGTACAAACTCATTATTATTTAGAACAAGGTTGACATTTTTATAAATATTATTAACAGACATGTACTTTTTATTATTATCAAAATCGTCATCAAATAATTTAATTTAATTAGAGATTATCTTTTTCAGAACTTTCACTCAAACTGCTATTATCACTTCAGATTTAGAATGAAATTGTTTTTGGCGTAATAATAAGTAATAATACCAATACATTACATATACATTGGGAAGATTAGATTAGTATAATGCCAACATGTAACTGATTTCCAGTTCTGATTTAGGTTGTTCGAGGAACCTATTCTTTTTAAGGACGTAGTTGGCACCCATGTTTCAGAATATTTTTGTTTAGACCATTTTCGCCGGACTTATTCACCACCGCTACCAAGCTCAGTGATAATAGCAGTAACATGTTCACTTTCACTTGAATAATTTCCATTGCCATGTGTTTCATTTTCAGATAGACTTGGTGCATATCCTGGATCCCTGTCGCTATTCTAATGCTTATTTACCGAGTCTGAAAAAATTATGATGTATTTAAAAAATCCAAATATCGGTTACAATGAAATAATACCCATCGGTTGATTTACTTGTGTTTGGAAAATGATCTACTTCAGTGTACCTTCACTGTACAGACTGTACCAAATTGAATCCGTTGCTGTTTGGTAATATTACAACTAATTTTATGATATCCTGGACAATAAATGTATTCATTTGGCATAATAAATTACTAGGTACATGTTTCAATGTTTGTGTCAATACTTAAGAAGCGTGGTACGTTGAGTTCATGTTATAAACAAAACCAATTGAAACTCCAAAAACAACACAAGCTTTATCTACGAGCAATCACGTGTTCAACCAAATTATGTGAAATTTACCAAATCAGCTGAGGGCATATAAGCCAGGACTGTAACAATCTATCAGGCGTATGCGCATAAGCAATTCCGATGTTACAATTCTGCAAAGTTGGTTCTTGCGCCTAAGTAAATTAAATTAGAATATAATGTTGATGTTTGTGAATCCATACGTCCTTCTGATATAATAAGCGAATTAATTTAATAAGGTCATGCGCTCTAAAACCAAAACCTAACTGTAGTAACTCTTACGCCCTTCTGATATGCCGTCCTCGATATCATTTCGATTGAATTCAGCTCGAAATGGTAAGGTAGCAACCTCAACAGAATTTTATTACTCCGCTTTGCCATTCAATTGGATTAGATGTAAAAGTTCTGATAAAATCATGTTTGAATCAAAGTCGATTTGCTTGTCTTGTAGTCATTCTTCCATTTGACCTTGTGGGGACGATGATGTTGGAACTTTCTTTAACTTCAGGCTGTGGTAGGAGGCATTGTCCATAACGATTACTGCATTATCGGAAACTTTATGTAATAATGCAGAAAACCGTTCTTAAATTACTACAACGATCATCTCTTCATGTTAATCAGATGTTTTTTTTTATTCTCAAAAAGTAGTTGTCCATCACTCACGAAATCCACCTCGGAGCCAACACGTCAAATGATGAGGCGTTTTCCTTTTCCGGGAGGAAAATGAAATTATATTGTCGTTGGTCCAAACCTTTTGTTTTGTAAAACCTTCGTGTATCCACCTTTCGCCAAGATAATAAATCGTTCGTCCTTAATTTCTAAATTGCTTAATACTGTTAAGATATCTTTATACCAACTTCAACACGTTCAATTAAAACACTTTTTCGGCTGCGCTTCAAATATTTAAAAGGATGCATGTGATTAGTAATATTTTCACAGACTATTTACTTAAAATTAATACCTTATCAGTTTACATAATGATGATCGACGCATTTGTAGTAAATTTTTACGATTGCATATTATGTTTAATATTTTTTCCAAAGTAGGAAGCTCATTGTTGTAAAATGAGGTGTATATTATTCGACGGACTAATTTATTCATAGTGTCATAAAAAATATTCTCCTTACTCGTACTTAATGTCGAATCCATACTTGGAAGCTTAAGAACCTCATAAACGACATATAATGAATTAAGTTCTTATAATAACTGATTCGTTCAGCTGCAATTTCTGCAAACAGGCATCAAACACACAAAAAAGAAGGAATAAACTAAAAACGTAAAGAAAAATGTAAAAGACAGCTAGCCATGGGAAAGTAAAACGTTCCTCTTAATTTAAAAACAAGGTATAGCTGCACCGAAAGTCATATTGAAACCAGCTTGTTCGCATCTCCATTATGTTTGTTATGTCATCACGTCTACAACAACATTCCAAATTTAATTAATGTATAATTAGTTTCAATTCTATGACATCAGATAACTGAAAACGAAAAAAAGCTAATAATTAAACTATTTCATGCTAAGTTATTTTAATATGAATACACTTTATTAAATCGAAGTAATAATGAGTCCATTAGATCTTCCTAATTTATTTTACGTCCGGCAAATCGGTCGCGTTCTTTCAGATATCAGCTAATTGACAACAACGCGCATAAACGGTTACCTAAAGGTAAGCTCACTTAAAATAGACCCATTTCAGCTTCGCATAAGAGAATTCAAAATTGAACTGACATCGAAAAATTGGTTTTTGGAAAATGCGAAAATGTTCAACTGTGTATGTGAGTGTGACCGTATAAGTATCATCAGCCGGTATATTTCATATATTTGGTTTAAATTTGAAAAAAGGCTTTAAGAACTAAATATCGAAACCATAGTAAATTTTGACTAAGATCTGTAAAAAAAGAGACAAGATTCGAATTTCAGATACTTATTTACGGCCTAAACTTCTAGACCCAGCAAATTTTGATTGAGATCTGTACATTGGGAGGCGAGTATAAAAAATAAGCCGTTATGTGTCTAATAGACAATCATATTGATTTACAGGGTATTTTCTTCATAGGGCAAGTTTTTTTTATTTGGAAATACGGTCACAATAACCGCAGTAACCGTGCTAATTCCTCAAGGTCAACTATAGCTCCCCGACTTGAAATGAATAACACGTTATAACTTGTCTAGGGAACAAGACAGCTTACTTTAATGTTTCTTACGATTATTATTATTATACAATATATCGGTAACCGTGCATCACAGTTAATGGTAGGAAGTATAATAAGTAAGAACATTGTCTACTCGTGTACCAGGACTATGCATGTATTCTGTGTTCAAAGGTTGTAAACATACGGCATTAAATATATAGTATATGAGTTTTGGTAAACCTTTAACAACTTTTCATTTATCATTACACGAGCTTTATCAATTTACATATATATCATTTAAAAGTGTGTGCCTATCATGTTCTTGGGATAATAAACCAAGAAACCACTGTTATCAGATAACAGCTACCTGTTAGCAAATAAGAAGTATTTGTTAGCATATACCTAGTTGGTATAGCCCTTTACGTGTTTATCTGTTAAGTTAACTACCTATATATTATAATCAGACGAATTTGAAAGGATTCTTGTAGGCAAATCCATATGAGAAAGTAACAATGAACTTGATACAAGTTTAATAGTAACACAATAACCAAAAATATACTCTAACAGAGAAAAAATAGAGTACCATCAATAAAGTAGATCAAGGTTGTCATATGATAGATAGTAACATTCTGTATGTATAATTGTTCTATAAAATGACATAATTACTCATTATGCAAGAGTCAAGGTAATACCCATGCATTATATTTCTTCGTTATGGTATCTTCAGTAGAACACAACGTATCCTACTCCAGTTCACTACTATTTGTGCTTTGGTGTAGACAAAATCTCAAAGTAGTTATCTTTTGAAGCATGACGTATACTCCTCATGACCTGATACACTTAGTACAATGTTGTGGGAGGTGCTGTAGTTGATGAGTATTCCCAAAGTGACGTACACAGCAAGACTTTTTTATTCAAGATTTTTATGGTACCTAATTTGTGAAAATTAAATATTTTTTGTTTAAACTATGAATTTCTGTAGTACTGCAACAAATAATTATTTAACTCATCTTTATATACGTTTAATTACTTTTCTACATTAATTTTTCTAATTACTCATATTTACTTAAATTCTTAGAAATCCATATTAATTAACTATATTAACATCATCTAGCAATACCTTGCTTTGATCAGAACTACTTCCGAACAGATTAGAGAAACTACTTGTTTCAATTGAGGTGTCTAAAAACAATTTCTTTGTTTAATTAATTAAACGTAACAAATGTTTATATAAATTTAAGGCACTAGAACCTCAATAAATATTTGTTTCATTCCGAGTTAAATTTTGTAGTCGGGTATCATCTCTACTACTGGTTATGCAGCATCCCACGAACAAATTCAATAAGTTCCAATAAAATTATATGGTCATGTTCGTAGAGTTCTCACGATTAATAGTATCCTACGGCTACTAACTCCCATGACCTGAAAATTTGACTGTGGTACTATACAGAGAGTCTCGCACGTAGTATTCAGGTTTACATTTTTTGTTTACTCCTACCGAACTGAAGTATTAAGGCTAAGATATTATACACGATTTCCTACAGATCCTGTATTCGGATGCGGTTTCGTAAATTATTGCTTGAAAAACTTTTTACATTTTTACATTAATTTATTTTTAGGGCGCAACGTATGTTTGTTATTATTGTTGTTTATTGAATAAACGAATTACTTATAGAGTATTTAATTTTGTGTCTTATTTATATCTGTTTCTGTGTGTAAGTGTTAACTCATGTTATTCTTTCTGCTTTGTTTTTTACTTCTCTCTTTTTGAAGTTAGAGTTTTATGTTTAAAATGTTCATGGAGCTCTATAACCAATAAAAAGACTGATGTTTGATAATATTTATACTAGTCTTGTGCAAATAATAGCTGCTGGGTTTTACTTACTACAATGTGTTGGGTTAAAGACTTCCATTCATAATTGTTTTGCGGGATTAATATAAAACCAATGAATGAATTAAAACGCAATAAAACTCAAGTGGTACCATCCTAGGAATAAGCATATTTCTAAAAAAAAAAGAATTCGGTTGATTTGTATAGCAAACTTATTATAGTGTCCGGAGCACAAAAAAAATTGATGGTATGTTTCCTTGTCCTACAACACAGTGATCTTGATGAAATTTCAACTAAAGTTATCCCATTCTTCGGAAATGCTTTAAAACCACAAAATAAGGGCTGGTTTCTATTACCACCCTTTAGGGTGGTAGTAGCACCTCCAAGGTTGGTCAGAATATTCCTTGGCTCAAAAAAGCAATGTTTACTTAATTTCAACTCACTTGATCTGCAAATGAAATAAAGAAAACCGTGAAAAAACGTCTCGATGCTGACAGTTTTTTTTTCAAATCAATCGCAATGCTATTTTTAACTTTGAAGTACACGCGCCTAATTTAGTTACGTAAGTAACAGCGCGGTGTATTTTTTACACCATGTCAGAAATTCACCACAACTTATAACAAATAATTCCGCTCAAATGGGAACCATATATTTGTAAACACCCTTCTAACTTAGATTGAAAATTTTCGGTTATTCGACGGAGTCTGCTCCGTTGAATTATCTCAATTTCTTGTTTGATGTTCGATGCTTCAGAAATCTGCAAAAAAATTGCATGCCGGAAGATCAAGAGATTTTGCGGCCAAATTATATTTTTGTCAAAAGTCAATGTTTCCATGACTTGATTGTTGTTTTACAGTTACTGGCATTTAAACCGAAACATGGAGAAGTGGTCAGGCGTTCATAGTGCGTTTTGCGTAAAATCGTTTTATAAAAATGGTGAGTGTGTGACTTCGGTACAACGATTGTTTCGTAATAATTTCAATGTTCCACGACATGGTAGTGTGCCGTCCGTTCATGCAATTATACAGTGGGTAAGAAAGTTTGTAGAAACTGGCTCCACATTAAACTTGAAGCATAACGGGGCATTAGGGTCTGTAAGAACGGCGGAAAACATTGATAGAGTGCGAGTAGCATTAACACGTAGTCCACTGCGTTCTGCAGTGAAATATGCTTCTGCACTAAACATTACTGACGCATCGTTACGACGAATTTTACGTAAAGACTTATCTTTCCACCCTTACAAAATTCAAGTCGTTCAAGAGTTGAAAGATGGTGATATGCTTACTCGCAGGATTTTCAGCGAAGAAATATTGCGACCTGTACATGATGATGGAAACTTTATTCACCACATGTTTATGCCAGAAGAAGCACATTTGCATTTAAACGGATATGTAAACAAGTAGAATAGCCGCTATTGGAATGACAACCCAGGAGAGATACACCAAAATCCATTACATGGTCCGAAACTTACAGTGTGGTGTGCAATTTCATCATCTGGTATTATTGGTCCATATTTTTTCCAACGTGGTAGAGAAAACACCACAACTGTTACGGAAAACCGCTACACATATGATCAGAACATTTGTGATGGAAGAGTTGCCTAGGTTTCCGGACATCAATTATTTTTATCAGGACGGGGCTACAAGTTATACTGCTCGCGTATCTATGACTGCTTTAAGGGAACTTTTCACCGGGCCGACTGATTTCCAAACATGGTGACATTTCGTGACCCGCAAGATCCCTGATCTTTCAGCACATGATTTTTTCCCTTGAGGATACAGTAATAGACCACATACCTTACCGGAATTAGCAATAAATATTACACAAGAAATTGAGCGAATTCAACCGGTCCTGTTCCGTCGAGTTATGGAAAATTTGCTATCTAGATTAGAAGAGTGTTTACGCAAAAATGGGTCTCACTTGAGCGGAATTATTTTTAAGACCTAAAATGGCATACTTTCCTCTACTCAAACCTGTAAAAAAAGTTTTCATAATATCACAATACCCAATTTTCTGAAGAAATTGGGTACTTCAAAATTTCCGCTTCACTGGCGGACCCTATATTATCACAAACGGTCTTCAGAGAATATGTGGATTGTTTTCAGTAATTCATGCATGCCTAGTGGTTCTAAAAATGCTATTAATTAAATATATATTAAATATATCTGCACAAAATACAATTCAAATAACCTTCTTTATTCTTTGCATCATCATTTGGTTTACCAATATCAAAATAAATTCTTATTACAGTGATTATTTTTTGACGTTTATAGTGGGAGTAATCTACCTATATTATTACCGCGAGAATAATTTCAAGTATTTTGCTTTTATTGAATGACAACGTATTTTGCATTTCACTTCTGTCATCAATTTGAATATTCAGAAACCTTAATTTATTCCAATAAAAATATAATACTCAAAACGTGTTTCTTATTGTAACGTCAAAAATAATCCACACGAGAGTTCGATAAATTAGAAAATAATTCTCCATATTTTCTCAACCCTGTTGCCATTCGGTGATAGCCACTCGAGCCTTACGGGCTCTCGTGTCTGTTGCCTGGCAACAGGTTTTCGAAAATATCTTACACGTATAAGTACAATGAAAAGAGAAAAAAAAAAGTACAAAGCAAATAAAACATAATTACACCACAATTAAAAATACAATACTAGTGCAATATAAATGTCATACAATGGAAAAAGTTGAAAAAAATCAATATAAGGTGAAATTTACTGCAATTTAGTTTTATTAATACATTTTAATACCAGGTAAAACACATTAAAATGGTAATATGGTTATTAAGTTTTAATAAAAATATGTATGAAATATTCTTACTCACTAATAGAACAGACACTGTACCGTGCATCCCATTCTGGTTGAGACAGCCAGATATCTCGGTTGTTGTTGAAGGTAGAACCTTGCGGTTTTCGCGATCCTGTACCACTTTTTTGTGAAACTCAAGATGGCCTGAACGGATTTTGCCTAACTTCTTTCGTTTATAAATTACAGAGTGTTTTTGAAAATCCACACCTTTTGGATCCCCTCCATATCTAAGAAGTTTCTCAGCGATAATGTTAAATTGAAAACTTGTCCCATAGAGAATTTTACGTAGAATCAAGCGGCGCACTTAATTTTTTTTTCGAGGTATCGTTATGGAGATAAGACTCAAACTCATGATTTTTTCAATGCAACACCCTGTATTTTATTATCTCATTAAATTTCTTATTTTTTTTCCTTCGAAATGATATATAATATATAAAAATAAAAAAAAATGCTCCAAAATTACTAAAAGATTGAATTTTAATGGAGTGCCATGGATTTCAAAGTTTTACTACAGGGATTATTATTTGTGATTTTTCTATAGTAGGTCATGGATGCTACAAACACTGTTGTTGACTTTTGGAGCGTTGTTTTATCAAGTGACTGTGGAGAAATCAACACATCTGCTGTCATGATGATAAATTTTGATGCGTTTTATTGTGTTTGGAGATTTTGTTAATTTGTGAAATTTTATAATGGTCCTGTACCACTTTTTTGTGAAACTCAAGATGTCCTGAACGGATTTTTCTTAACTTCTTTCGTTCATAAGTTACAGGGCGTTTTTGAGAAGTCACACTTTTTGGACCCCCTCCATATCTACGAAGTTTCTCAGCGATAATGTCAAATTGAAAACTTATCCCATAGAGAATTTTGTGTAGAATTCAGTGGCGCACTCAATTTTTTTTTTCGGGGTATGGTTATGGAGATACGACTCAAACTTATGATTTTTTCAATGGAACACCCTGTATTTTATCACCTCATTAAATTCCTTTTTTTTTCCTTCAAAATGATATATAATATATAAACATAAATTCTTCAAAAATGCTCCAAAATCACTAAAACATTGATTTTTAATAGTAGGCTATGGATTTTTCATACAAAAAGCTTCATATTGAAGAAGTACTACTTGTGATTTTTCCATGAAAGGAACAAGAACAATACTAACACTAACTCACTAACAAAACACAAAACGTAGGTAATTAATAGCAACAAATAAATAGTAATAAAAAGTTCATAATGTAGAATAAGCAACTAATTCAATATTTACTCACACTACTTCATTTCGAAATTATTCAGTAACTTATTCATTGAATTGTTCATATTGATGTCCATTTTCCCTAACACACAATTGACACAATTTCTTGATACGTCTTAATGCATTTAAAATTATGAAAGGCCGATTTTGTAAATTCTGGAAACAATTTTTCAGCCATTATAAAATTTCACAAATTAACAAAATCGCCAAACACAAACACAATAAAACGCATCAAAATTTATCATCATGACAGCAGATGCGTTCTCCACAGTCACTTGATAAAACAATGCTCCAAAAGTCAACAACAGTGTTTGTAGCATCCATGACCTACTATAAAAAAATCACAAATAATAATCCCTGTAGTAAAACTTTGAAATCCATGGCACTCCATTAAAATTCAATCTTTTAGTAATTTTGGAGCATTTTTTTTTAATTTTTATATATTATATATCATTTCGAAGGAAAAAAAATAAGAAATTTAATGAGATAATAAAATACAGGGTGTTGCATTGAAAAAATCATAAGTTTGAGTCTTATCTCCATAACGATACCTCGAAAAAAAAATTAAGTGCGCCGCTTGATTCTACGTAAAATTCTCTATGGGACAAGTTTTCAATTTAACATTATCGCTGAGAAACTTTTTAGATATGGAGGGGATCCAAAAGGTGTGGATTTTCAAAAACACCCTGTAATTTATAAACGAAAGAAGTTAGGCAAAATCCGTTCAGGCCATCTTGAGTTTCACAAAAAAGTGGTATAGGACCGCGGAAACCGCAAGGTTCTATCTTCAACAACAACCGAGATACTTGGATGTCTCAACCAAAATGGAATGCACCGTACAGTGACAGTGTGTTCTACGTTATTGCATTCTATACGTGTGATCACTGTATCTGAATGATCTTTGTACACTGATTTCTCACACGCATTGCATGTTATCGTAGTCACTTTGTTTTTTTGTCTTCCACAGTAGAAGCATCACCGTCTTACCTTGAATGGAGGTTCATCCTCCTGTTGTTGCTCTTCTGGTCTCCTATACTTTTTGAGAAACACTTGTATATCTGTAGGCAGGTTCCGTAAGCCAGCTCTTTCTTCCAGATATGACTTCATCAAAGACACCGATAATGCTTTCAGATAATTTCTTCAGTATTTATGGCTGTCGTTGATCTGCGTTGCGTTGTATAATCTGGCCGTTGATTTCTGCTATATTCAATAATGGAAAAAACAAACTCAAAGGCCATCTTCTTGCTCTTCTCGGCACTGTATGGGCATTACACAATTTATCGAAAGTATCAACACCATCTTTGTACTGATTATAGTACATTATTATTTCAGATTTGTTGCTTTCAGTATCAATTATAGAATTGTCGTGCATTGTAGATAGGAGAATGACTGCTCTGTTCTTCTTTGGAACATAAGCTACAACAAAAATAGATGAACCACTTGATCTTGTTTTACATGGCAAAAATTCTGATGGTAACTCTGCCTTATTTTTATTCACTGTTCCTATCAATGTAATTTTGTCCTTCAGGAGAGTCCAAGCTTAGGGGTAACTGGCATTTTGTATGGTCCTTCTGGTTGCTGACCATAGTATACCTCTAAATTACTCACAGAAAAAATGTTAGAGTCGCATACAATAAACAATTTCAAACCATATTTTGCTGGTTTGTTGGGAATATACTGAATGAAGCTGCATCTCCTCTAAATGGAATCAACATTTCATCTATTGTTATCTGTTCTCCAAAATAATATGTGTTTTTACAATTTTCTATGAAGCGATCAAGAATAAACCGTATTGCAGCAATTTTGTTTTCTTTCATTTCTGGTGTTCTTATCATCAAATTGTATGCTAGCAAGTACAAATATAAATTTGTTGCAACCCATACATGCTCGAAATATTACCGAACCTGTTTCATCCTTTGTCCAGACGCCAAGAAAATGAGTATGATTCTGCTCCTTCACTCCCACCAATAACAGAAACGCAATAAATGTCAATAATTCAATCTTTGTTGTGTCTTTCGCATCTCGAGACCGGTCATAATTTATCCTGGTTTTAGCAATCTGAAAATTTGTATATTGAACAATATGTTCAATTATGTCATCGATCAATATTTTTTTGAGAAGGTTTACGAAATTTACCCAATAGTGGTTTTTATTCCGCAAGGTTCTTTTATTTTTACCTACAAAGTATTCGTTACCACTACTAACCAAATTTTGCTCACTGTGCTCTGAACTACCGTAACTTTTTTCTTTTTCTGAGTCATACAGCTCTTCCTCCGACATTGAGTTATAATGATCTATAACTATATCTTCTGAGGTATCTGATTCTCTGTCAACTTCTCCCTCGGGTTCTTTTCCAGCTATTGCGTGAGCCATAAGATATATCTCACCCTCAGTGAGACGATTTGTATTCCTAACAGGTATTCAATCCCTGAAAAAATTAAATACGTTATTAGTATTGTAACAATCATCAGTTATATGAAAAATTGCCACAAAAGAAATAAAACAATACAAAATAAATTACGAAATTATACTTACATAATTACACATGTGGTGTGTTTTGTTCACCGACAACAATGAAATTGGAATACAGATGTGAGTAAGATCTTAGAAAGACGCCACAGTGTCGCAGCCTTATTTATTGTGAGTGGTGGATTTTATACACAAGCGCGTGTAGTTAATGGTTAAGATGATATCGACTCAAGCCGTTCGCTTAAGCAGAAAGTTATTTGGTATTAATTATTGTGTACATATCTATCTTCTGTTTCAGTACCTAGTGTTACATAAATTAGGTTGGTTTGTATAGGAGCCTCTTTGCAGGATGTTAGTAGGAATTACAAAATTTGCGGCGTGATTATTTGTATCAAAACACTTATCCTGGTCTAATTCAACTTAATTGGTCTACTTGTCCGGAAATGGATTAAAAAATCAAATACTGAAGGTAGGTATATTTGAGGGCCACCCTTGAGGTGGGGCGGATTGTCGCTAAACACAATGGAATTCTTCTACTGGCCTAACTATATACTTTTTTCCTTCCAATCTACGTAAACATATGTGAGGTTATTAAAAATTTCAACTCGTTAGGTTGACTTCTGCTCGAGTTATCGTATATACAACCTGACATAAAAAAACTTAGGGGGTCCTGAAACGAGTAAAAAAAAGGTTCAAAAAATGCTTTCTAAACTTAATACTATTTTTTTACATTTGACTATGTAAGCATTAACAAAAAATATTATATTTTGTGTTTATGTACCCTTACTATTAACTATATAAATTAGGTTAGTATGCTGTATTTAAAAAGTAGCAAAAAACTATTTTTTGTACATCCGTATGTAAATTGAATTTTTGTTTATCTTTCCAGGAAAAAACATAAATTTTGTTCTGATTCACAATAATTAATTTTGCACAATTGTTTTAATATATGTTTATACATATCTGTTAACTTAAATTTTCGCACAGTTATATTCATATGGGTGTATGAGAAAAATTTAACAATAAAATAAATTAAAATATATTAAAAATAGTTTACTTATTATATCATTTGTTATATAAGTAAAGAGTGATTTTAAAATCCATTTAATTGTATATACGTACATCTTTTAACAAGAATTAGAAAACCTTGAACATTAAAAAAACATTGTCAAATTGTAATAATTAATTTTGGTTGTGTGGGTTGCTAATTAATTACATCATCCTTTTTAATTACAAAGGTTTATCAAAACACTAATGAAGAGGTTTATTAATATTGTTACACTTTATAAACATTCATTGTGTGTTAAATTGCACTCACGATTAATTTACAAGTGTTCATGTATTTGCAAAAGATATACAAATTTGTGTTTAATTATTTAAATTTTCAGTTTATGTTAATATATTTCTAATGATTAAAAATTTGTTTTGTTTAACTCTCATTTAAACAATAATTGATTAAAATATATGATAATTAAATGGTTTGGCATAAGATATAGCAGTGAAGTCTCACTTCGGTAAATCTCTACTCATGGCTATAGACTAATGTATGAATACCGAAGTACTTGTAACTCAAAAAAGCCATTTAATAAGTCAATGCATATTAAAACAATTAATTTTGTGAAGCCTTTCTTTTATTCATAAAAACGCTTAAATCTGTACTAGCATGACAGGATCAAGATAATTTAGCTCATTATGTTATCTGCATATAACTAAGTTTCTTAAAACTCTACAGCGAAAGATGAGCATCATAATTAGTAATTAAGCCATAAGTTATACTTGGACGATATTCCTCTTCATGTCTTTATTACGCCCACACCGTCAACCAAGCGCAATATTGCGATTTGTACGAGCATTAATCTTATTGAATATTAATTTGAAACGCTTAATAA
The DNA here is from genome assembly GCA_036346205.1 of Vesta saturnalis. Lineage (NCBI taxonomy): Eukaryota > Metazoa > Arthropoda > Insecta > Coleoptera > Lampyridae > Vesta > Vesta saturnalis. The sequence continues at coordinate 1,858,440 of JARFJB010001631.1, read as the reverse complement.
AAAATACAAATATTTCCTGCTGCTTTTATTAGTTCATCGAAAAAATGTAAAAAAAGAAGGGTGGATTGTCTAAATATTCAGTTTTCAGTTGTATGTTGGTACATTGTGATTATTCTTCATCCCCTTTCGTATAATCATATTATACATAACTTGATCTTGTCTCACTACCATTTGTTCAAAACGAATCAGAACTTTCTATAAAATAAAAACTGATAATTACGGAGAAGTCGAGGATTCACTGTTACAAAAAGAAAAGTCATCTACCTAGACACTGGAAGTGTACAAAATTAACTCTCAAAGAATAAGGGTAGTGAATATATGTTTTTAATTATAACTCGTCATAATTGCATAAAACGATAATAAACACTAATTTTAGTTAGTACTGCCCCATTTAGAATCATTTATAATCTTGCCGTAGAATATGATGGTGAAATGACTGACGGTAAAGTGCAAGCGGCGACGGCAAAACAGCGACAGCAAAATGTCCTATACTGATATGACTGACGCTAAATATAGTATTTCCGCCAAACATAAATTAATGTTGGTACTTGAGAGACCTTAATTTGTACACTATTACCTTTGTAAGTATATTCGGTGTTTCCGCGCACTTCTTTGTACTTCCTTGTACTTTATTGAACGTTACCTTGACATAGAAATTACAAGGAGTAGGAATTTTGTATTGAAACTTGTTAGATTTAATGGGCTGCCATTAAGTAATAATTGATTAACTTTTGAGATCAAGTGGTAATGTAATAAAGTCACATCTGCTAGTTCTTTAACTATTGAGTCTGTAATTTTCGTACGATTTGTTGTTTTTTTTTAATTGTTCATTAATATTATTTTGGTTGTTGTGCTCTTATTAATATGTTTTGTTTGATTGATCATGACTAGAGTATGGCAACGCTGATGTTACCGCCAATTAAATAAAATCGATAGGGTCGAATTATTGGTTTGCGCTAAGCTGGTTTTTCATTTAGGGAAATTGCTAACCAGTCTACTGTAATGCGAGTGTGTTGTGCGTGGTTTGAAGATCGCCAGGAATGGTAGCTTCAAAAAGAAGAACTTAAGATAACTGGCATTTAGAGACCGGTTTTCCTCTACTCGGGTAATTGGTGATCAATGATTTGGTGAAGAAGGTCGCCATGTAACCCTTAGAATAATTTATCACCGAATCCGAAGTTTTGGGTGTAACAGCCACGATTACAATGGTGCAGTGAAAGATCTCATTGGAATATGTACTGGCGTCGTGTTGTCTTTTACAGTTAAGAGGTACGTACACCGCACTATGGGTGTTATGGTTTGTGGCAGCAGGTCTCCCTTGGTGTTCATTCAAAGCAATATGACAGCTCATTATTCCATCAAGATCATGCACGTCCTCAGGTAGTTCCTTGAATTGGAATGGCGTCGTGTTGTCTTTAGTGACGAATCTATATTTTGTTTAAGCATGCATGACGGTCGTATGAGAGTCAGAAGACGATGGGGTGAACAACGAAATCTTCGATTTACAGTTAAGAGGTACGTACACCGCACTGTGGGTGTTATGGTTTCTGGCAGCAGGTCTCCCTTGGTGTTCATTCAAAGCAATATGACAGCTCATTATTCCATCAAGATCATGCACGTCCTCAGGTAGTTCCTTGAATTTGTTTGAACAGGTTCAGTTTCATATATTCAGATCTTCCTCCCATTGAACATGTATGGGACATAATGGGTAGAAGGTTACGTCCTCCTTGACTTTAGAACCTTTGAGACATGAGGTGCAACTTTCATGGGAGGCACTACCCCAAAACGAGATAAGCCACCTCATTCAATCAATGCCACGGTGTGTAAATGAATGTGACAATCAAAGAGGCGGCCCCACACATTATAAACAATGATAAAATTTGTGTAATTAATAAAGATCTTTTCCCCAACCGGTTGTTTTGAATGTAAAATTAATATTTATCGTCAATCGGCCATGTTTAACATTTTTGAAAATTACAAATGACAATAATAAACCAATAACAATAAACAGTTTAGAATTAAATTTATCATTTTCAACTACTCATCTTCTCTGGTGTACTTTTGACTAAAACTGTCCAAAACTTTTCAATTGAAGGAGTCCGGGGTAAATTAGAGGGAAAGGTACGATATTACCTTTAATTCAGGTTTCTGTCTCTTTTGCATAATGGCATGATATTATATGGTCACCAACATGTATCAAATTTACTAATATCGTTACAGGTTTTGAAATATAAGGCTAACTGTCCCAATTTATCTCGCTCTTGTAAAATCTGTTGACGTGATACCTTATTAAAAATTGAATTTCGATAAGCTTAAGCATTATATAGGTACCTTCAATACGCTCAACTATGGTTCGATAAACAGTTAGCGAAATATTTTCATTTGGGGACTGCGAACTATTTCAGGCTTAGATATTTGCCTAAACAAATAAAAACATGCTTCTTCGAAGATTTAGATTAACCAATTTCAGAGAACTGCCAATATGAAAGCTTCGCAGAAAATAATTTTGACTATATATCAAGGTAGAAAAGTGAGACTTTTCGTCCCGCGGATAGCTTGATGCTCAAGCTAAGCTGAAGGCAACAAAATCTATATTTATTCCTCGTAAAAGTGCATAAACGCATACATTGTATCCCCTATTATATAACAGCTTAAGATGTGTCCAAAGTAATATGTTTTGTTTCCCTAGGGAGGAGAACCCATACTTCAGACCCTATTTGGAGAGTAGAAAGGCTTATTTTTGAGAGAGGTAGTAGAATTTCCGATTTCCAATACTTCGTCCCACTTCCTTTAACTTTCTTAGCGGTCCATTCCCGTGTTTTACTTCACACAGCTTTTATATGTAGTACATAAGTAACTTTATAAAAACTAATTATCCTATCGGAGTGAGCAAAGTACGTGTGCTACAACATATACTACGCTACAAAGATGCATCTCTAAAACACAACAAGATACTACGCCGTGAATTTGTAGAATTTTTGGAAATTTCCAGATTTTCTTAAAATATTGAGATGTATGAGGGCAACGTACCCAAAGCCAACCAAAATGAAAACGCGTAGTTCTGCCTCCAATATATAAACTCTCGAACAACTCGGGTAGTCTGGCGATAAGATAAGATGAATCAAGGTGCATCCAGTCCCAACTGACCCACTGGATACAACTAGTATTGCATCAGTGCCGTAGTCTGTGAAATTGTCTTAAGTCCTGACGTTATCTTGTAAGAAGTAAATCAACTTGAGTCTCACCACATTAATACAAACTGTGTACTACTAATCATATTTTGTTTAAAAATAACCTTTCATTTTTGGGACTCAAATAGTATTCTTTTTAGTACTGATCTCTATCTTTAAAGTGTATTTTTTCAGAATTCAAAACTTTCGGAATTGTACATTCAAGAATACAGTAAAATAGCACCAATACCTATATTCAAGATGAAATCGGTTAATGCTCTTATAAAACTACTTTATACTCCTAAAACCTAACCTGAAACCGTGTAGGTATATGTTCAAATAAAAATAAACATTCTTACCGACGTATACGGGTGATTAAAAAAATGAATTTCCTTATACACACCAATTGAACCAGTTAAGATGTTTCTAAAATTAGGTCATAAGTAGACTGATGGGTGGAAATTCCAAAACCGAACCAAGACAAATAACACTAGTTTGTTGAAGATTTACAAAGTGTGTCAATATACCAGTTAGACCGAATATTTCAGTAGTTAGCTAAAAAAAGCGCCTTCGAGAGTTTTACCATAACCTTAATTTTAAGCGTAGAAGGCGCTGCATTATAAAAATTAATGTGCTATGAAATTAGTTGCATTTGAAAGAAGTTTATTTTTAACCATATACTTCGTAATATTTTTTCTATATTATTCAATATTTTAAATTGTTACTGACGACTATAGCCGTAATTGTTATCTAAACATATAAGTGTTGTATAATCATTATTGAAAGATACGAATTATAAACCTAATAGACAAGGATTTGTATTTATTTACTTCATTATTTCAAAACTGCTCTGCTTTGCAACTTCTCAGCACCTCACACTTCTCCGTATACATTTGAAAGTTGCCGATTCTTAATAGCTGAGCATGTTTATTTACAATACCATCGGGACTAACCGACGGCAATTTTCGCCCGCCCACTGTGTCTGGTGTCAATAGCATTAGCTGCTTGTTTTATGTTAAAACAAAAAAACTTACAGTAATCGAATTCTGTTCAGACCAATGCCGCAGCATGGGTTTCTGCCGCCCAAAGTGGAGGCGAAATTCACCGTCCCCTTATTTAGGTATTTAAATCCAAAATTCTAAAAGTTACATGTTATATGTTGTACAGGGTAGCTGACGGTACAAATAAAGAAGTCATGTTTTATTGAAAAATCAACAGATTTAAAAAAAAATCTGTTTTAACTAAAACTTGATTCATCTACTTTTTCTAGAAGTCTTTAATTGTGTAAAGTTATTTAAATCCCGCCGGAAATCCTTTTTGCTTAAGGGTTATATGGAGAGCGCGTATAAAGATCCGTAAAACTGTCAAACTTTCAGTTAGGTTCAGACAGTTACATTCAAGTTTAAAGAAATTCTCAATACTGGATATTGTTTGTCAAATGGTACATATTAACCGTGCGTAAATATTTTCTTGATAATCGTCTTAATTTTGAAAATAATTACCGCTATTAGTAAAACTTACTTAAAAGATATCTCAGTTGGTAAACGCGATATGAACAAAATTTTTGCGGTTATATGTTTCTTGAATAAAATTGTACAGCTGTGCGTAAAGATATTTTTTCAATTATTATAATAATGCAGTAAATACACAAAAAGGTATTTTATATTTTGAAAAAATTTTCAATCGGCGAATGTAAAGTTAGGCAACTTACATGACACCAAACCCTAAGGCGAAATTATTACTACCTGAGTATCGACAACGCTACCTGCTTACTGTATGACTAATTCATTTCTAATAATTGCATCCAAAACCCATTGTTGTTATTCATTTTCAATCTGCAAGCAACTATCATATGGTTTGTAATTATGATTTACTTTATACTTTGCAACACGAAGTTGTGTGAATGTTTTATAAATATAAATTGTATTATTAGTGTTGTTTACGGAATCGCGTTAAGTACGTATGTTTTTTTAAATGCATAAATAAAATTATTATTTATTATTATTTTATAATTATTTTTATTCTGAACAAATAATAAATATTAGTATAAATTAAAGCTAAGACATATAAACTTCTCTTAGAGGTTGACTTCGACTGGGTCAATCAATTCTGAGAGTAAAGAATTATAAAAAAACTCTGTTAATTTTTCCACCATCTTTGTGGTCCAAAAAGAATAATTTCAGCAAGTAAAAAAATATATAAATATTTGTTTTCTCTCGACCTGTATAAAAACATTGTATTATGATTGTTTAATAATGCATTCAGAATCTTATGTTTGGCGGTAACCTGTGGCGCTTTAATTTTTTCCTCTCGGAATTTTTGCAAGTACCGGGTGGCCAACTAAGAACGGCCGTCGGCCATACCTCAGGAATGGATTATAGCACAGGTTCGGGAAAATTTTTTTATAACAAAAGTGGCCTCGAGAAACGCCTGGAAATTATTTTCAGAATTGTAGGTCCACCGCGCTATTTGATAGTTAAAATTTTAAAAGCAAAATTTTTCAAAATTTACTCAATTAAGGGCATATTAAATATTATAATCAGATTCCTCGACAAATTCTGCATATTTTTATTTGACAAGTTTTAGTCTATCTCTTCAAATAAGGGGGGAGAGGGAACCTTGTTACGAAAAACGCCTTTAATTCAGGTTCTGCTTGACCGATTTTAATAAACTTGATGTTGTTTGAAAGAGCTTTTGTTAAACAATAGAAAATTTGTAAATTTGAAGCAATCTGATTAATAACATAAATGCTAGAGGGCGCTGTTTAATATTTTTTTAATATTGTGTTTTCTCTTTACAATTTTAAATGGAAGCATAAATATTTAAGTAGGTCTTTAAAAAGTAGACTAAATTAGTAATAAAACAGTGAAAACTGCAAGTCGATATCTTTTTCCTATCCTGAGATATCGTAAGAAACAGGTAAATGGCGGGAATTGTTCTTCCAACGTCTAGTAGGCTAGTTCGCGTTAACGGAAATTATTAAATTTAGCCTGGATGAAAAGATCTTACATTGGTCTGCAGTAATTTAAACTGTTATCATACTAATGTTATGGTTGCCGCTAGATTACCTAAATGTAATGCTGTCGCTACTAACAATGAGAACAAATTATAAAATAATAATGTGATAAATCTAACAATTAAAACCTTAAATAAATAACTACGTAATTAGTGTCGCCCTAGATGTTCGAAATGTCGTCCATCATTTTCAATGCATGAAATCAATCGCTGACGGGTGGAGAGAACAGCAGTTTCAATTTCTGCAATTGAAATACTTCGTATTGTCTGTCGTATTCTTTCAATCATGTCAGCTCTTGTTGTGGGTCTATCGGCATAAACGAGATCTTTTATTCGCCCCCACAAATAAAAATCTAAACAAGTTAGGTCTGGAGACCTTGGTGACCAAATAAATAAACTTCCACGTCCTATCCACCTTTCAGGGTATGATTGATCTAAGAAATTCCGAACATCTCTAGAATAATGTGCCGGGCACCCATCATGTTGCAAGAACATGTCACGACGAATGGCCAAGGGTATGTCTTCTAAAAGAAGTGGCAATTCGTTGCTTAAAAAATCTAAATATCTTTCTCCATTAACAGTCTCATTAAAAAAAGGCCCAATTATTTCTCCACCTAGAATCCCGCACCATACATTTACATACCAACGACCCTGATGTTGGACCTCCTGCATCCAGTGGGGATTCGTTTCAGACCAGTAGTGCATATTATGTCGATTTACACTACCATCACTATGAAAAGTAGCCTCATCTGTCCACATAATTCGTGTATCATATTTGAGAGCCAGTTGCAAAATCCAACCTGGTATCGAAATCTTGAGCATTTAAACTGTGGTGTAGGACCATGTGATATGGGCGCAATCTAAAATAGTATATATTATAAAGTAATCAGATCAATAAGACATTGAAGTCCTTCGTTGTTAGTAAACGAAAAAGGACTTTAAATGCATTCACTCTCGTAATGTTATTAAGAATTTTTTTCGCCCTCATTTTTTATTATTGGTACCTTTTTGCTTTACTTTGTCTCATTTAATTATCACGTTGTTAGTTAAAATCTATTCACATAGCATAAGATAATTTTATTAAATAATTGTTGTTTTATTGAAACTGCACATAAACATATGATGCCGTCTGTTTGGGTAGTGCAGTGCATACACTCTAGCAGCAACGGTTGCATTTCTCATACATTCAAAATAAACTGCCAACATATCAAATGCTTCTTCATTTGTAAGAATCATTTTGGTACGAAAAGATAAAGAAAGTCTATTAAATGCAACACGATGAATAATTTTTGACATATGCGTAAAAATCATAGCTTGCTTGTTTTCAACAGGGAATTTATTTTATTTCTTACATGGCCCTCTTTACTAATTTTGTTGTCATCAGTAAATCGTAATTCATATTTTAAACTGTATTTGTTGTTGCTGGGCAAATATCGGTTTTTATTGATATTTTATGCTTTTGATTTACTAACACATCGCTTGAAAACAAATATAACATTCTTATATAATTAAAAAAATGTTAGATTTATCACATTATTATTTTATAATTTGTTCTCATTGTTAGCAGAGACAGCATTACATTTAGGTAATCTAGCGGCAACCATAAGATTAGTATGATAACAGTTTAAATTACTGCAGACCAATGTAAGATCTTTTCATCCAGGCTAAATTTAATAATGTCCGTTAACGCGAACTAGCCTACCAGACGTTGGAAGAACAATTCCCGCCATTTACCAGTTTCTTACGATATCTCAAGATAGGAAAAATATATCGACTTGCAGTTTTCACTGTTTTATTACAAATTTAGTCTACTTTTTAATGGCCTACTTAAATTTTTATGCTTCCATTTAAAATTGTAAAGAGAAAACACAATAGCCCTCTAGCATTTATGCTATTAATCAGATTGCTTCAAATTTACAAATTTTCTATTGTTTAACAAAAGCTCTTTCAAACAACATCAAGTTTGTTAAAATCGGTCAAGCAGAACCTGAATTAAAGACGTTTTTTTGTAACAAGGTTCCCGCTCTCCCCCGCCCCTTATATGAAGAGATAGACTAAAACTTGTCAAATAAAAAATATGCAGAATTTGTCGAGGAATCTGATTATAATATTTAATATGCCCGTTAATTGAGTAAATTTTGGAAAATTTTAACTGTCAAATACGCCCTCTTGCGGTGGACCTACAATTTTGAAAATAATTTCTAGGCGTTTCTCGAGGCCACTTTTGTTATAAAAAATTTTTTCCCGAACCTGTACTATAATCCATTCCTGAGATATGGCCGACGGCCGTTCTTATGGTTCATAGTCGTCCCCAAAAAGTTTGACCTGCATACTATACGGAAAGTCACCTTTGGTGTTAAACGATATAGCAGCGGACTTGCATTCATATGAACCTTTCAATGCAAAGTTTACTCTCTTTCCTCCTACAAATTTAGCTACTACGGAATTAAAAGTTTCAGTAGCATTGGTGTTGAGATCATACAGCAAACTGCTCACATTTTGGGCCAATCTTCTATTCATGTTCATTATTGCGTCATATAATCCGCTTAGTTTTAAGTCAGGAACCAGGTGTCGTCTCCGAGAAACCATCATCAACTTTATTTTTTATACCGCCCCAACCAACGAAACACCCTGTACTCGATAGTATGTTTTATTACCAATTTAACCATGTATTACACATTATGGTTTTGAAGCTAATTTTTAAGAAAAATTCGGATTAATATTAGTATTTGATAAAGTTAAATAACTACAATAACTGTTCAGATAGATTGCCGTTTTTTTAGACATAGGTAAGCATTTCTGGCAAAATTGTATTAACTGCTGCCATAACCGATAGTAACAACTGCTCTTCATTTTCAAAACTCCCATCATACACTTAGTTTTTCAACCTAATTAGTTACTGCCGATGATTTATTTATAATGGTAAACAACAAATATTTCACTAACGTACTTCGTAATTAATTATCAATTATGCACAATTCATTTCTCAATTTGAGAAATGTTTACCTACTTTTATTTTCTATAAAGAGTCATTATCAATTAAGATAATTGTGTAATAATATAATGTGAGCAAATAGATTTCTATTTCTACATAAACCTTAATTTATACATTCGTATGCAAAATTGGTTCTTAATTACACTAATCATAAATTGCGATCTTCACAAAGCATCTAATTTTTTTTAGCAGAAACCTATATCAATTTACGAATTTGAGAACAAATTTTGTAACAAAAAAAAGGTGCGTAAAAGGTAATCGTCTAATTTTAATTATTTCTTAGGCAATGCACTCAATAATCTTCAAACAATAAACCAGATAAGTTACAAAACTGGCTTTACTATCCCCAGTTTCAACTATAGGGGATTAGTAGTTGTTATTTTGCCAGATCAGGTAAAGGTATGCTACGTCAACAGCGATGTAAACAATACAACGTGTATGCAAATACTTGTGGAACTAGAGACGTTTTTAATAAGTTTAGTTTTATCCCTCAGGGAGTATTGAGATATGTATGTTGCCTATCAGTAAGGAGTAGGTCCGAAATTTTTACAGCTGTATACAGGTGACTTAATACGATTCAGAAAATCGTAGATTAGGAAACGCTATCCTCGGTGCCGTGAAGACATTTATTATTTTATTCTAAAATTTTGCCGCCCACAAAACGTACCGACCGGGGCGGCCCCCTCAGCCTCTCACGCTACGCCACTGGTGCAGACACGTAACAGGTTAGAATGAATTGGCCGAAAGCAACCAATACGTTGACAAAAGACGCCAATAGATGGTAGTAGTATCTAGTTTGAAAGCTATAGAACCAGTTCCTTTTATCTATAGGAGCCGTTCTATCTTCATTTCTCCTATGCCTCAATGGCATTGCGTAAAAAAATTGTAGTAACCTTGCTTAAATTGTTATGCAGGTAACCGTTAAAACTAAAGGCCATATTGTACGGAGGTTCAAACAGGCTTAAAAGCGATGTGGTCGATATCGGAACGTTTTTAATTTTAAAACGTGGATCATATTGTAAACATAGGTGCCTATATACTATATTCAGCAGTCATAGAAATACTACGGAGTGACTAAAATATACAGAACAATAATACAAATAAAAAACGTAATTAAAATGTTTGTATTCAAATACTACTTTTATTACTAAAGTCCTGTAGGTATTGGCTTATGAAAATGTTAACTCTTACTATTATTGTACATAATTAAAATACTTATTTAAAATATGCAAACATATGTTTGCGTGTTCATCTTTTTCATATTTCATAAATTTTCAATTATTACAAATATTATCGATTACTGTAATTGTTATCGAAACGTATAGATTTATACACAATATAAATAGACAGCTAACTTTAATGGGGTTGTTTAAAAAAAATAGTTATTTTAATCTAATTCTATTCTTAGTCATTAATTTTTTAAGACAAAACTTGTAAAAGTACAAAATGTAACTATGAGGAATTAAAACTTTCTGAAAATCTTATTTTTGGTAACTTTTAGTAGAAAAAGTTAGCGGTCAAGTATATACGGAGGAGTAAAGTAAACAAATCCTTTGGGATCGGCAGGATCAAAATTCGCTAGGGATTAACGTCAGTAAGCGCAAAAGGGATTTAATTTAGGAAGATTGTGTTATAATGTGTTTGTATTACTAAATTGAAAACTTTCCCCAATTACCTATTTGTTGTTAATTTTCAATTAAGCATACTGTAAATTTGTATTTTTTCCAGATTCTGGTTCAGAGAGCGGTTCACATAAAGGAGGAGGTCCACGAAAAGCAAATAGCGGTAGTGACGGAAAACCAACACGAGTACGAACTGTATTAAACGAGAAACAATTACATACGCTTCGAACTTGTTATGCTGCAAATCCACGTCCAGATGCCCTTATGAAAGAACAATTAGTCGAAATGACTGGACTTTCACCTCGAGTGATACGAGTCTGGTTTCAGAATAAACGATGTAAAGATAAGAAAAAAACTATATTAATGAAGCAACAAATGCAACAAGAAAAGGTTAGTTTTATTTCGGTCTTACAAATTTAACTAAACAAAAAAAAAGAAAGAATCCTGACCTGCTCTGTTAATTTATTACTCCCACTGCTCTACCATATCAAAAATCTCTGGAGGCGTGTAAAATCCTGTTAAGCTCCACCCAAACGGTGTGACCAATAATGCAACGCATACTCGAAACGTATCTAAAAGGCATTGATTTTTTCCTCGTTTATAAAAAAACTCCTGTTTGACTTGTTTTTGTAACTTAAACATCTGTACATCTTTTCGGATTCATAATTTTTTATAATAAAAAAATATTAGAAGCCTTTTGCAAATGTACACGGTTGCCTTTTAATTTGATGTAACTTTGTTTACATTGAAATTTGATGTTCCTTTTATACATAAATTAATTCCAGAATGCTTACTTTCTTCAACTTTTTTCATTCGGTAGAACTATATTAAAATTAACATACCTAATGTATTAATTAGTATAATTTGAATGTAAAATAATTTATAACCATGTTACTAAATAATCTGTCATACATAACGTAGGCTTATCAATAATTGGCATGATCAATGACCAGTGTATTCATTCAGCTGCGCGTTCAAAATATATACCATGTTTTTATACGTCTTGTACTACACTCTACATTAAAACCTGTAAAATAGTAAATTTTTAGCAAAATTAATTAATTCATCAATTCCTTACACTTATGACCTGTTGCAAATAAATATGTATGTACTGAAAATAATGCAAAGTATATTTTGTATTTCTTGTCGCTTTTGTTTTAATCGAAAGCAAGCATAATTTAACCGCAGTGGCAGTTCAAGTGAGACAAATTACTCGGATCTTTAAAATAGCCGTGTACAGACTCATTAACCTAAACTCGTACAAACAAAACATGCAAGACGACACGGATGTTTACGGCTTTGTTCAAATAAATTATTTACGTGTAATATGAAAGTGTAAACTCACCATTAGTATACATAATTATAGTACTTTTTTGGATTTTTAATGGTGTATTTTTATAGTTATATTTTATATAAATATATGCGTTTTGATAACAATTACAATGATAGTCCTCGGCAAATGATATCTGTAAGAATAACTTGAGATCTTAGAACAAATTTATGAAATTTAAATACATCATTTTAATTACTTATGTGTGACTTTACAATTCTTTAACATGTTCATTGAACTACTTATCTTTTTTGGGATTTTTAATGGTGTATTTGTATATTAATATAATACAATCTAAACGTTTCGATTACTTACAGTTATCTTCGTCAGCAGTAATATTATCTGTTAAAATTGTTGAAGAGTTGAACAATTTTGTGAAATTTAAAAAATTAAATTAATCAAAATTTTCAAATTTCACAAAATTGTTTCAACATAGATAAGTATTTTAATATGTGTAATAGTGGTGAAAGTTTACATTTTCATATGGTCATTGTACATTTTGAAAATTTTCATTATTATGTATTGTAATTTTTTTCAAAATTTTACTACAAATACAGTTATCCTTCCCAACCAAAAGGTGAGAATGTGTACTCCACGCCAAGCGGGGAGGTAGCACCACTCTTACCATGGGCTCCAATTTTCTGAGTTCGGTAAGGGTTACCGGTCGTATTAAAACATTATGACCCTTAATTTAGTCATTGCGCGAAAAACCCACCAATCACATTCATTCGAACTTCTGTTTACCGGATCATAACTAAAAATAAAAAGAGAAGTTAAAATCTACGGTAACCTAGGTTACCGTAGTTTTTAATTTTCCTTTTTATCTCCATTTTTAGATATGACCCTGGAAGTTCGAATGTGATTGGTGAGTTTTTCGCGCTATGGCTAAATTAATGGTCATAATGTTTTAATGCCTACCGGTCAACCCATCTCTATCCTTAATCCATTCTCATATTTTTTCTCTCGCTCTCACTATCTGTCCTATCGGATTGAAAGCCCAAAATCCAAAATTAAAAAAAGATGGCTTTCTGGTTTCTAGAGTAAAAAATGCTGGACGTAAAAACCTGCCCCGTTCAAATACCTGGGAGGACAAGCGACCTCGAAAGCACTGACTTTCTGATCCATTATTGTAACATCCGCGGTATCACTTGGCTTACTCTTACGGCTCACTCCATCCTGTCAGACCTACTGTCAAGCATCCCGAATAACCCTGACAAGACCCCCATCTCTCGTCAGCTCACCGACAAACTCTTCCGAAGGGGTGCTGTTCACTAACATCTTGAACGATTACAACCTGACATTTTGTTTCCATCTGAAGCACAGGTCTTCTCTGAAAACTTCGATTCACCTAACTTGCAATTTCCCCAATACAATCTTCACTCTAACTTTCGATAGAAAGGAGGAGTGTGTGCTTATCTCAAGGACAATATTCTTTCGCGAGGAGAATAACAAATTCGACGTGAGTTGGTTCATACATTCCGATCCTAATTTTTGAAAACTTTCAAACTTCTGCGATTACCTCAGTTTGAAAGTTGACTACTTCGGTTTTCATCCTGCGATATCTCTATTCTGGGAGATTTCAATGTTCATAACACTAATTGGCTTCAGTATGCATCTATTACCAATCCTGCTGGTCATGGTGCAGAAACATTCCTATTTACTGTGATCTCACACAAATTATTTCTGAGCCCAGAAGAATCCTCGATAACCCTTACCCTACTCCACATCTTCTAAATCCTCTTGTTTATAAAACTTTAGTTCTTTCCCCCACTAGGTTTATCTCACTATTGCGTATTCGAAACAACGTCTACTGTCCCTAATTCCTTAGTTGTTCAAAACACTGATGCAACCTTTCCATGGCGTAAATATTGTTTTTTGGTCTTTGCTCTTTCAGTATCTGATGTCATCCTCATGGGAATGCATCCCCAAGAAACAAAATCGTATAAGTTATTCTCGTTCCCACCCTGGTTCAATAGACGTCACGCAGACTGTGATGGTGCAAAAAATAGCTGAAAAGTGCTGTCACTAAAGTTAAAAAGATGTTTGAACAAGGAAAATGCAATGAACTAGCTGCAGCCCCTTTAGGCAATCGTAAATCAGTAAAAACTTTGGTACATCTTCATTTCCCCCCATGACATTTTTTGAAGGATCGGTAGTTGCTGAATCTGTAGACAAAGTCAATATTTTTTTGAATTTATTTGCATCAAAATCGTATCTTAATGATTGTGGAAAAGATGTACCCCTAATCAGCCCTTCTTCGTACGCTATGAAACCAATTCAGTTTCGATTTAAGCTACTTATATCGAAGCTATTGTCTTAAATAAATGTTTTTCCGAACTAGTACCAGTCCTATCTAAGCTATATTCGATCTCTTTGTCTGCTGGAGAGTTTCCTTCATCATGGAAATTAGCAAATGTTCATTTCGTCTAACTACCGACCAATTTTCTACTAGCAAACTCACCTCGTTTGGGTTATTTCCTCAACGGCTAACCCGATCCATTGCTTTGCTAACGACGGTACTCTTCATTGGATTTTATCTCAGTCTACTCATACCAGTAATTCACCTTCTATCTCAAATCAAGACATTAAAGCTGAAATGTCCATTTCAATCAACAAAGACATTCAACGTATCTCCGAATGGGGAAGTAATACTCTAGTTAAATTTAATGTGAATAAATCTCAGTGTCGCCTTGTGTCCGCTAAAAAAGATCGATCATTTCCTGTTGTAAATATGAATGGCGCCGATCTTAAGTTTCTCAAATTCTATTACTAGGTTAGCAATGACTATCTTCAAATCTTACATGGGTTGACCATCTTCTGTCAGCTACTAAAGCAGCTGCTCCTAAAATAGACTTTTTGTACAGATCTAAGCTTTACCTCCCAACAACTCTTTCTGTTATGTAAGGCCCAAATTCGATCTCATCTAGAATATAATTATCACCATTGGATTGAAGCTCCCCAATACGCTCTCGATATCGTTGGTCGTATACAAATACGAGCGGTTAGGCTTACAAATAACATACAGTTCCTTGAACATAGAAGAATTGTTTCAATTCTTTCTTTGTATTACCGGTGTAACAATGGCTCTAGTGCTGCTGAATTACATTCTTTGATATCATCTCAGGCCAGCTTTGCTAGGAATACTCGGTTTGCACACTCACATCATCAATATGCAGTACAAATCTCCACTTGTCGTACAAAACCAGCGCAATCCACATTTTTCTACTCGGTTTCTAAACTCTGGAATGATCGTCCTATTGCCTGTTTTCTTCACTTCAAAAAATTTAAGGTAGCCATCCATAGGCATTTCTGACAATTCAATATCCCCCTATCCATCCTCCTTAATGTTCCTGAGTACCTTAGCACGCTAGGCTAAACTTAGCCGTTTCAGGACCACAATTATTAAAAAAAATCTTGAGTGAGTAGAAATTTGCGATTTTACATAGGTAGGAAAGGTGGTCGGATTCCACGCAACACACAGCATGTATAATTACCACCGATTAAGCTTGAAAATTTGTTAGTTTTAGAAAAAGTTTCGAAGCGTCATGGTTAATAGAAACTGAATAACAATCTACCTATTAGAAACATAACATTAGATGATAAATAACACAGAAGTTTTGCAAGAATCACACACAAATTGTTTCCTCATTTGGAACAGAATATGCAAACAATACCATAGTTCTCCATTTTTACTAAATTTGTCAAACAAATTTCTTCAACAATCGAATTGGATGATTTATCATCACATATAACAAACTGCTTCATCTATTTCATCGGATTCTTCGGATTCAGAATCCTCGAACTTCACTTCTCTTGGTGATGGTTATGTATTAGCTTTTATACTCTAATTCTTAATTTCTTTATTTTTACTCTGCTGCAACTGCCCCTTTCCTTTCTACCTCTGCGTATGTTCTTCGTATCTGTTAGAACCTCTTTTGGTACGTAATCTTTGGACACTTTAGTTTTTGAATTGGTGCTAGGGACGAAAATGTGACATGTTGACGTTGTTGCTCAGAAAAAGAAACACTCCGTACATAACTTGGTGACTGAGACACTTTAGTCTAGTTTACAAAATTGGTGGATAATTTAGCCGTTATTCCTTAGATGGACTATTCTCTGGTTCCTTGGAACGACCTGCCCGGGATTGCGTCCATGATCCAGGCTGTAGTATTTCCTGTAGTATGTTAGAATGCAGCTTTGATGTACTAGGATACAATTGGTTTAGTCCACGAACACTACACCGTTCAATACTTACAATATTTTCCGCTGTGTCGAAACTTATTGAGCTGAGGCCAAACTTATCTGGCTTAAACGGAATTCACATTCCTGAATCTCGATTCAAGCTTTTCTGCCAGTTCATAATGTGTCATTTTTATGAACATGTTGCCTAAGATAGGAACCGCACTCCCCTTATTTTTAAGTGCTCAAAGGCTGAAAGCAGTGAGATGTGTGAGGTGGCATAGACAACGTACTTAAATAATTACCTCTACAATATTATACACCGAGAGTCTTGCGGCACATAGTTATCCAAAACGAAAAGAACTCCCATCATCTGCAGAAAATTTGACGTCGTGGGCTCATTGATCCAACTATGGAGCATGCATATAGCATATACGGGACTTCCTTTTTCTAACTTGAGAAATTGTCCCTGCTTGGGTAAAACACGCTACCACGAAATTACACATCCAATTTGGTTCTACTCCTTGGGACTGAAAATTCTTGCAGGTTTTTGTACCATTGACATATCGGCCTCGTCCATATTGAAGACCCTATTGTATCATGGTTGGGAACGGGAATGACCTAGGCGATTATGTTTTTGGGAACCTATAACTCCATACCCATCCAGATAACTTCAGTTATTGAAAGAGCAATGTTTGAAAAGGAGGACCGTTTAAAGCAATACTCACGCCAGGGAAGGTTGCAAAAAAATCTCGCAGTTCGCTTCAGTTAGCTGATTTAACACACCCCATAGTTCTATTTGTTTGTCGAATAACAGTGGTACTTGGTACAGAAGAAGTTATTGGTGGGGAAAGGACTCTTTTTATAGACAAGTGGGTTTGATAAGGAATAGGTCCAGGAGATGTGGAGTATGGTTAGGGTTGTCAGGGATTCTGGTGGGTTCGGAAATCATTTGTGTGAAATCACAGGATACAGCAAAAGCTTCTGCACTATGAACCTGCGGGATTAGTGGTAGATGACACTTGAAGCAAATTGGAGTTGTGGATATTAAAGTCTCCCAGAATAGAGATATCGCAAGATGGAAACTGTGATAAAAGGTAGTCTATTTTTAGACTAAGGTAATAAAAAAGATCATGGAAGTCATTACAAATTGAGGCCCAGAAAGTGGACATCTTACAACCTACGTTGTCTTCGGTAAACATCGCCTTTTAGGCAAAGTTGGAGTGGAGGTTGTATCTGAGAAATTGCAGGTAGGCGAATCTGTGCTTCCAGGGGAGAGGCGTGTTCTGATAGAAATAGAATGTTCGGTGGTACTTATTCAAGGTGTATGTGAACAGTATTAAGATTCGACTTCATACCACGTATGTTGCAGTAATGTGTCCGAATATTGGTACTTTCGATTACCGATGTCGCTTGAGTCCAGCCCTCTCGGGAATCCGAATGGGCAGGATTTTACTCCCAGCATATCTTGCTCTTCTTAGTCTTCATTTTGGTGTTGACGAATTTTTGCCTCACCCCCAAAATCCTTGGGAGGGATCGACGAACCGACGTGAGACTGTGATCACATTTAGCCGTTAAACCGTCACGTTTAGCTAATGCGTGTTGGACAGGATGTGAGGGAGCGAAGGGTACAGATGGGAGTGATTTAGGTTGGGACATCGTTTCCCCAGGGTTAAGATGATTTGGTACTTCATGAGCTCGCGTGGGCAGGTTTGCTATTCCTGAAGTAGATATATCTTTTGCCTGGATCGCAAAAGAGTATCTACGCGCCATCCATGAAAGCTGCTTGCTTTCATGGGTAGCGGGTAGATAGATAAGGAATAAAGAAGATAGTGACCGGCAGCCCATGCCGAACTGAACTCAGAAAATCGGAGCACCAATATTAAAGAGCCCATGGTAAAGGTGGTGGTATTGGACTGGGCGGCATGGGGTATACAGCCTTCCACCTATGAGTAAAATATTAGCCTTGAAAAGGAAACATTAATTAATCTAAATTGCATCTATGCAAAAAACTATTTTTGTACGACTGTAGAATAAAGTAACTGCACTGCACTCACTTTAAGAAAAAGATCTTGCATAGGTTATGTAGTACCCCAATATATTTATGATTAGTTTTGTAGGTGTTGACAGCATTAAGATTAAAATAATTTGGTTATTTTGGTTTATAATTTAGGTTTCAACTTGCGTATTATTGTCAACTAATAAAATCTACTATATTACTGTCGTAAATTGTGATAACTTAAATTTTCTAGCTTTTAAATTTCACTTATACTTATTTGAAGGGTAAAAACAAATCACAATAATCACCCTGTTAGCCCTTCCGATTTTAACTGCCTACTTTTAAGATTAACAACTTTACATGTACATCATAATTTGATTAAATTTTCTCTTTGATTATGACATTTTTCACTGTTAACCTTCATCCGTAGAGGATGTTCTGATTTGTCTTCTTCAAGGCAGTTTGATAATATTTAATTTATTAAGGATCTAGTTATTCTTTACTAAAATTAGATTCCATAGTTGGCTTTATACGTTTATCAAACTGTTATATTAATAGCAGATTTATATTTGCGTTTTCATCTTTTTCGTACTTCATAAATTTATTCCAACGTCTCAAATAATTTTACTGAAGACGATAACTCTAATTGCTATCGAAACGTTTAAATTTAAATAAAATATAAATAGAAAAATGCACCATTTAAAAAAACAATGTTTAATTATGTATTATAATGGTGAAAGTTTATATTTTCATATCTTTGAACTATTTTGTTAGTCTCCAAAATTTATTCACTGTATAACTACACTATATGATAATACTGGCACAATTATCAATTCAAGTATATCATAAATAAATTAAAAAACACCCAATAAGAGACTCAAATTTTGTCAATTCAAACATTCTCTGAAATTCAGTGCATATAATTCATATGCTGTAAGGACGTTATGTGACCCTATCTCCCCATAAGGTTATTTAAAGGAGTGGAGGTGCCAGGCTCACGGACCCTAACTTACACAAATTCAAATTACTTCAATAATTTATTTGTCTATTATGTAATTATATAAAGTTATTGAAACAGTCGGAAATCAAGGTATGTTATAATCAAACTCGCTCGCTTGATTGTTAATACAAGAACATTGCCTGTTTACCTATTACTTATACCAATTTGCCAATCGTTAATGCTAACATCATATAACCAAATGAACGATTTACGTGATAAATGTCTTAAAAGGACCAATATATAGTCCGATTTACTATTGTTAACATTGGCATTAGGAAATTTAAATCCATTTATATAATTAAAACGCTGTACATTTGTTTTGAGAACATTTATTCCAATTGTTTTTACTTTAGAGCATGACATATTGAAATTGGCAGGCTGTCAGATTACATGTCCGGTTAGTATAGAATGTTAACGTAAAAGATGCTATAGTTTCGATGCCAACTGAAACATCACTTTTTAATTGCGCTGTAGTACTAAATTTAAAACAGAAGTAAATAAAGTAGCTGTATATATGTAATCTAGTAAACTTCAAATAACATTGTTACTCTCGTACGAGTTATATGAATTTCATTTATAATACAACGGTCATTACTTGATGGGGCTCCATCATGTTAGAATATCTTAAAATACATATAAACATTATTTTAATAGTAGTACTGCTGTAGAGGAAAAATTGATTTTCCTCTGTGACGGTTAAACGGATTTTTTATTTGAGGTAGATCTCAGTTAACCTCAACTATGAATGATTTTTCCTAACCGAATCTCTATCTCTTACCGTCTCCAAGACACCCTGCTTAACGCGCTGCTTTAGATATATTGTACCTATAGGAATATCATCGTAAAGTTTAACTCCAATACCAATGATTAAAAAATAACAAAGAACAATTTCTACCAATAATTCCTGTAAGTCAAGCCACTTTTTATTATAAGTTATTAACCCAGAAGATGTAATTTTTAAGTAAATATATTTACGATAATTTGATCAATAGATAATAATTAAGTTTTTTTGTATCAACTCACAAACATAATTTTTTTGAATAAAAGGTCCATTTTATGTGTCTTTAATTATAGTTATTCTTTTCGCACTGTAACTAATGAATCATAAATAAAACAATTGTAACAGAATTTGTTTTGTAATAACAGGTAACTATTATTTACATGCGCAATAAATTTAGATATTAGCATTTTTTTTATTATTAATATAATCGAATCGAGAAAAAGCATTATTAAAAACTTTGAAGTTAATAATTTTTTACGTTGGTTTGATTACAAAAAGTAGCCAATAGTATTTTTGTATTTAGGAAATTATAAAATGAAGTAGCAGCGCAGCGCGTAGCATTGTAAAATCCAAAAATATCTGGTGTGGAACACCACACGATCTTCCAAACTACAAAATGGAAATTAAAAGAAATGAAATAATTTTAATAACATTTTTAGGATAATTATGCAACCTCTTTATAATAGGTTAATTACGAAAATATACCAACATTGTAAAAACAATAATCTATGTCAAACAGACGTTTAAAACTTCATGTCTGACAGAGGTTAATTTTAATTATAATTTTTTTAGGGTAACTTTTATTCATTCATAACGAAACCAGGCAACATTGTAAAAACAAAAAAAATAATCTATATCAGAATGACATATAAAACTTCATGTTAACTTAAAAAAAAATCCAAAGCCGCCCGCTTCTATAAGATATCAATAATACAGTTTAACAATTGCCATTTGTATTTAATTAATTTTTAGACTTACCTTGCATTATATTAAGAAACTTTATAACGAAAAGGTGTGTAAAATGAAATTTTCTTTAAAAAATATGTCTACACTTTTTCTTATAAAATTAAACGATATTGAAAAAATTTGACCTACCACTTAAATTCTACCTTAGGAATTTTTTTGCAGCTAAATTACGCGTCGTATAAAAATTGCATAGAATATAATTAATTGATATGTTTAAGGTCTATATGTACGTATTTTTATATCTTTAAAATATACAGTTGACTGACATACTGACCTTACAAACACCCCCTCTCCGCCACTGGATTTCTTCCAAATGAAAGCAAGCTTAAATACAAAATGTTAAGTACGTAGGTATTTTCGTTGATGAAGTTATCGTAGATACTAACACACATTCACACAGACAGTCACACACACGCACGCACGAACGCATGCACACGACACACACACGCGCGCGCGACGCAGGCACAGACACACGCACACGCGAACGCCCGCACGAACATATACACAAACACACATCCAGACATCATGGACGATCTTGGCGAAACTTGTCCCAACGTTGTAAAATGAGCTAATAAGTCGATTTAGCGATAGTGAAAAATTCGATTGCATACCCTTCTATACTTACATACAGTGAGTCCCAGAAGTTATGCTAAATTCATTTAAAGTTCAAGGGTCTAGTTTTTGGAGAAACGCTCGGACACGTGGATTTTTATTTTTGACTGCGGTTTTTTTAGTGGTAAAATTTTGTATATGTGGCCCAAAAATAAGTTACGACCACCAACTTGATTTTGTTAAATGGAAACGCACCTGTTTTTTATTTCATTTTCTGAATCTGGTTTGAATTCTGAGTAAATCTCATGTACCAAGTCCTATACCTAAAGTTAACAGATCTCGAGGAATTTACAATTGAACGTATCAACAATTAAGACCAGGAAGGTGGCCTTTGTATTCTGTCAAAAGGAACAATTTATTCAAAAAACACAATAAATCAAATCAAATGTTCAAAATGCCAAGAGCCAAGGCGATCAATAAACTCTCTTTGCACGTTTTCAACCACTTTGGAGTTATGGCTCGCACTTCTGTTCTGATTTTCTCTTTCAATATCTCCAAAATGAAATAAAAAACAGGTGTTTCCATTTGACAAAATCAAGTTGGTGGTCGTAACCATTGGGTCACCCTCTTTACAAAATTTTACCACTAAAAAAACCGCAGTCGTGTTCGAGCGTTTCTCCAAAAACTAGACCCTTAAACATTAAATGAATTTAGACATAACTTCGGGACTCACTGTATATGTATATGTAGGTTGGAAGGTAAAAAAGATTCGGTTCAGTTTTCATAAGTAGTAATGTACACATAAAGAGATATCAGTTGTATTGAAGAGTGCAGAGAAAGTGTCTTAATGTTATTATAAAGTTTTATTTTCGCCCGTTTACATGATCCTTGAATAAGTATTTATCTGCGAAATTAAGTAGACAATTATTTGTTTGCGGTTGCTTGAGAATTTTAAAATAACTGGAGGACGTACTTTATAGTAAATATAATAGAACATCAGCGAAGGAATAAATCCATTTAAGATCGATTTCAGATCATGTGTGAATGGAACGTTTACAAAAAATATTGTCGTGCCAAACGACGCGCAGAATGTAAACCTACTTCAATAAGTATTACTTCTAGAGTACTATTTAGTATTTTTGTATAATTCATTATGTTAATATGAAGTATCCTAAACAATTCTACTGTCTCCAATTCGCCTGATAAATAATTTTCACCTTATCATTCTCAATTTGCAACGTTGAGCTAAATACAATGCCTGAGCCCAGTACTTCACGTAAATTATGAAGCGTGTACTTACTTTTACTGTAAGTTACGAGATTACACCTACTTTGGTGAAAAGCGTTTGTATTTGAATCACGTTGACCCATTTTTTACCATATAAATGTCATCACATTATTATTTCTTCCAAATGCCTTTGTCCTATAGATATATAAATTATACAGAGTAAAAAATGCCGCAAAACATCATTTATTACAAGAATGTAATTGATGCAGTAACAGACACAAAAATATTCCATACACAAACTACTGTATTCATTTTTTGCAGACATGACGTTTTGCAGTTGATTATAAAATTAAGTTTACCATCTTATTTAACTTATCATTCATAAAAAATTCTTGCAAAATATATAAACTCAGATTTGACAAACAAATATTTTGCAAGTGCTTGAACTTAGACAACTAAAATTAATTGATATTAGATTTTTATACAGGATGGACGAAAGCTTGGATATGGCGCGATGCAGGGAATTCCAATGGTTGCATCGTCACCAGTACGCCACGATTCACCAATAGGGTTCATCCTTTAGAAGTACAAGCTTATCAACCACCTTGGAAAGCATTATCAGATTTTGCTTTACATAGCGATCTAGAACAACCTCCACATGCACCGGGCTTTCAACAACTTGTGAATCAAGTAAGTGTGTGGATTTTTTTGAGTTAATAATATTAATGTGCTTTTATTTATAGATGCACGGTTATGACTTACCTCCGCCGCCCATGGGTCCAACACCACCAGGTCCTCCAATGCCGCTGTCGGCACCACCTTCTGATGGAATGACACATCCAGATAGTACAGACAGTTATGTAACGTATTTGGAAAGTGATGACAGTTTACCGGCCAGTCCTTAACCCCAACGTATGGCTTACTTATGTTCTTACCTCACCTCTCGCCTTTGCCTATATTGTTATCTTATACTTTTTCAGTTGTTTGTGCAATATTTATTATTTATAGTGATTGTAATTTATAATTTGGTTTTTGAAATGAGGTTTAAGTTGAATTGGAAAAAAGAATATTGGGATTTTTTTCATATTAAGGTTTTTATTTTAATAGGGTAATTTAATCTGGAGATATAGCAAAGGTTTTGTGTAATAAGTAATGTCATTTGTATCTATTGTAATATGTTATTGTATAATCTGTTATAAAATAAATCTAACTTAGTATTTTTCATAGGTGTTATAAATTGAAAATTATTAAGACCTTAACGACAGCGTTTTATTGTTTCATATTTTTGCAGGACTTCTATAGGTATTTATAGCATTTATTACAATTATTCGTTTGTAATAATATGTATTTGATAAAACGTGATTAAATGTATATAAAATTATACAAATTGCTTTGTAAATAAAAGTAATAAATAATTGATATTTATTCCCCATGTGTTATTACTTAATCATGTGGGAGTAATTTCTATCGAATTGAAATTTATAGAAGATATAAAATCATCACAATGTAATAACTTAGGGACTAGATACGTTAGTGCAAGTGCAAGTATACAAATAAATCATCGCTTTTGGCAACCAAAAGATTGAAAGAACAGAATAATATGATGGTTATTTTGAGAAATAATATAATTAGATCAGAGAAATAAAGTAAATCCATGGTGTTTATATTTTAGCCGCAATCTAGATATATACAAAGGTATCAATAATCAGTGACACAGTCGCTCTTATACAAATAGGTAAACATAACCTTACAAATATTAAATAAAATTAACGCGCGTTTTAATGTTTAAATGCTGCTAAATTTATTCAAATTACAAAAAGAAACAATTTGTTAATTAACATAACCTTCACGCCATTCCCTTGCGGGGTAGGCAAAACAATATCTGCCTCTTATTTATTTTTCAATCGCAATCTTTCTCCATGCTTTCCTATATCTGATTACCTCCCTAGCTTCTGCAAGATTCATACATTGTCTCTGACATGTCCTTTTATTTTTAAAACTCCTTATATTTCTTTCTTTTATCCCTACTTTCTACTACAGCCAGCCAAGTTTTACGCGACCTACCTGGCCGGGCCTTACCTCTAATTTCTCACCCACATATATTGCTTCATTACTCTTGCGTTGTTCATTCTCTGAATATGACCAAACCAACGTAGTTATTACTTTTATACCTATCCATCATCGTCTTTTCCTCGCCACATTCCTTTATTATACACCCATTCTTTATCTTATCCCTTCTCGTTTTACCACATGAGCTTCTCAGGACTCTCATACCCATCCATGTCTCACTTCCATACAGTACTGACGGGACAAACACGCTACTGTAGATTGCAGGTTGCGTAGCTAGGCTCATGCTTTCATTTCTCATTATCGTCCACATACTTCCAATCACTTTCCTTCCAGCAATGACCCTTCCATTGTACCATCTGCAGTAAACATTCTACCTACATATACCAACTCGTCCACTTGTTCCACAGTTTCATCTTGCAGAGTAAAAACTCTACTCTCCTTTTCACCTTCTCGATTGAACACCACAATCTTAGTTTTGTTCACGTTTACCTCGCACATTTACGTCACCAATCATTACACCATTTGTGTCGGTACGTACTTGCCTAACATATTTATCCACTTATTTATCCACAACAAGCACAGTGACATCACACAGCCTTGTCGCACTCCTTGCTCAATATTAAAGTATTTACTCACACCTCCTCTCACCCTAATACATGCCCAGCTACCGTTGTATGCTGCTCTTATTCCGTTTATTAGACCGTTACTTACGCCATATTCATTTAATATTTCCCACAGATTCTTCCTATTCAGTCTGTCATATACTTTCTCCAGATCTACAAACGCACAGTACACTTATATACTTTTCGATCACCCGCTGGAGGGCAACCATCTGATCAACACATCCTCTCCTTGCCATGAAGTCATCTCGCACATCCCAAATCTTAGTTTGTGTAGTTTCCGTACGCTATCAATCAGTATTCTTCCAAATACTTTACCAGGTGCACTGAACAAGCTTATTCCTACGTAGTTCTTGCAACCACTCTTGTTCCTCTTACCTCTACACAGTGGTACAATGATAGTGCTCTTCCAATCACTCAACATTTTTCCACGCTTAACCCTTTGTTGACCAACATCATAAAAAAAAGTTTTAGCAAGCTATTTAAGGTTTTTTCTTGTTAATTAGGAGTAGAATAGGCAATGCGATTTTTTAAAAAATTTTTCAAAATGTATTTTTTGTTATTTAGTAGGCGGTACTTTTAGGTACCGCCAGGTACTTAGGTACTATATATAATTGTACAAAAAATTGATTATATACTGAAAATTAAACATTTATTTCATGAAACTGATTGAAACAATTCTTTTTTTCATTGCTGCATAAAAAACATTACAAGTTTTACACTTGGAGTGTGGTCTGGACTGAATCTGTTGCTTAGCACATACTTCACACCTCCCCCTCGATTCAACGTATATTGGCCAATGGACACCCCTGTTGGTAAGACGGATATCAGCTGAAACGGAAAAGTTAGTCTTTCTTCTTTTAGTGAGTGTTAATGATGCATCTGATGAAGGTCGTTTTCTCCCGACTGATTGGAAAACTTTTTGTGTCATCAAACCCAAGGCAACAGAACGGCGAAATTCTAATAAAGGAATTCTTTCATGATTGAAGCAGTAGATTACAAAAGCATTCACAAAACATATATCTAACATTCCCCAGAATAATTTATGCCACCACTTCTTTGACCTTCGATTCAATCATTTTATTGTAATCTTTTACTGCAGTTGGACAAGGTATGTCTACTGAAGTGCCATCCTTCTGTTTTCGTTTTACGGTGGTTATTTTGCTACCATGATAGTTTGAAATTAAAGTCACTGTTTTATTATCCTGCCACTTTCAATACAATGTGTCCCAAATTCGCTTCTCTATAAAGTGATCTCGGCTCCTGTTATATTTACGGCAAAGGTTAAATAGGGAAAGTTTTAGAGGAAGCTTAGAGCATTCGATATCCGGTTTCAGATTTACGATCGATTGAGAGCGCAATATTTCCAGTTTAGTGATGTCTCACAAGTGCATAAAAGATTAGAGTTTCATCGAAATATCACACTTTCTAAAGTTAGGTCTTATTTATTATTATTAGTAGGACATGATCTATTTGTCAGTAAAATTGGGTTTCATTTTTTCCATATAAGGTGGCTCTGACTTTGACGTTAAATAATTCAAAGTAGTGTTTTCATAAGTAGTACACTTTTCTGTCATTAGAATCGTAAACGTGACACAAATTGTAAAAGCCTGTTGAAAATGGCCGGTATTCCCTATTCAGATGAAGAAAAGTTTGACATGTTAGCGCTTTACTTGCAGTCAAACAGAAACGCCGACATTACCTCAGCGAGGTATTTGGAGATGTACCCCGAACGACGGCAGCCTCATAAAACCCACTTCAGAAAAATTGTAATTAGTTTAATTAACTATGGGGCCTTCGAACAACCTAAAAGCGGATACAATATTGATAATGAAAATTGTGACAGAAACATTTTACAAGCTGTCAACGAAAACCCCAGTGCATCGGTAAGAACGGTAGAACGGGAAATTCGTGTGTCAAAATCAACGGTACAAAGAGTGTTAAAAAAGAATAACTACTATCCATACAAACCCACAATAGTTCAAGGACTTAAGGAAACTGATTTTCCAAGACGAATGCGCTTCTGCGAGTGGTATACTAGAATGTGTAATGAAAATCCCGATTTTGTTAATCATGTCTTGTGGTCTGATGAGAGTAGGTTTACGAATTGTGGAGTTTTTAATAAGCACAACATTCATCATTGGGCTGTAGAAAACCCTCACGAAGTGGTAGAGAGACGTCTACAGACCAGATTTGGAAGTAACGTTTGGTGTGGGATTATTGGTAATTTAATTTAACTTACCCATTTTAATTGGGCACCTATGTATTACAAATTATCAATCATTGCAGGAAGTCGACTTATAGGACCATTTTTGTTTGACTATAACTTAAATGGACAGAGGTACCTAGAGCTTTTGCGAAACCAGGTTGTGCCGGCTTTCCGAGCTACTCTCACCGAAGATGAGTTCAGAAGAACCTGGTTTCAACAGGATGGATGTCCGGCACACAACACCATTCAAGTCAGGAACTTCTTAAGGGAGCAGTTTGATGAAAGAATTATTGCATTAAATGGCCCATCTTGGCCTCCTAGATCCCCTAACCTTTCTACCTCTGGGGTCACACAAAGAATGAGGTCTACGAGTTTGATCCTCCTGTGATCATAGAAATCCTGAGACAGAGAGTTTTGGATACATTTAGAAATAGTGTTAACGGAAATAAACTTACTAGGGTTGTACAAAAAACAGTCACCAATTGTCAAAAATGTCTCGATGTAAATGGACGTCATTTTGCAAATCTGTAAATTAATTGTAATTGTAATTTTATTGTAGGTTGTTCAAAGGTTCAAGTATTAATTAAATTAATGACGATTTTTTTGGCTTTATTTTTAACACACTCATAGCTAGGAATTTGTCCCAAAACATCTGTCTTGTTGAGAGGCCGTTATTTCATTTCATGTTTTATTGAAAATTCAAAGAATTTTATACATTATTTATTAATGTTATTTTGCGACAAATAAATCATGGCCTACTAATAATAAATAAGAGCTAACTCTAGAAAGTGTGATATTTCGATGAAACTCTAATCATTTATGCACTTGTGAGACATCACTAAACTGGAAATATTGCGCTCTTTCCAAAAATCGAAAAATCCAATATGGCGGCCATAAGAAAAATGAAAGTTGAGGCGGATTGTGGGATAACAAAAGACGATTGTGACATGTCATACACGCCACCTTATTCGTCTTAAAAAAGTGTCCGAATAATCTCACATTGTGACAGCTGTCAAATTAACCATTTCGGATTTACTGGCGAAAAACGAAATCCACCATTTTCGGTTTTTCGCCGATATTTTCAAAACCAATTGACCGATCGTAAATCTGAAACCGGATATCGAATGCTCTAAGCTTCCTCTAAAACTTTCCCCATAACCTTTGCCGTAAGTATAACAGAAGCCGAGATCCCTTTATAGAGAAGCGAATTTGGGACACATTGTATATATATATATATATATATATATATATATATATATATTCTTTTTTACTTACATAATTTTCCGTTGTTCCTACGCGATTCTTGGTTCTCGTGGTACTTAACCGGACTTGGTGTTAGTTATTTGTTTTGCTTAATTTAATATTTATTTTCTTTATACGGATTTCGTCTAGTTATTTTTTTTTCATTAAAGCTAATGAAACGAATTCTTATGGCAATGGTTATGTTTGTGTTGTTATATAAAGGGAATTTATAGCATTTAAATAACATTAAGGAGGAACTGGCCGCTTACTTCAATCTTAAGCTGTACATTTTTGTTTTTTTGAATCACATCCGGCATGTTTTGAATTTTTGTACGAGGTGCGTCCACAAAGTAAGCTTCCCACTCGTCCCACAGGTAGCAACCTTATATTGCGCGAATCGACTGCGCGTACGTGATAGAGCAATGACGTAGCATGGCGCATGTACTAACCAAATTTTCCGCGTTCCCACAGTTGTCATGTATCCATGATTTTATCAAGATTCGCCGATAAATTTCGAATTTCTAAATTATTTGTTAGTACCAAACATTTTGAATGGGGTATAGATTCTCGTAATGGGATATAATAACGCAGTAATGATGGGAGAAACTGTTCGATTGTAACGTTTTCTTTTGTCGTTTACGTAATTTAAAGGTTTAAGAATTCTTTTTTGTATTTTTTTAGGCGAAAATGAAGTTTGTGTTGTAGATCGTAGTAAAAATGGAAGCTTAAAAAGGAGAATGTGATTTATGCTGTGGCATCGATATTTAGTTAACCCCACTTACTGGAATTTGAAAGGAAACATTCGTTAGTGTATTGGTAAATAGCGATAGTTTTGTAGAAATAAATTTCATATTTTAATTTGGTTAAATCACGTTGGGATTGCATCATGCAAAATTTAATTAAACGTATTCAAATAATACTTTGTAAGATACATCTTTTGCAAGAGTTTTTGTAACCCCCGGACCGGCACCACTCCGATTGATAAGAATTATGTTCCGAAAACAAAAGATTTGACTTTAGGTATATAACATTAAGGGCTATTTTGAATATAAAATTCCACTTCATTAACTATCCAATTTCGCAGAAAAGATTTCGAGTAGAAACAGGCTTGCTGACAAAGCACTCCCGACGTTTTTCGAATTTAGGCTTCGTGTATGCGCGGAGTGGTATATTTAAGTTTTTTGGGCAAATTAGAGAGTAGGTGCTTGAAAAACCAATGTGGCGAAAAGTAAAGTTTTTATGTTAGCAGTAGTAGTAGTACAGGCATAGAAACGTATAGTTTTAGGGTGCCGTGGTTACCGCGAAACGACGTTGATCAAGGCTCGTGTAGACCGAATTTTCGAAAAAGGGTGTTTTTCCCCTAAGCTAAAATCCAAAATGGGATCATATGAGTGTTCAACCTTCACGAGACCCATTTATCGTTGTCATAACTATCCTTAAGGATAGTTATCCAGAACAGCGCTGAGTGTTAAGTACCTAGTGCTCTCGCTTTCCTCTGGAGAAGATTTCGCTTGTTTTGCGGAAATGTACAACGTTCGTTTCAAAATTACAAACATTAAGTAGTTTACAGTGCGCCACTTATTCAAATGACCTGCTGCTAAATAATACGTAATTTAAAGTCATAAGAATTCATCAGAACTTGTACATTATAGTTGTGTGAAGATAATAAGCAACCGCTGTAAGTAATTTCGCTTGAGCAGTATAGTTAAACAAACTAAACCCAAGTGAACGAATTACGTGTCAATGTAAACATTTGCGTACACGATCCATTGAGAATCGTACAACAACGCGAAGCAAAAGGCAGTCGTCGCCAGCTGTATGATATCACAAGCATCACCCAGCATCAATCATATCGTCGAGGTTATCGTCCGTACCAGATTCTGTGTAACAAAAGGGGCTTCTTCAATGAAAGGTAACTTATGTGTTTTTTTAATATGGTGATTGACAAAATTTAAATAAATATTTGAGTGTATTTTATTATGATATTTAGGTATAAAAATGAAAGCATGAACGCACTGTTTTTTAGAGATTATTTTATCGTTTAAATTATAAGGACAGTGCTTTCATCCCGAAAATCGTCCAAATTTATTTGAAGTGTTTATTAATGTTATTCAAACTGACGAACGTCTATATCGAAATTACTACAGGTTTATTAGAAGGCAGTTTGCAAATTCTAGCTAGAATCGCCGCCAAATTTAGATAAGCTCTTTGAGGTTTATTTTATCATCAACATTGTCTCCGATTTCTTGGTTCCTGTATTATTATTATTTACTTTATGTACATTGTATTTATTTAGGTTATTGGACTTGTATTTTTTATCATGTGAACCTACAATTACACAGCATCTGTGGATAAGCAATTTTCATATTCATTCTTTAATTTGCTCATTAAATTAACGTAATTATATCAAGTTTAGAATGAAACATTCACGGCCGAGGGACTAATTTCTTATAACGTACATTATGAATTGAGCATAATTAAACGTAATTTGAGGAATTGGATTTCAAAAGATTGTGTACACAGTCAAAACGTTTTTTTTTATTATTAATATATTAGCATATTTTTGTTTGGCGAGGTGAAAGTTATTTTACATATTGAGTTTCGGGATTAACGTAACTTGACTAGAGATTAGTGTTTGTTTATCAAAGAAGTGATTGATTTTTGCGGCACGCTATTATTTTATTCAAACGTGCAAATATTTGTTTTGAAGCCTTTCAGGTTGGCGAAAGATCTGCTGGTCCTAGAGCCGCCTGTGGAGATTACGTATAGGTAAGCAAGTTATTTGGATATTTTGAGCGAGTTGTGAACTATCGTA
This sequence comes from Vesta saturnalis, assembly GCA_036346205.1. Taxonomy (NCBI): domain Eukaryota; kingdom Metazoa; phylum Arthropoda; class Insecta; order Coleoptera; family Lampyridae; genus Vesta; species Vesta saturnalis. Next base: position 1,826,648 of record JARFJB010001631.1, on the reverse strand, counting down.
ATTAGGCATTTCATCCCCTATTGTGGCATTTCAAATACCCTGGCGCCCATTTCCGGTGTTATGGCGATTTCAACCCCTATTTTGAATGGTGTGCTATCCTATCGTGAATTAATTAACATCTGACTCACACCCTACCGCTAGCTAGTCGTGTAAAAGCCAAGTTTATCTGTTATCTCGTTTTACTGCCAGTTTATACCGTAACAAACTGTTATAGATGGAGGCTCTTATTCCAGCTCCCGCCGACTGTAAAGTGCGGTCAGTGATAAAGAACAAGCGGCGCGGGATGCTTAGTGCCGGTATTGTCTTCCTGCACGATAAAGCTAGACCGCACACGGCTCGACGGAAAGCAAGGCTCCTGCAGGAGTTCGACTGGGAGGTGTTTAATCATCCACCCTACAGCCCAGACCCCGCTCCCAGTGATTTCCATCTTTTCCTACACCTCAAGAAATTCCTGTCCGGTAAGCGTACGCATTTTGAGAATGACAGAGAGGCGGAGATGGTTACCACACAGTGGCTCCAATCCCAGACGACAGACTTCTATGACACAGGTATGACAAATGTCTCACTTCAGGTGACCATTATGTTGAAAAATAGCTGAACACTTGCTGTATCTGATGCAATAAATATTTCCATGAAATTGTGTTTTGTTTGTGTAAACGGCCCCAGGGAAACTTACTTTGTGGACGCGCCTCGTACTACTGTTACAAATACGTATATATGTTGTTTTATATAACCCGCGCTACTGTGGGATAGAATATGCGACTTCATTAGTTCTCTATAGTTTTTCTTATTGCGAAATGTTTACGTGTTTGAGTATTTGCGCTTTTAGTTTACATTACGATTATAAAGAGTTTTAGTACTCGTTAACAGGAACCGTATTTTTTTCTATAAGCCATTTTCCACGTACTACAGTTCTACTGGTTCAATTATTATTTGTTTATTATTAATTCAAATTTAGAACTTGATTTAGCAATTATTGTAATTATAAAAATGTACGTGTTTGAGTTAAGACCTACACAAGAGGAGTGGTGTTTGTACTTTAACGTTTACCTTATGATTGTATCACTTTTAACAAACGTGCCTAACATGGGTTTGAAAGGAACCGTACTTTCATAGGATTTACATATAAATGCAACAATCGCGTTTTAGTACCTTTTTTAATTTGTGTATCTATATAATCATTTCACAGGTTAAAATTCTACTAAATTAGATGAATGTTATTATTTGTTTATTAATATTCTTGTTAAAAGACTCACCCTTACCGTGCACTAGTGAATTTTTTCGCATGTTTCAGCAACCGCAGGTACAAGCCGGAGGACACGTAAAACACGTCCGTTCTCTTTGACGACCAACTTAAGATCATTGAAACGTGATTTATGAATTGTGTAGGTAAGTCGACAGTCGAATATTATAATAAGTGTTCAAAGTGACACCACCATTATTGAGACACATCCACTCTCCTTTTCATGCTTTCAAAAACTGTCTCCAATTGCTGTTGCGTTATGTTGTGTACAGCCGCTTCTATGGATGCACGTAATTCGGCAAGTGATGCAAACGATTTCTATAAATTACATTTTTCAGATGACCAAATAAAAAGTTACATCCGGTGATTTTTGACGCCAAAGGTTTCTTCCAATCATTCGATCATTAAAGTACTACTGTACAAATTTTGCTTCTACAGCTGTATGTGCAGTTACATTGTCATGATGAAAGAAACACTCTCGGAATTCGTCATCACGAAATTGATCAATAAAAACACGATAAAGTTCATCAGTGTCATTAACCCATTTATGCCCAGAATTATTTTTTTCGTCCAATTGCTGCGATTTACAGGATTTAGGTTCCATTGATATTAGTAGTAAAGAGAAAAATAGTAAAAAAAATATACTTACATACAGTATGGAGAAACACAGTGGGTCGTTAACGACCCGCTGGGCAGATAGGTAGTACATAAAACACCAAACACAAAAACTACATTATCACAATAATGTTGACAATAAATGTTACTTATTCTATTAATTATTACTGTCAATATTGTTATTATTATTTGTGGTATTCTAAAAAACATTTATCATGTAGCGACACGTCACAACTTTCACAAATTTTCGTTGTTTTATTTTTACAAACAAAACATCCTCTTCTCTGTTGACCAGTTTTGATAAGATGTTGGCCTGTAGAGCGGGTAAACTCAGACAGCTTTGGTGGTTTGGATGGTCCTGGAGTTGCTAAAGCTTGCCCATACGTTTGAAGTATGGTAGTGACGACCTGCCTTCGAAATTCTAAGTTGTCCAACTTGCTTCCGAGCGCTCTTGCCAAAGCATTATTCATGCAAACCTCTAAAATCCAAAATATTATAGGGATGTACCACTTTTTTCCTCGAAAAGAAATTCTGTAGTTGGAGATATTGTTATCCATGAGATCAACCCCTCCCATGTATTTATGGTGTTGACCTATGACGTGCGGTTGTGAAATGTCAATCTTCTTTTTTTCTCTAGCCGAGTATCTATTTGCCTTTTGTATTGGCTGCACTCCAAATGTATTGGATAAAACGGTAACCACATTGTTATCGGTCCATCGCACTCCCACAATGTTGTTAGCCTTATCGATTGCACTATCATAACTACCTCTTTCAGCTTTTTTCATGATTGCGACACTTTTCAAAAGGCATTTATCTGTACGGTTTTCCCTAACAGTACCGCTAGCTCCAAATCCTTTTTCGCTCAGCTTCCGAATTAATTTTGCGCTGGTAAAAAAGTTATCGAAAAAGAAAGAAAACTTAATGTCAGGAAAACGTTTTTCTAAAACTGATGCAAAGTTCATCACTACTGATTCTCCTAAGCCTACTTTTTCTACGCCAGTATTTTCTAAAGTTGATTTCCTTCCTTGGTAGATATCAAAATTTACACAGTAACCTGTTGGCAGTGCAAGAACCCAGGCTTTGTATCCAAACCTTATTGGTTTGCCTCTTATAAATTGCTTGCAACCGGGTTTTCCGAAATCAGGGATCATGGATTCATCTACCGCAACGGCATGAGTCAACGGTGCATTATTTAAAAAATCTATATTTACAATATCAATTAGTTCACGTATTTTCCATAATTTATCGTCCGTGTTTCTTTTATTATTATCGGTGGCATGTAAAAATCGAAATATCTCTTCAAATCTGTTTCGTCTCATTGAATTGATCACTAAGGTATTTCTGCTATCTTCGCGGCTTTCCCAAAACATTCTCCGTCTAGGCACAGAAACATATCCACTCAAAAACAAAATAGCCAGAAATACATACATCTCCTCAACTGTAACAACAAATAAATTTGTTATTTTCAACAACTAATTCAAATATAACTATTGTGCATTATTATGTACGTATGGTTGCAACATTCAACAACGTATTTTTGTAAATTATTTAAATCTTAGTAGTGTAATTTGAAACTTACCAGTAATTATCATCACCCATGTTTAGTAATAAAAAGATGCACTTCTTTATCACGCTAGCACTTTTATGGTGTGTCATCGACGGCAACCAAAATGCGACTACTTTACTCCCACACACTTTATTTTTATAATAAAAAAAGTTATAAATAGATACAAGGTCAAACTTGCATAGAACAGCCAGTAAAGGGCGATGGGTCGTTAACGACCCCGTGGGCATAAATGGGTTAAAGAATATTGGTCCAACAATTCGCTCCCTCGACATCGCTATCCACACTCCTACTTTGATAGTTTTGAGAATTTACGTAGCTACTTAAGTAAAGCCATGCCTTATCGGAGAAATAACTTTTTTCCAACAAGTTGACGTCTCGTAGATTTTCAGTAATTTATACGCTTTTGAATATCAGGACGATGAAGTTCTTGTAATACTCTTGTTCTGTACGGATAGAAATGTAATTTTCTCTTAACAATTGTGTGACATGTTCCATATGGCAAGCCAATCCTCGTCATTAGCAAGTGTGGGGCGACGGGGTGAATTTCTAGAAGCAAACCTTCCTGTATTATTAAACCGCCCAATTACAGGATAAACATGGTGGCGTATAATATCGTAATCGGCATCATTGTTAGAATACGTTTCTCAAAATTCTTCTATACACAAGCGAATTTAATATACTCAAGCTCCATTTTCGTCTTTATTTCCACTAAGGGAATAGGACTGCAAAAGAAATTTATTCTAGAGAAAAAGGCACAATATTACACTCTGAAATTATAAAACATGAAATTGTAATTGTAATGTAATTTACCTTACTTGTAATTAGTTGATAAATAGTGGTAAGCTGTTGTAAAAAGTGGAAAAATGGGAAATAATCGTGGTAAAAAACAATAAGCAGACAAAAGAGGAGAATTATTAGAGGATATGTTTATTAGTTGCTAAAGGTGTACTACGATATGCGGTGCGGGAAATGGTTACCAACCTCATGTTTCATAAGAGCGGCAGTGTCGGGTATTTTTGACCGCGCCGTATTAATATTTGAAGAAAAAGTTTTGTACCACTTTTTAAGCACATTGCGCGCACGAAGTTTGATATTTGGTATTGTTAAAGTTCATATGGAGGAGTGCAGGAAGATAAAATTTATGTATAACGTGCTACAAATACATTAAATTAAATAAAATAAAACATTAAATTTGTTTTAAATTCATTGTAAACGCACTTTTAACAACCTTTTTGGAAACGCTATTGTGAAAACATCACAAAAACTGCTCAAAAATATATTAAAGTTTACATTACTGTTTAAATGTGTCTTATTCAGAAAATCCCAAGAGCATAAGTAGAAGTAGGCTAAATTCGGTCATAAATTCAGTGAGTGGGAGTGTGATGGAAAGTGGGTGGGACTGAGATGAGTGGGAGCGAGATGGAGTTTAATCGGATGGCGTAAGGGAAAACCACGCCCCATGGTTTCTTATTGGTGGCGGTCATTCTCGTATGCCAGCTATGAGACTCCGGAACTTGCTTTAGAGTCTCCGCGCCACATGTTCGGGCTCCTTGTTTACTATGGCGGGAAAACATTAAATTTGAGATAGTATTCAAATAAGGGGACCCCTCATACAATCTCATAAGACAACTATAGGGCTCCGGAACTTGTTTTCGGGGCTTCTCCCCTTGTCATGCCCCCTGATTGTTTGTGACGCCATCTATCGCTGAATTTTTAAAACTAATAAATTTTTTCTGTAATAGAGTTTGATTCAAATTGTTATGGCGGGAAATTTAAAATAGTATTCTAATAAGGGGACCCCTCATACCATCTCATAAAATCAATCGAATCAACCGGATCGATCGGGTCAGTCGGGCCAACCGGGTCGATCAGACCGACCATTGACCTAATTCCTGTTTGATCTGATATATATATATATATATATATATATATATATATTGTATAAATAACACATTGTTAGTATTGTGTAGATGATTATTTGACGCCACTGTTATTTCTGGCGAGTCGTATAATGCCATCTATACAAATTTATAGAATATAAATATGGGACTAGTAGAGAATTAATTTTAAATGAAAAATAAGTAAACGACCATGGTCCTTACCCTCACGCACACACACTTCACACGCAAACTCTGTTTAAGCATAATTACGCTTTACACAATTTTCCGTATATACCTTGGGTATATTCGAAAAGTAAAAAATTGTGTTCATCAATAAACAAAATGTTACCGTTTGTCAAATATAAAATGTAAAAAGGTGAATTCCTCTTAGGTGCATAATTGCTCGTTAACCTAACTATAACTTGAAAATATAGTACGTTGGCTTCATTGGAGGATCGGAAGGAGGATACTACTGCCTCAGCTTTTACCTAAATACCCATATGTGATGTGCATGTTACATTCCATTTACACATGTAAAGAATGCATGATTACATTTATAAAGAGGCCACCAACTTAATTAGCCTGCTTATATATTCCTTACAAGTTGAATTAGAGAATAACAATAATCAAATTACATTCATTAGTAAGTACTACATCTTACATATTGTTCTACAAATTTAAATCGTCAAATACTGACGTCTCATAAATCGCACACAAAAAGGATTGTTTAATTATGTCGCTTTGTCACGTTTATTCTTAAACAAAATAAAGTTCGCGGCGCATCTTTGGCTTTTATCGTTTGCCAAATATGGAATTTGAAACAGTGAATAATAATTCATCTTTACCGAACAATGAAGCAAAAATAGATTTAGTATGTGGATGCGATTGAGGATGGATGCAATCCGAGTAGGATCGGGAAATAGGGTTCTGAGAAGAAAATCACTGTCCCAGCATTTGTCAAAATGGCCAAATATAATGTGATTATAGCTAATAGAGCCCAAGATCTTAACAGTGCCACAGGCTACTTTAGGGAAATATTTATCCCAGTTTCCGTGATTGTCTTCAATAACAAACATAGACTTCATCACGTGATTCACCCGTTCGGTTGGCGTTAAAAATAATCTTAGCGTTATAAGATGATACCATACTCCTAAAAATTACAAATTAGTTTCTTAATAACTCCCACCACCTCACTCTCGGTACACCTTCACGCCAGCTCTATGTGTCTTCCAAGTAAATTTAGATAGCTAGACGTCACATGCTTATATAATTTCACTAGTTCTTTGTCAATATCAGGTACGGAAGGGGACAAAGTGCCCAGTACTAGATGATCTCTCCGTTTCCAATGAACGATTTCAAAATCATACTGCTTGAACGTAACTGTCCAGTCTGTCTTCCATTGGGGTCTTTTAAGCTATACAACCAAACCATGGAAGCATGGTCGGTAATAACGTTAAACTTAACGCCTTCAATGTATGGTCGAAGCTTTTCTATTGACGATGACACAAGACACTCTTTCTGAGTAGTCAAAAATTAACGTTCGTCACGCGTCAAAGATCTACAAATAACTTTCTCTAGTCAGTTGATAGTTTGCATCAACACTGTGCCGCTATACCATAATCAGATGCGACAGTTTGAATCGTAAGAGGTACATTAAAATCGCGGTAACTAAACTGTTCTTACTAATATCCAAAGCGTTATCACACTCTTCGGTCCAACTCAAACGAGAATTTTTCTTCAACAACTTTGTTAACGCAGGGGCGATAATGGACTTCTGCTTCAATTTTATCGGGGTTAATTGGCATCCAGAATTTACGACATATCAAAGATGACGAAATTCGTCACCACAAAAGAAACATTTGTCCTTACTCAACGTCAAATCTGCGCGTTCGAAATGCTTAAAAACTTCCTTCAACCCTTCTATATGTTTCTCAAATATACACATAATTGTGTGGTCAAAATAAACAAAATTGGTACTGTAACCGTGGTATACTGTTTCGAGTCTTCAGCCATAGACAATGCTAATACGCGGACTTAATGCCCAACGACGATATTAACTTATGGTCACGAAGACTAACATTGACGAATCGTAAGAGATAGGATACGTACGCTTTTCCATATCATTATTCAACTTTCGTTACTCTATACAAAATCAGTACATTCCGTCTTCCTACTTTACCGCAACAGTGTGACTCCAAGCGCTACTACTAGATTTTTCAACCACATTAAGTTCCAACGTATCTAATTCCTCATCAATTTGTTTTGTATAAAAGGCGATACCCGATAATAACGTTGCTTACTCCGTTCGCTAATCAGACACTTTAATCAATTAGCAAATCTCTATTGTTAGTAAAATAGGCTAACTTATCTAATAAATTTAACTGGCCAGTAATTAAATCTAACCGCGAATGTATGACAAGCTCCTTTGTTTCTAAAATTTAAATTTCACTTAAAGTCGTAATTACCATTCGCGTCTCCGAAAATCTCGCATGATACCTGTTCTACCCCAAAAATCAACCGATGCCGTATATACGGAGCTATAGCATCTATAATAGCTATTTTACCTTTAATTTCGATCGTAAGTTTCCACGTACACACAGGTACACTCTTAGCTGCACACACAATTGGACCTACGTTAACTACTGGATCAGTAATCAGTACTATGGTGCTAATAGATATCGATATTGTAGGTAGCGGACCGCGAAAATGTTATTATTGTAATAAACATTTGTCAAATCGCCATTGTTACCGCGATAGAAAAGATAATGGATTTTCAATATCTTGATAATAGGTCGAAATTTACTGTTTTCAAAATATTTTATTATATATTTTATGTATGGAATGTGAGATTGTTTGTAACTAATATTTGGCTAGGGTTGAAAAACACATGCTGGGATTTGAATAGCAAGTGTAAGCTTAAAAACTGTTCTACTGAAGGGGGGTAGTAACGAATCATTGGAATTTATTATGCGCCGATTCTTAATGTAAAAATGTCTCTAGTGTAGTAAGTAATTGTGTGGGTACAGACTGCGATCAAAAGATATCTTTGTTTGTTAGTTGGAAACTCGAGACCTAAATGTAGGATTTGTTACGGACGAATGCATATTTCTAAAATTAAGATGTGCAATAATTAATATGAAACTGCTCCAACGTAAATTAATGTTTCTTGTTTTTTTATTACATTTGAAAAATGGGGATTAATTCCGGGAGAAGATGTAGTTTTGAAATCGGGGAAAAGGTAGTTACAGTTAGAGTGTCGACGGAGCCAGATCGAGAGGGTTAATTAAATATCTTCATTGTAAATAGTTTGTCTTTAAAATAATTCTTGTGTTAGCTTTAATGTGTTTTTCAAATATTAATTTATAAATAACAGTCACCTTTTTTGAAGTTAAACCGCGTATGTTAACAATTTGTGTCTGTGATCAATTAAAGGAATACATATTCAAGTGTAAGTAGGTATTTTATATAAATGAAAGCTCGCAGCAAATAATTTTTCAAGCCTATAAAACGTATCAAAAATCAAACATTGCCTTTAAGACAAAAAGTTCATGTAAACATAGGTTGCCAAACGCTTAGTTTTGGAGATACAAGGTTTCAAAGTTTTCTAACGCACTCAAATTTATATATATATATATATATATATATATATATATATATATACACGTATATATCGGTCACGATGTTGTGATCTATTTATAACTTACCCTTGGGAGGCTTTCTTTTAATGGTTTTTTGTATCAGTTGTTAGGTAGAATTTTTTGCCGTGCTTTAGTGGTGGCTAAACAATTGTGTACGTGTAAATTCCTTGTCTATTTTCTTTTGTCCTTGCCTTTGTCTTATTATCACCTGTGCAATTTTACTGTTGTATTTTATATGTACCATAATTTGCTTTATTGTTTTACGTGCTTAAAGTCCGGTATGATTGGTTTTAAAGGGCCACATGTTTGGTACTATGATTTTTACTTTGATTGTTTATGACACAATTGTGCATGTGACTACATGGGGTTTCTTTTTTTTTATTGTGTTTCTGTGTAACTAAACTGCTTTTTATTAATTTTCTCTTAATCTTATCATTTTGTACGCACCTGATTTAATGATGTTTTGTTACATATTTAACCCTTTCATTGTTTTTTTTGTGTTATTTGACTTATTAATGTACTTGTGAAATTAGTTATTTATGAATCAAGCGGGTTTTATTGATGGTTCTTTCTCACAATAGTACATTAACGGGCTGAACCACCATTGCGCAAAGCTCGTTGGTTTTAATTTGAGTTGTTTCATTTTTTTTACCCGCCCCTCATGATGCTACACTTCCAGCCTATCTAATTCAGATAGCACAACGTTTTCGAGTAATCAAACATCAGACTTGTAAATAAATTCTAATGTTTTAATTATTGCCAGAAAGTCAAAGTAAGGCAGGCAATTAATGTGAGTAATAGTAACATTATTGTCAGTCAAGTCAAGATAAATCACTTAGAGATTGTTTTGTTCTTGAGTTTGCATTATTGCAAATAAGTTCAAATTACGATTTTCAAGATAGGGTACCTGGGGGACTCTACAGTACTGAAGCTGTCGCCTCATCGGTAGACATGTCTAAAGAAACTACACCAGATGATACCTTAACTACAACTTGCCTATCTAAGATGTCATAATTAGAAACTGACATTCAGCAATCTGTCAAGTACCTGCTAAGCTTGAACAATAGCTAACTTAGTCTCAAAATGAAAAGAGTACGGAGGCGGGTACTTGCCCTACCCGCCACTTCCTTCATATAATAACTCCCAAGTGCTTTGCTTAAAGCCGTTACCTAAATAGGCGCCATCTCCTCTAATAACTACTTCATACAAAACTTCATTAAACGTTAAACAATCAACATGGATTTTATAACCCACTCACAACAATAAATAATTTGTTCCTAATAGATGAGCAACGAAATAAAAAATCTCCGAGTTCATAACATGAGTACTCTCGGACAATTTAACTATACCACAAAATTATAAGAGTTAAAATTCATATAAATATCAAGGTAGACACCGAAACAAATCTGAAATATTTGAAAATACTTCGATAATCTTCATTATACCTCTCTGAAAACACTCTGTTTACATGTCTATTTAGCGTACGGAAAAGGGGATTCTTCCTGTGTGCCTGCACAGAAACATTTTTCCGGTGCGCTAATGATATTAGCCGCCTTTTAATAAAGTATACCATTGAAAGGTCCTTAATAATCGTAAACAAATGCTTGTTTATTTTCCTTAACAACGTTAAACAACTCTTGTGTTGTAACAGTTTTTCGAATTTGTATTCAAAATATTTTTTTGTAATTTGCTTCCATTTTGATACTTTAACAGATGTATTAAGAAACGCGCCGTCATCATCTCCGATGTCATTATAGCCATTCATTCACGATTTCACATTTTACGAAAATATTTAGTTTGGTAAAGCTTGATCCGGAATTGTCGTGCATGCAGGGAGGTGTAATATAGTAATTTTCACGAGTCAGAGCAGTTGCATGTCAGAGGACGCCGATGTTGTCAGATTTTGAAATATACCTAACGGTTTGACAACTGTCAAATCACAGCTTCAGAGGCTATGTTATGTCAAATATTTAATATCAGAAATGCTTGATAACACCGGAGAGAATTTCCAACCTATGTATCTGTATCCTCCGTGCACAATATATAGGAGGATTCTAAAGCGCGGGTCACACTAGGCTGGTTACCAGCCGTTACTTGTGGAAGCCACTACTGTCGGCCATCAATCAGCTTGGTGTGAGCATTAAATTTGCCAGCCGGCGAGTATTTGTCAGCGGCCGGTGAAATTGGACATGTTCAATTTTGGTATCCAGGCAGCGACGACTAGCAGATCACGTGACTCATTCCCACCAGCGAGCATAGATAATAGACTAAGAGATGATGACATGTTTTAGTCTCCGATTTTACTCAGCATGCCTTTTAGAGGATTGAAAAAGTAGCCCTAAATGGAAAGAATAAGACTGCTCTTAACCTATTAGGCATGTCCTTCATAATGAAAATTGAGTTTTCATTTGTGAAAAACTTTCGTGTTTTTCCGTGATAGTATACTGCATGCCCTTCTAAAGAACGATAGTTAAAGCGAGTCTAGAGATCAAGTGCATGCAATTCGCAGCGGTACAAAGGGCTCTAAAGGTCACGTGAAGTTGTAACAAAAAAATAAAATTTCTGTGTTTTTATACTGCATGCCAATGAGAAGAAGAGAAGTTTAGGTTATTAAGTTTATCTAAAAAATTTGGCATGCCTTTGAAAAAATTTCTGAAGAATTGCCGTGATTTTAAGCTGCATGTCATTTCACTTACAGATACTTCATGTTGTCAAATACTTAAAAAAAAATAGCATGCAGGTTAGTTTGTCCCAAAATTTAGGCATGCATCGGAAAAGATACAAAGAAAAATGAAAAATTTCCTCAATTTTGTACTGCATGCCGTTTGGCAGTGAATGTAAAATATGTATGTTTTAAGTTCATAGTGAAAAAATTTCTGTATTTTCCTATAGTATTCGCAGAAACCTATGTAAAAACGATTTAAACTATCTAAAGAATTGCATTTCAGCGGTAGCTCTTCATATTTAACAAATAAAATCTCTTATTTTTACTACTATGGCAATTCAGAAGAAAGAAGTTTAGATAATATAAAATTTAATCAAGGAATTTGGCATACAACTTTGAAAATATTTCTATGATTGAGATTATTAGAACGCATAGGTACATTTTACTTCATATACTTATGTCTCAAATCTTAAAAAAATACATGAGGTTTGTTTGTACATTAATATAATAAGATACAAAATAAATAATAAATTAATTTGGTAATATTTTGGATATAAAATTTGAATTCAATTAAAAATTTTGACATTTCCTGAATATGTAAAAAATTTTCAAAGAATCTGACAACACTGATGTTACTATGTTGAAAGTTTTTGAGTTACCTACTATTACCTTCAGACAACTTTACCTCGATATAAATTAAATCAAGCTAGGATTCCATACAATCCAAACTAGATTGTTAAACCGTAAGATTTGAATTTTCTTTTATATTCCAAATTAATGTTTTGATTCACATTAGTTATAATTCGATTCAATTTATGCTATTAAGATCAATCAAAATTTTACATTTTGTGCTACTCAATAGTGCTGTAGTGATATCAATTTCCATATTTTTCAATTTATGCAGAACAATCAACATTATAATCAATCTTACGTTTACTACAATCCACCTAGGTTACCGTAGATTTGAATTTTCCTTTTATTTCCATTTTTAGACACATTGAGGTTATAATTGTCAATTTTCACGTGCCTATAGTCACTGCCTTTTTCTAGGAAGTGCAGGAACAATTTTAATGCAAGGCGCGTTTTAAAACAGATATCTCGAATGAATCTTCAGTAGGTAGAATGTGAGATGTCGTTTTATTATAATTTTCTAATTTCGAGCTCAGACTTTATTTTAAGATAATCCAAAATTTTCACAAGTTTTTGAGGTGCTCCACTCAAATACAGGTGGCCTGCTAGTGGGTATTATCAGATGTCCTTATTTTTTCTTTGGATGCTAGAACAAGTAGCAACTATTTTATAAGTCAAATTTTGTTTACTCACTTTTCAATTCTTTTTCTTCAAAAAATCATCAAGTTTTCCTTCTTTTTCTATTCTGTACGTATGTATGTGTGCTACAGAGAAGAAAACAGGTAAAAGATTGACATGATCAAACGTTACAGAAAAACTACAAATTTCTACTTTGTTATTTTTTCTCCACAAAACGACTTTTAACGAAAACCTTCCTAATAAACTTTTTGAAGCTTTGTTTAGCAATGATCTGATCGGTTTTTTTCATGAACTTTTGATATCTGCACGGCTAGATTATAGTCCTGGCAGTTACAAAGAATGAATAGTTGACTAGTATCATTGAATAACTAAGTTATTCAATGCTAGTATCTAGTTTCTGATGTACTTAGGTTCTTTCAGTATTCTTACATGATATTGTGTTGCAGCTCCGAGATATTTGGTGGTGAAATGTTAAGCGTCAATCTTCTGGACGATAGCAATAATAAGATGGTGTCCACTGCCAGCATTGGGTCTGACGCCGACATGCCAAATATTGAAAATGATATTCTAGATGAGAATCATGCTGATATTGATGAATTAGAAGCATTTGGACCAAATGAGACTGCGTTAACGAAATTGGCGTGCGTGTTTTGTAACAAATCTGGCCGTAAGAGAGTTCGATGTCGCAGTGAAACGGTCAGTAAAAGTGGACAGTTTTTAAAATGGGATAAACTTATGCGTCTGGCAATACAGTGGGAAGATTATGAACGAGTTACGAGTATGCAAGAATACTTGAATAAAGAACATAAGGTTCCGTACCACAGATCTTGTCGTCTAAATTACTATAATACGGGAGTAAAAAAGGGATTCAAACCTGAAGGGATTTAACATGAAACAAGGCAATGTTACAAGGCTGCTTTTGCAACAGTTTTTAAAAGAAAAATGTCTGTACGTTAAATTTCATCTGTCGATTATTTAAAGAATCTCTTTTGGATCAATACAGGCTAACCGAGCGAGATCAGTTTGAGTTATTGTGTACGAAGCATCTACCTGGAAGATTGGTGAAAAAATTTGAAGAAAAATTAAAATAAAACGTAATCGGAAAATTAAGATTGTTATGCCTTCTGGTGGAGTTACGATTAATATGGAGACTTTAGAAGACAACGATATATTAGAAAAAGCGGCACTAATTTTAAGATGAGCAATTCTTGAGACTAAAACAACTAAATTAGGCCCTAATAGTATAAAAATCCAAGATTTGATTGCTGGTGAATGTGAGATTCCAAAAGAATTATCATACTTTTTGACAACATTGCTAGAAGCGTTCAATCTTCGGCGATGTAAAAATCCTAGAACTGTGCAACTGGTAAAATCGTTTTCCAGCGACTTAATTGCAGGCATATCCAATGGTAAAATGTTAACGTCAAAACATATAATTCTTGGAAGCACTATCAAAGTTTTACTAATAGCCGAAAGATAGTGAGCATTTTGCGGACATATACGCTGTTATAACGTTCTTGAGGAGTTGGAAACAGAAGCTACATACTCGTGTGTAGACTCGACGCGAATGTGTACCTCTGGTATCGTTACTGAACCAGGTCTTCGTACATCATGTGCTTTCGAAAATTTTGACAGATATATTGACAGTGTCAGAGTTAAAAAAACCACGCTTAATGACACTGTTGGCATTGTTGTGCAAGATATCATAGAAAGAGAACCTACAGACAACAATGAAACCGCAACATTACAATCTCAACTCACTTCTGGGTCAAAAAAAAGATGTGCATTTGAAGCAAATCTTCCAGAACTGTAGCCATATTCAATTGATTATTCATACACATCGGCGGCTTCTACATACAAATGTCGTATTTCAAGGCAGCAGGTATGTTAAAAATAAGTTGTCTTGTCAATTAGAGTAGAAATACTTTCAGAACAACACAATGAGTCATGAAAAGCTGCGCGAAAGTCAGTTGGTTTGCCATGGCGTTGCATGAAAATTTCATAAATGGGTTATGGGGTTAAACAGAAATGTTACAAATTGAAGTTAAGCCAAGCGATAATTTATATAAGACTATGTTTTGTGAAATTTAGCAATTATAGCTTAGTTTACACGATTACAAATAGGTGCAGTTTTGTTTTGGAGCTCCTTGAATACTTGTCATCAACAATGTCTGCTGAATAACTTTATTTACAGAATAACCAAAATGATCTATACAAAAGTACAATCTTATAATTTATCCTAAACTACTGTAAAATGATGCATGTACCCGCAAAGCATGAAAGAAAACCTTAATATCCGGCTCTTTGAGGGACAGTTTAATAGTATGTCGAATGTGTTGAAACTTAATAAACTAAATATACTATTTGAAACGCCCCCAAAAAAGCATATTGTATTTTAGAAAACCATGTAAACAAATTCACATTAATTAAAATGTAGATGTGTATAACAAAAGCTTTCCAATTAATAATACAGGTAGTAAAGGAACAAGGAGTAACCACACCAGATTCTTATTAGTTTGAATGCGATTACTTATTACTTTGGTTTAAGAGTAAATTATTTAAAAATTTTTTAAATTTATTTATTCACAAACAGAATATAAAATGAACACGTAAATATTTACAGAAATATAAAATGCTAACTCACAAAAATGAATTGAGAATTATAATTAAATCTTTCACTAAAATTATGCCACAAAACAACTTATGACAAAAATCTAATCATAGGAAATTACAATTGCTAAAGTTTATTTTTAGTATAAATACATACAAAAACAATTAAGAAATGATAGATTTTGTTTTAGGGTTTAAACAATTGAATCAACACACTTCATTTTGGTTGAAACTACACATTCACCTTAGTTTTATAAAATTCACAAAACATTAAATAGATCACGATATCAGGTGTGTTTCATTGTGGGAACTGAACAAGTTGCAAAGTACCTATAATGTGTGTAAATTGTAAATATTCCCTAATAAATTATTTTATTCTGTGCTTGGTCCTGCCTGTTGTAAGTCAGAGTCGGGCAATACACAAATTCCAAGATCCCCCTCATCTTCATCATCGGAAGATTCTTCAGTAGATTCATCTGAATCGCCTGTATTCACAACAAATCTAAAATCATCATATGATTTGTCAAACATGTGTTCATTGTACTTGTATTCTTCAACTACTTTATCAACATGTGTACATATGTTTGCCCAATCTTCAGGAGTTATCGTGACAAATTTTTCTTCAGCTAATTTTATTACATCCTTTAATTTAAAGGTAGTATTTCTAGATGCAACGTACTGCTTCACTGCAGCCCATATTTTCTCAATTGGGTTTAGTTCTGGATGATACGGAGGAAGTCTAAGCACTATATGGTCATGTTTTGCTAATTCAGTATCTAAAATATATTGTTTGCACTTTGACTTATGCTCCCTGATTATTGCATACAACACAGGTTTTGTTGAAAGAGGATCATACATAATTGAATATTAACGAAGCCACATAATCATATTGTCCTTTTTCGTCATGGATGTTAGATCTTTATTTATTACCACATTGTTATATGGATGCATTATCGATGACAAGTGCAGCTCGCTTTGGTACATTCGGCAACAGCTGCTTCTGTACCCACTGCATAAAATTTGTATGGTTCATATCGTTGTGGTAATGTCCTGATGTACTTCCTATAATTAATAAGATTTAGTTTTAGACTACAATTATGATAATGATCTCGTACCTGATTTGAACATAAGTAGTGCATTATTAACAAAACCTTCAGATCCACCAGTATGTACCATGATAACACGTGGACCTTTGCCCATAGGTTTTTTAAAACCCAGAGTAGAATTATCTGTCCAATTTTTTGGGTTTGTATGACAACTGTTGATATAGGACTCATCTGTAAAAATAATTGGTCTCTTATCTTGAATGCAATGCTGCAGTTGACGTAAATATTGGATAAGCTTTAAGCGTATGTCATATGATTCCATCAGAACCTTCCTTTTATCAACAGTGTTGCATCACCTACAAATTTATGCAATAAGTTAATGAGTGAATGTCACAAATAGTTATATGACTTACCGAAAACCCAATTTTTTAATAATCTTTCCCAAAGTCGAAAGTCCACCTTTAAAATCAATACCCCTTTGCAGAATTTTATTGTGGATACCTGTTAATTTAAATGTAATTATATTTACCATGTAAAAATTGTTTCATTACCTTTTAACGTAGGCACTCTCTTTTCATTAATATAAAAATTATGTATAATGGATTTTATCTGCTCAAATTCCCCCTGATACAAATTACTTTTAGGGTTTGGTCAGTTTTTATTTTTTCTAGGTGAAGAAAACTTTGTTGCTTTGCCTTGGGAAATTTCCTTCATATTTGATATAACTTTACGATAAGTGAATTCACCTATCTTCGTAGCAGCTAAAATTCTCTCCTTAAAGTTTAAGAAAGGGATTGTCACTCCATCCTTGGCTTCTTTTGTCATGAATTCTATGACGTTTGCAACAATTTCTCGAGCTTGACTATGCAGAATCTTTCCACGAACGCCTATCTGTGTCAATTTGTTTGCCATTGTTTGGTGACTATAAAAAGACAAAAAACATACTTGTAAATTACGCTCAAAGCACAGATATTGCAAACTTACCAAAATATACACGAAAGGTCAAAAAGAGTTCTGAAAAGAACTGTTTATTAAAAGAAAATGTAAAAGTCAGAAATATAACCTATAACTCAAGCGTGCACCAAAATGTAAATAAACTACTTAAAATTTCTACGCCTATGAATTTTTTTTTTTTTTTATGATTGTGGACCTGAACAGGCTAAATAAGGCCTATCGTGCTAAAGCACTGAGGAACACTTAGGAGGATGGATAGAGGGATAATGAATTGCGCATGCGACGGCAAATTGTCGAATTGTGACCAATATTGGTTTGTGCGCACTATGTTGTTCTGAAAGTATTTCAACTCTAGCAACTACTTTAACTATTGCAACAGGTACATTCATCCACCCATGTGGGTTAAGAGACAGTACTGGTCGAAAGTGATCTACTTGGAAGTGGTTCTGTCAGGATTTTTGTCGGGAAAGCATTTGTTGTAAACGGTTGCACGGCTTGATTTATCTCTCCTTACAAAAGTTGCAACTTCAACATTTTTAGAATCCAAGAATATCGAAATCAGTGCTGCTATGAAGAACCTATTCGAAAATTTGCAGCGTAATAAATGTACAATTGAAGATGTCGTTGACGACATTGAAGTGCAAAACGTTTTGAATAAATATAATGAGTTTCAACAAAAAACCCTAAATGGGACACATAGCAAAACCCAAAAATATTACGCAATATATTTACAGTTGGTACATTATTATTTATTATTTGACCGAAGTATTCGTACATCAGATTTTAATTTGTATTGTTACGCCATCGATAAAATTACAAATATATTTTTCGCATTGAATCACATAAATTACGCCCGATGGCTAGTTTGGTACCTACACACACTTTTAAATGTCGACAATACACATCCTGGATTAAAAGAAGAATTCAAAAAAGGAACCAACTTCTAAGCCAGTTTCTCGCATTCGTATCGACTTAACATTAGAACAAACCATCATGCAGATGCTGGGAGAAGACTTACTGGCATAAACCATATCACAAATTCAATAGCCGCTCGTCAACGATGGGCTATAAACCATGGCTTGAGGTCTGCTCTAATTTCGAAAGTTATGCAAGAGTGAAGAAGTGCAAATCATGTAAACATTTTTACTACTACTCTTCTTCAAAGGGTAAACCCACTATCTTCGGAAGTCAGAAAATACGCACTTTTGAATGTGTCAACAGGGCAAGCAGTACCCGACAACGTATCCTCGTTTCTTTTGAATGTTGAGGTAGTTTGTTTATAATATTTTTTGGTCAATTTATATTCTTTCGGAATACATTTAACATTTCTTATTCTACCTAGGTTACTGGTGAGAATATGAAAAAGTTAATGATTGAAGACTGTAAAGACGATGTGCAAATATCAACAAATACATGATAAAAGAAAATAAAATCCTCAATTTTGGAAGCATTGTGAAAAAGAAAAAACATCAAAAGGAATGGAAAAGTGGAGGAAGTGAAAATGCAGCGAGATTTGTTTGGAAGATTGCTTGGAATTGCTTGGGGTTCGGGAGAGAAAATTAATATGGAAAAGGTAATTAGAATTTTTGTGCAATGTTATTATTTATTTATGTTTTACACATTCAGTTTTGTCCTACCCGTTGACACCAGTGCCTTTATCACTGTGCCATATAGATGGAACTATAAATGAAACTGATAAATCGCTTTTGAGAAAACTGTTGGAAAATTCTATTAAAAAAACGGACAGTGCAGAAGAGCACGGCGAGCCTATAAATACCACGTTGTTATTATTGATGGGATGTTTTTACTTCATCAATTAAAACAAGTTCCTGTTACATTGGGTGCCGTCGCCATAAAAATGTTGGAGAATATTACTATGACCAATTCAAAAGAAATTTATCTGATTTTGATGAGTACTTCACCCCATCCATAAAAGATAACGAACATGTTTTGAGAGAAAACTACGTTGCACAATATGAGTTTAAAGGTATGTAAACATATTTTTGGGAATGAAACAAGAAATTATCAATGATTGTTATACAGAGTGATTGTCGAAACCATTCATTAGAAGTATTAGGAGTTCCAGCCATGGCTGATTTCTGAAAGTTTGTATCTGGACTAAGTGATTCATATTCTATTTAAGGAAAATATTTTCATGATGACTACACTTCCGGTTATACCGGAAGTAGCCATCAACTTTGTTATTTTAAATTGAATCGTACCATTTTTATGGCATATTCGAATTGTACTCGCCATTTTAGTAGAAATTTTATCAATGTTCCCTATACTTAAATTTAATAGTTTTTGAGATTTAAATTTTTTTTCGAAAATTATTGGTTGAACACTATGACATTTGACAATGCCTACTGGCGCCATTTTTAGTACGAAGCAAGTAATATTGACGTTATGCATAGGGGTATCCTTAAGCTTTACGCTGATGCTTCCGGTACTGCCGAATTATCTACAGGGTGTTCAAAATGTGACTTCCATCTTTTGAAAATAAAAACCATCAAAACTTAACTTTTTCAAATACAATGCCCAATATTTTCTTCCTTTAACGGATGCAGAATAAAATTCTGCATTGATTTGTATTAGCATTCCCTATACCTATCTTCAACAGTTTTTCAGTTATTCAGGTATTTCTAAAATCTCGTCCGAAATTTAGAAAAATTAATTCGATTTCTCCACGGCCGAAGCCTACTACAGATGCAGAAACCAATTACATTAATGTAGTTTATCAAAGCAAACAGAACTGTTAAATTTCGTCAACAAATAAGATGAGAATAAAAGTAATATGCAAATAATAACTATTAATATTATTGAAAGTAAGAAAAACAATTCAAAATTTTATAAATGTTCTATGTGGCCTCCATTTTGTTGAAGACAACCTAAAAGTCTTGACTGAACTTCTTTCGTGCAAGCTTTTTTGACGTGATGACGATTTAACTGGCGAAATGCCGTCGTTACTCTTAAGCCTAGGTCTTCTCTTGTGTGGACTGGAGTGGCGTATACTTGATTCTTGACTTCGCCCCACACGTAGAAGTCGAGTGGAGTTAGATCGGGGAGGCCACCGCCATGGTCCGTTTCGACCGATCCACTGATCACCAAACATAGTGGTGAGCTCTTGATCAACGTCACGCGTTGAATGTGCAGGAGCTCCGTCCATTTGATACCAGCAGTATTGTAAAATATTAAGAGGCAGATTTTCTAAAAATTCAGAGACATCCGTTCTCAGAATCTCCAAATATTTTATACTTGTCAAATTTTCATCATAAATTTAAAAAGAGACATGACCATTCATTACAAGACAAAACACGTTAAAACTAAATTTGTTTTGAAAATTTGATTCTCGCTTGAAATGTGGGTTTTCCGACGCCCAATAGTGCCAATTACGTCGATTAACAATTCCTTCTCTGGTAAATTTTGCTTCGTCCGTCCAAATTATTTTTCGTAAAAACAGCGGGTCTTCCTGAATTCTGATTAACATTTGCTCACAAAATTCCACTCGCTTGAAATTATCGCCTGGATGAAGTGCTTGAACCAAGGTAAACGAATAATCATGCATTTTATGCTTCTTTAAGATGTATTGTATGGAATAGTAAGACAGGCCCAAATCTTTTGCAGCAGATCGTATCGAGCCGTGGGGATATGCTAGGACATTAACTTCATTAGCTTCTTCGCCAGTAATAGGCTTTGATCGTGTTCTGGCAGCTTTCTCTGTTCCATACCGTAAAAAGTTTGACTCTATTCGCTTAAATTTCTGCTTGTTCATTGGTGTTAAATGAGGATATCGGTCATTAAACAAACGGTAAGTTCTGCTAATAATCTTATCACATTCTCCATGAATATAAAATAAGTTCAAAATATCCCTGTTTGCATACTTCCCATTTTCCATTTTGATAAACCGAACACAGAAACACAACAAGAGGTATTGACAGTTATTAACAACAAACGTAGCTGTGGTTTCCATGGCTATCCATGGAAAAATCAGGTAAATCGTTTTGAATTTCAGAAGAAATGAACAAATACCTCAATATGAGAAAAACTATCGAAGATAGGTATAGGGAATGCTAATACAAATCAATGCAGAATTTTATTCTGCATCCGTTAAAGGAAGAAAATATTGGGCGTTGTATTTGAAAAAGTTAAGTTTTGATGGTTTTTATTTTCAAAAGATGGAAGTTACATTTTGAACACCCTGTAGATAATTCGGCAGTACCGGAAGCATCAACGTAAAGCTTAACTAAAAATGGCGCCAGTAGGCATTGTCAAATGTCATAGTTTTCAAACCAATAATTTTCGAAAAAAAAATTTAAATCTCGAAAACTATTAAATTTAAGTATAGGGAACATTGATAAAATTTCTACTTAAATGGCGAGTACAATTCGAATATGCCATAAAAATGGTACGATTCAATTTAAAATAACAAAGTTGATGGCTACTTCCGGTATAACCGGAAGTGTAGTCATCATGAAAATATTTTCCTTAAATAGAATATGAATCACTTAGTCCAGATACAAACTTTCAGAAATCAGCCATGGCTGGAACTCCTAATACTTCTAATGAATGGTTTCGACCAATCACCCTGTATAGAAGCGTTTTTTTTTTGAGATAAAATTGTAGTTGAGGAACCGTCACTATCAATTTTTCACTCAATTTTTACAAATTTGATTTGACGTTATCTAGAAGCAATAGAAATTTTCTCAAAAGCAATTTTACCTTGAAATTTCTTGAGCTTTTTTTTGAATCATGAGTCAGCATACACGTTTGTTCTTAATTTTCAATGTTTTTTTCCAAAACGAGCAAAAATACTATTTTCTTCTAAATTTTAATCTGAAATCCACCGAGACAAAATTACTGACACTCAATGAACAGTTTTTAAGTTACAAAAACTTTGTCTTACTAATCTTACGAAAAAAAATATTGCTACCGGCACCTGGTACATACTAACAAAATATGATTTGCAAACTTTTTAATTTTAAATATTTGAATTACATATGTAAGTTTCAAGAGATCTTTTTTTAGGTCCAGACCAAAAACGACCGGCGGATTTTGGAGCGAAACTGAAAAACATAAATTTCAAAAAGTCTTTTATTTCTTTTTAATGGATTATTGGGCTTCTGAAGATGCAGTAAAAGATATCCTCAAAGATAAAACTCTGTATGTTTCTTATGAGAAATGCCTAAGATACAAAGTTAATGATGCAAAACCAGTGATTTGCGAAGTGATGTCCAACTTGAAGTGTGAAGGTCAAGAAGAGGCTGACACGAAAATTGCTTTCTTTTTGTGTCAAATTGAAAGAAATAAAGAAGTTGTGATTAAGTGCTCTGATACTGATGTCCTTGTTATTGTTCTTGGAAATATGACCCATATATCAGAATCAGTTAAAGTATGGATTTTACTTGGAACTGGCAATAATCGTCGTTAATGTAAATAAAATACACAGTGCACTGGGAGACACTAAATGCTCAGGCCTTCTGGCATTTCACGCATTGGTCGGTTGTGATTTCAATCCAGCATTTTTTCGCAAAAGAAAAAAAAGCCTTTGAGGCTGTATTGTAGCAGCGAAGTCATACAACACGCTTTTGCTGCAATACAAGATCCAAGTAGTCCAAATTTCACGCAAGCGATTGGACAACTGGAGGCGAGAACTTCAACAACAAATTCTCCGAGCAGCATATGTCGGGCATATGTGGAAGAATGCGTTCTCTCCATGGCCTAATAGACAACTGAATGTTGGAGAATTTGGCTGGGAACTAGAAGATAATGTCTATACCTTCCGGTGGTTTGAAGGAGATGCCATTCCACAAAATATCGAGGAAATGATTCAAGGTGCTCATTTTCTATCTGTATGATTTGAGTTTTGTACTAACGAATATGTTTTGTTCAATTTTTCACATACATCTGAAACTATAGATGAATTGGAAGAGGAACAAGAAACCAGAAACTACTCCCACGAAGGCAATGATGACGAAGACCAATGTGACGATGATGATTGGAATTCCCAATCAGACAATGGCAATAATGACGAAACATCTGAGGTATCCGTTTTGAGGGCCGATGAAGAGAATGCGATGATAATAACGATGAACATAATAGTGATGATGATGTAAAGGGACGCCGTCGGATATCCCAATTTAATATTATTATTAATTAGTTTCCTAAAGTTTATTAGCAAGACGCCGTCCTTTATCAAAATCATCAAAATGATTAATTATTTGCTAAGTAAAATACCAGTTACTGATATAATATTCACGGAATTTATTAAGATAAAGTGACTCGCTAAATGCACAGGTACAAGCAATTATAAAAATTCATAGAAGTAAAAGTTAAACATATTTCATAACTTTGTAGAAAATTGCACAATAATTAATCATGCATTCTCCCTCCAGACGTAAATCCCAAAAACGTTTAAAGTTTCTATACGTCAGAGCATCTTCCGCCAATACTGGCCTACGGAATCTTACCACCAAAGTTTCGTAACCACCCTCGCGAATTTTTTATAAAAACGCGGCACGCGTTGCTAGAGAATGATTATCAATCGATCTCCACCAGAGACTTTTTAATAAACCTTTTATCAATCTCGCGCTACCAGAAGAATCCGAATAGAAATCGTGTGCTCTATCGTCGCGTTCGCGCCGACTACTACCGTTTAAAACCGCCAACCTGTAACCGCCGTCCTAAGTAGAAAACGCGACACCGCAACTTGATAGCATCACCGAAGTCAAAGAGTTCGAGTTGCAGAGATCTAACGTTGTATGCACGTAAGTCGAGATAAATACAACACTATACACCTGGTGATAGGGATATGCAGGGTTGTAAGCCCGACATACTCTTTCATTACTAGACACCTACACTGTGGAGTTTGAAGGGTAGTTGCCCGACATTCCATTGACCGCCGGAGATCCTTTTGTTTAGTTTAACGGGTGGTTGCCCAGATTGCTAGCAAAGGAGACCTACACACACACCTACACTGTGGAGTTTGAAGGGTAGTTGCCCGACATTCCATTGACCGCCGGAGATCCTTTTGTTTGGTTTAACGGGTGGTTGCCCAGGTTGCTAACAAAGGAGACCCACACATACAAATTTACACTAACACTAAAAACACCTCGACAAACGTACCAGCAACCGCAGAGTACCTGTAACTAAAACCTCGTCGGAAGATTAAGCTGAACACCTAGTTAACGCCGTTAATCCAGTAATATAGAAACGTAACCGTAAAAACTAGACGTGTTCGTCAGTATTAAATTTGTCGCCTGTAATAAAACCGCCGCCGCCACCACCGAGAAACGTAAGTTACACCGTTTGCAATTAATAAGATTGTTACCTGTAAACCAGAAATTATCCGATAATATATTTCGTGTTAAATAATTCAAATCATTATTGTTAGACGCGAAAAATTCACTTTAATAGAAAACGAAGGTTTTATATTTTAAAATCGGCCAACATAACAAAAGTATTTTTTATTTAAATAAAAACCTGTGTACTAAAGTAATTAATATAGGAACAGAAACAAATAATCCGCAGCTACCGTATAGAAGCTACCTTCAAAACGAAAAGCTTTCATTTATTTAAAAGGGCAAAATTGAATTTAAACGTGAATGAGTTTATTTTCATAAGAAAAGCAGGTATAAAATTAGATTACTTGTATACATTTGAGAACCGACCGCTTTAAAATATCGATTATTTCTTTAAAGGCAGAGCATTGAACTCTGTGTTTTATCGCACACGCGTTTATAACAGGGTTATCTTGCTACCAACTTCAGGTAAAATTATTTATTTTATTTCGGCAGTTAAACAATATAAATTAAAACCAGTCAAAGGACGTAAATTAAAAGTCAAAACCCAACCCTTCTATTAATGTTACATTGCAGAAACTCCAGAGGACCACCTAACCCTCCGTCCCAGGACCAGCCAGGAAGGGGAGAACCACAGGAAAATATATTTTGTATTTATATCTTAGAAGTAGTTTGCAGTAACGGAATTAATTTTATAAAAAGATAATAGGGAATAAATGTATATAAACTTTTTTGTATCTATTTGTTCAAAGTGTTGAGAACCTGAATAACGAACCCCGATCCTTATTTTCTAAGTACAAAATCCGACTGAGCTAAAAGGGAAAAGTGAAAATTATTCATTAGTAATACACTTAACAGTAAACCTCCATTTCTTTCACGAGGAAAGGCAGGACAGTACAATGAAGATAATAGTGATGCTGCTAATACTGGTGAAGATAATGGCAATGATGATAATGATGTTTATAATACTGATGATAATTAGAAATTAGTATAAATGTACACTTTTCCGACCTTTTTTGTTCTCCTAATTTTCTCTCATGTTGAGGTCTAGGAACATGCGTGCGATTCTTTGTTTATACTTCAAAAACCAATTCTTTAATAACATGAAAAACGGCATGCTGTACAAAATTACGACAGTTTTTCCATATTTGTTGCAATTTTATTTGAAGTTACTTCTATGTTGGGCCAAATTTGCATGGATGCTATTCTCCATTAATGCTCAAGACAACGCTCTTTAATAGAATCTCAAATGGCATGCTGTATAAAATCACTAAAATTTTTCGATTTTTTCTTATTTTATGTTCGAGCAGCATGCATGCCGTTCTTCATTTGCACTAAACTAACATTCTTCAATAATAAGTCAATCCGCATGCAGTATAAAGTGACGAAAATCTTGTGATCTTTTTGCAGTTTTCTCCTATGTTAAGCTCGAGCAGCATGCATGCCATTTTTCAATTGCGCTCAAAATAACATTCTTCAATAATATGTCAAATCGGCATGCAGTTTAAAGTCACGGAAAGTGTCTAACTACAATTTTTATTTACTTACACTAAATTCGTCAAAAGTAAATTAACATTATAAAAGTAACAAAATTTAATCTATTCAAACTCGTATTTATATTTATTTATAAACACTTTGTTCACAAAATAATAAATTTGACATACACTATAAGTAATAATCATTTTAACAGAAATAATAATGTTAAATAAACACCAGGTATTAGGGTATTATGGTGGTCAAATGTTGCTTGACTAAAGTCACTAAATACCACCAGCGCCTTCAGTGACGTGATACATAACTATGGGGTTTGGAACCAAACAATACCAATTTTATTAAAGTAGTGAACAGCGCAAGCAGCGCCGTCTGACTACTCAAGCAGCGCATCAACGGCGAGTAAACCAGCACCTGACACGTGGTCCTTTGTCTATGTTCTCTTAATATTATGTTTAATTACTAATAGTTATCATTGTTAGTTTATTATTATTATTAATAATAGCCGAGTTAAAGTGGACGGGAAAAGAAATAATTTCTTTTTTAAATATATTTCAAAATCATCCGTGTTTGTGGGACGTTTCGTCCAAAGATTATTTGAATCGAAACGTGAAAGACGCGTCGTACAAAAATTTATTCGAAGACTTAATTAATTAATTGTTTACGTGGACCCACAGACGACATGCTTGCTAAAAGCGACGAAACGAAATGGCGAGTAGTAGCAGGTAGTGTGACAGATTGCCCGCCACTTCTTGCTGTTGCTACTACCCGCCGCTGATGAAAAGCGGCTGGCAAGCAGCCTAGTGTGACCCGCGTGTCAAAAACAGGATGCGTTCAGTGGAACACTTTGATGTGAGCAAATTCGCGACCGTATTATTTGGCCTGTATTTCAGGGGGCGTACATGCAAGATTATCTTGTATTTTCGGGTTTTGTGATAGAATTTGGATAAAACAAAAGGCGACTAGATGAAATTTTCACTTTTAAAATTACCAACCGCCACAAAAACCCCTAAATGAATTAAATTAAATTTTTTTGTTTAAAAACGGACAAATTATAAAAAAACATGTTTCATACGAACTTTAAGCATTCATTCTTTACAAAACGAGTGGCGTAGCTTCAAGACTGGTCTTATGAAACTTTAATGTACTATTAAAATTATTGTGTAGATTATGTTTGCCTATTTTTTCTTTTTAGAGAGGTATAATGAAAGGAATCGTTCTATAAATGTTTTCCCTTTATACGGAAAAGCTTATTTTCTGGACTCCTAATGAAATATACTATTGTAGTAAGATGTAAATCAAGGACGCCGTTACCGCCACATTCAGGGAGTAAACTAAACTAGTGCTTGCTAAAATAATTATGTTGTTACTGAAGGGGATAACACGTAGCTTCAAAAAGCTTAACAAGTAGTTTGTTTTCTGCTAAGAGCAATCTGCCTATAGCATGATTTGTATAAGTACTTCATTTATTACAGGTTAAAATGTGATTTGTTTTAGCTCTTCCTGAAAAGAATCTTTAAATGAGTTAAAAATTGAATCATGCAAATTTTGATTAACTAAATAAAAATTTATACCACCAGCTTCATCTTTAACTTGAAGTTCAAGCTATAACAAATCCGGTAATGTGGATGTACTTGTTCATTCAGTTAAGTGCAACTTTACATGATGATTGCCTGCCTCATATGCCTGCCATCAATGACAAGCACCATCAATGCCATTGAAAAGGTTGTTCAAAGAAAACTGTTTTTTGCTCATGTAACATATTTCTTTGTTTGACAAGTGAAATTATTATTCAGTGTCATACATAAAGGTATTTCTTTTGAATTTGTTGTACACTGTTAATATTTTACTTTATTTGTTCTTCTTATCTTTACAATATAATGTAGTTTTTCAAAATAAACCATCAAAAAAGTAATTATTGTTTCATTTTTAAACATTAATCATTTTAACTGCAATGAATGATGTTAAGACCTGATGTCCTTTAGAAAGAATAAATTTGAGTATAATCTTTTTTTAGCTGGGAAAGTTAAAAATAATTTTTATAACATTTTCAGTGTATTAAATGCTCTAATTAATCTGGGTGCAAACATATTTTTCGATCTTAGATTTATTTGCGTGTTATCACATCTACTCTCTCACTTTATGATTATTACAAAATTTGTGTCATATAGCACGTTTATCGAAATTTATTTATACACTATCAAGTAAAATGAATTTTGGGTATGGGGTCTGAAATCGGAACTGATAATTTTAAGATTCCATTATTATAGCAGTATTACAGTCTACATTTCGAGATATTTCATTTCTTCATCAGGACTAACTAAAATTATTAAGGTCAATATATTAATAATTATAATACTAGTGCGTACATAATTTAAAATAATATTAGGGAAAATTGTGATATAAGTATTTTAAAATAACCAACTGATTAAAAGTGAATAAAATGTCAAAGTTGAAAGGTTGATTATACTCAACATGGTGAGTTACCAACTGACAACCCAGCCTTTTGTACTTTACCAGAAATCCTATCCTTAAGAAACTGAAACGTTTGTCCGATGTAAGTGCTTGTGTATTTAGTGCAATTTATAACATATACAATCTTCTATAATCCAGGTAATGACCAGAGTATGTACCTTTTTGGTACCTATCGAATCTGATGAAGTTGGACCCATCCTTATCGAGTAGGGTATCTAGAACCGTTCTTCTATCATTCTTAACCTCTGATGTGAATTAAATATGTGGATTGTAACTATTAAATATATTTCAAGTATTTTCTATTTGATCAGACTCTATACCCCAAAATTCATTGTTGAAATACACTATCAACAATAAGTTTGGCTTAAATTCTTAATTTTTTAATTTATTGTAAATTTAAACAGCATTGTGAGAAACATATATTTGTGTATATGTTAATTTG
The DNA here is from genome assembly GCA_036346205.1 of Vesta saturnalis. Taxonomy (NCBI): domain Eukaryota; kingdom Metazoa; phylum Arthropoda; class Insecta; order Coleoptera; family Lampyridae; genus Vesta; species Vesta saturnalis. The sequence continues at coordinate 1,797,455 of JARFJB010001631.1, read as the reverse complement.
AATTTAAGAACTGTAAATATCTCATGAATTGAAAAGGAAAACATAGATAGGTTGCTGTGATGACCCAGTGATGTTAAAATGTTGAAAAAAATTTGTTGATAGTTTTTTTTTTAAGAAAAGAAGGTTTGTTACAAGAAAATTTTGTGATGAAAGTCAAAGCCTCAAATGTGTTCAAATTAATTTCTCCCGTGAACACATACTCTCAAGTTTTACAGATAAGTACTCTTCACATTTGTTGTCTCTAAATTATGAAAGTTTAAAAATTAAATTAAATGCGACAGTCGTCCATATATTTAGATAATAAATATATGGATCTATACAACTAGTAAAAGTTCTATTTGGCATATCTATTAATTCAAGAATTATCTGCAGTCATCATTATCAATTTTATGTAAACCCTGTGTGACATTTATCGTGCTGGTCTAGATTAATTTCTTCGCTAACCAAGAATAATTATTATATTTAGTATAGTTATTAGATTCTTAGCTAGTTATTAGTAATTTAAGTAGATAGTTAAATAAGTTTGTTGATACATAATACTTAATACCATTTTTTTAAATCAAATTAAACCTATTATTTCATGTGACATTTTTTTTTTTTGAAAGGTTTTATTTCTAGTCACGTGTATGAACAGAACCAATCCTGTCATTATTATATTGAGAACAATCAGTACTGATTATTGCCAGGAATTTTTTTATTGTAGCTTCTGTCTGCACTTACAAACATATTTAGTATGTTTTATTTAAAGGTAAGTCATGAAGTAATCTAGTGAAATATAATTAGAGTATGAATAAATTATAAAATAATTAAGACAAATTTCTCCTCTCAGCTCGCTATTTAGCAATAGCCACTCGAGCCCTGTGGAATCTCATGCCTGGCAACAAGTTTCCAAGAATGTGTCTAATTATTTTCACTCAATTTTATTATTGTATGGAGAATATGTATGCTTAATGTCCATAAAACATTTGAATGTTGCGGTATGATACTAAATAAATTACAATTGGTGATTTTATGTATATACAGAGCATCAGTTCCATCTAATATTAATATATTTTTCAAGAAACGTGGACAGTGTTTTATTAAGGTTAACTAGTAAAATTTTTCTTACAAAAATTTAGTTAGAAAACTAATTCGTCGTTCCGTGGACATGTAAATGCTGCGCATTTAAAATCATGCATTGAGTAACAACACGTTTTAGAATACATCTGAATGTAATTTGATCCTGGTTATTTTATTTTATCGAAAATGTATATTCTGTTTAAAATGGTATAGATGTATAAAATATAATTAAAATGAATATATTCTCGTTTTATTTTCATTGAATACTTGATTTGAATGTAGTTAATATGCAATGTTGAAAAAATATGAAAATTAAAAAAAGAAATTCACTTGCGGGAAGTGTCCAATTTTGTAATTTTTAACCAATTTTTAAAGGGAATTGTCATTTTGACGTTTAATGCTACCAAACTAACATTTACGACAGTACCAACTTAAACATATTAATAAATAACATTTTTAACCTCAATTTCCGACTACTAATTGTCATTTAAAACTTTATAAATGTTACCAAAATATATTTTTGGAAGCATTCAACTATTTGTCGTGTAATGTTACCAAAATAATATTAATGTTAAGTACCAACTTATACGTTTAAGAAGGTAACATTATTAACCTAAATGTTTAATTTTAACAATCGTCATTCAGAATTTTAAATGTTGCCAAATTAAATTTTTGAAATTATTCAACTTCTTGATATGCAATGTTACCAAAATAATATTTATGAATGTACACTAGCGGATAGGTACACCTAGAGTTCAAAGGCTTCGCGCAAACGCCCTTGAAAAGTACACGAACATCTGTTTTCTGTTTAGTTTACATGTTTACGAATGCGAATCACCGAATGTCATTTAAAAATTTGTCAAAATAGCCGAAAAGAATTCCTTGGATTCATATATCCGGTGTAGTGTGTAAGAAAACATTTTTTGTGACATACAATTAATGTCACTGGTGTGTCTCAGTTCTAAATCATTTTTAAAATGTTGATCTTGTGTACTATGATCTGTTCAGTATTCGAATATCAATGTTGTGTCAACCATTCAACAAACAATCCAGCGAGGGTGAAGACATCAGGTCCAGTTGCTCATTCATACATTGTGAAGAGTTTAAATGTTATTAGTTCTATCCGATTATTAAACAGTGTTATTTCTGTGCAAATTTAAATATTAACAGAATATACAGTTCTTTGATCTATTAGGTTCGAAAAACATAAAAATTCGATTTCGAAGTCGAAATTTTGGACTTTTTCAACTTTTGATCACGTAGTACTCTTTTCGAGGTAAAAATTATAGTAAATCGATACATACTTCGAAAATATTTCCGACGGTTCAAAATTTCTTAAAAATCTGGGTGGAACCTTGAAAATTAAAAAAAAAAGATGTTCTAAGAGTTATTTCGAAAAGAAAAAATACACTTTGGTAGAACTCGTCGCCGTAAAGAAAAATACAAAAAAACACGTTAAAATTCCAACGGGAAGTGGTTAAAAAAATTGCCAAAGTTGAAATTTCTCGATTTCATATTTTGCCCTATAACTCAAAAATTATAAATGATACGAAAGTGGACTAAGCGGCAGTCGATGCTCCCCACTATGGCACGTCGTTAAGTTGTAAAATGGCAACGCTGCTTTTAAAAGTACAAAAGTTATGGCCATTTATGGAATTTTGAAAAATCGAAACGACGTGATAACTCGAAGCCGGTACCCGTTAGAGAGAATCAAAGCCGATTTTGTTCAATTTCGCAGCAAAATTCATCGATTTGGACACCTCGCACAAATATTTGGAAAAAATTGTGTTTTGTTCGAAATATATTTATTTTATTTTAAATTTTGAAAGGCCATTGCGTCAGAACTAACGATCGAAATTTGACGAAATTTTGTTCCCCGGTTCGTTTCGATGAAAGGAATCGAAAGAAACCGGGGAAACCTCCCTCCCCCTGTTTCTGCCATTTTTATTGACACGTAAATTTTTCCCATTTAAAAAACATTGAAAAAGTCCGCAACTCGCTCAAATCCGATCCAATTTTCGAGCTGTATACGTCATTCGATTCTAATTCGATCGTGAACGTATATCCATTATATAAAAACCGAAACTGTGAAACGGTACGTCTCGTACGATCACGTTTCCAAAGCACACGTACACGTCGCACGCTTTGACCGTTTCCCCCTCCCATCGCGTGATTCTTGCCGAACTCTCGCCGTCCACGATCGATGCGCACTCGAAATGCGAGGCGAACGCAAAAAAACACAAACCCTCTAACTTTTCATTCGGCCGAGCCTGATGAAATTGACGAAAAACTCCCTTCAACCCCCTTCCCCGAAACGAAGCGACAGCCGGCCATGGCATTATCGGGGTAATATAGTTCTCGACGGTCCCCATCGATGCTTTAAGTTTAAAAATTTCTGAGATCCCGTTTTCGAGAAAATCTACGAGAAATCTTCCGACCACACCTCGACAACTCCCGCTACCACCTCCATCGAGGTGGTGCAACGGTAGTTTCGACTATACGTCATGACGCCCTAATACCTCCCCACTCCTTCGCCGTCGGTCGCGAACTCTCAACCCTCACGTCGGGTCGTCTGAGAATTTTTATTTCGATCCCTCGCAAACGCGACCGACACAATCTAAAACGGCCGAATGCGAGTGTTCCGGTCGAAACGGTATTCGGCACGTTTCTTATCTCGTCGAACTCGGGCCGTGTGAAAATTTGATAAAAATCGGGTCATATTCCGAATTTGAGAGTTTATTTTATAGTTTATATTTAATAAACAAAATTATTAATATTAAATATTATTATATTATATATATATATATATATATATATATATATATATATATATATATATATATTATTAAATATTAGTTGAAAGTAACGTAAATACAAGTTTATTGGATTTGGTGCAATCTTTCGGAATGGAACTAACATTCAAAGAAGGTAGGTACTTGATTAAATAGTGGTACTTGCATTGACAATGTAATGGTAAACTCTAATGACAATACCGTTTATTCTAGGGTAATTCATAATGGTTGATCACACCATTTTGCTCAAAATTTTGCACGAAAATACAAAATTCTACAAAAACTGTTTGTTGTTCCAAAATGTAACATGATACATTTCACTTTTTAGCTTTTGAAAGTTGGGTCAATGTTTTTAGTCAGATGTCAATGAAAAAGTATATTGTATTTTTAAATATTTTAAACCACTTGTACAACTTGTGCAGTACACAAATTTGCACCAACAAATTAATTTCACTAATAAAGGGATAACGAAACGTATTCAAATTTCTTCACGTGATTATGACAAAAAATTGTTGAGTAGTATAAATGCTATAAGAAGTTTAAAAAAAAATTATTAGACTCGCCAAAAAACACTACTATAATCCCATATTATCGGCACATAATAAACGATACTCTTCATAGTTCTAATCCAGATGATCACTTAAACAAAATTTTAAACAACACTGGAGTGGCTGACACATCAATTATTGCAAATGCATTTAATAATGGTAGTAACACAAGTAATTGTTTTACAAAGCCTATTATTTGTGATGACGCATTTACTTAAAACCCATAATGGCAAATGAAATTATAAATATCATCCAAGACCATAAAAACACAAAAGTACATTGCACAGAGGAAGTATCTGCTAAATTAATTAAGAATCTTAAAAGTGTTATTGGTGATCCATTTGCTTATATCTAAATGAATACTGTACATCAGATTTTTTATAAAAATCACACATTTAAACGAGGTAATTAAATTAATAGAAAATTACGTCGATAGTTTTATCTATATTTTCAAAATAATTGAAAAATGTTGTAAATAGGATTATAAACTTTTAATCGAAAAATACATATGTACTGTATGTATGTATTATATTTAAAATATTTCATAAGAGGGAAA
>JARFJB010001631.1:1705000-1790000 GCA_036346205.1 Vesta saturnalis | reverse complement strand
AATTCTAGCTATGGTGACTGTATGCTGTATGTCATTATATTTACAAATATCTTCATAAGAAAAGTTTTATATATATATATATATATATATATATATATATATATATATATATATATATATATATATATATATATATATATATATATATATATATATATAATATACATACAAACAGGGTAGGCCTTTGGGAGCTGATCTATTAGTATCTGCTAAACCAAACTTACTATAATTTTGAAAATTTGGTGACAGGGTAATGATGTTAGGGCTAACTCATCTAAAATATTTTCACGTTCTACACTTCCGGTTATACCGGAAGTCGGTACTTAGTCGCTTATTTTAAATGGAACACCCGTATATTAATACATTTTTGGATTCTATGTCGAATTTTAAGGTAAGTTTGTTAAATAAACTAGATACGAAATTTCAGTCGTTTAAAAAAACATTTTTCTAAAAAATTGACAGATGCGGTCTTAGTAATAACTCGTTAATTGTTCTGTTCCTGTCAAACAATTTGAATAAAACTTTGAGTGTTGTAGGCAAAGGTTTATTGCAACAGTCTGCAAAAATGACATTTGTATTTTTCATAAAATAAAATTATGAATGTCTAAACTTGACTATCAAAAATGCAAGTTACTCAAAAAATCAATAAACCCTATTTTTATTACTCAGATCGATTTAACGTCAAAAATTAAGGTAAGTTTGTTTAAAACTTTATTTGCCTAAACGTAACAGTTTCATACTTATTATCAAAAAGTCCCAATTTTAAAATTTGTGATAAAATGAGCTACATACTTAAATCTAGTATTCCTTGTTCGTGGTCACCATGGAAACCAAATAATTGAGAATTGAAATAAAGAAAAATATTTGAAAAAGTTACTGCAAAAAATTATAAAAATTGATAATTTTGTGATTCAAAAGTCATTTTTGCCAAATAGAAATTTTCTAAGCCATTTTTTTCAAATTCGATATAGAACATAAGTGTAAAAATCTAACACTTTATGAGTAAATCGAAAAAAACTACTTTTTACTGCGGAGGTAATACATACTTACCAGTGCATCATTACACGATAAAGATGCTTATTTATTTTGTTTTTCTTTTGTAGTCAATTTAATAAATTTGGCACATTTAAACACTCTGCGCCTCGCAAAAAAACTGCTATTGATAACTAACAGAATGAAGTTATAACTTTAGGATATTTCCGTGCCTATCCTTGTAATTCCATAAACGACGCGAAAACAGATATTGGCTCAACACCACAACTATAAGAAGAATTCTTAAGAAACATAAGTTTAGACCATACTGTTTACAATTAGTTCAACATTTGAAAGAAGCGGATTTCTTAAAACGTATCGAATTTTGTGAAACAATTTTGCTCAAAATGCAGAAATTCCTAATTTTTGACTAAAATCATATGGACGGACGAATCTAAATTTACGAAAATGGCATATTTAATCGCCGAAACTGGCATTACTGGAATAACGAAAATAGCAATCCAATTCGCGAATGCCATTTTCAGGAAATTTGGAATTTTAACGTATTTTGTGCTATTCGGAATAACGAAATCTTTGACGTGTATTTTTACAACGAAAATTTGAGAGGTTTAAAACAGTTGATTGTTGCGATTTATGATTACAAATTTAATTTCTGGGAGAAAATTATCTCGAGATATTAAACACTCGAAATTCAACCCCGATTAAATCTAGAAAGGAAAATTTATGGTACCAACATGACGGTGCGCCCCCTCACAACACCAACGCTGTTTCCATGAAACTTTATGAAATTTTTGAAGATCGTTGGTTTGCTAATAACGGTCCCTTTCCATGGTCACCTAATCTTACGCCAATGGATTTTTATCTTTGGGGTCGAATTAAAAATATTGTTTATGCTACACCACCAACGACTAAAGAAGATTGCATTGCAAGAGTGCAAAATACCTTCAATTCTCTTAATCCACAAGAAATTCAAAGGGCTACAAATGAAGCCGTTATAAGACGCAGTAAAAAGTAGTTGTTTTCGCTTTACTCAAAAGTGTTAGATTTTTACACTTATGTTGTATATCGAATTTGAAAAAAATGGCTTAGAAAATTTCTATTTGGCAAAATGACTTTTGAATCACAAAATTATCAATTTTTATAATTTTTTGCAGTAACTTTTTCAAATATTTTTCTTTATTTCAATTCTCAATTATTTGGTTTCCATGGTGACCACGAACAAGGAATACTAGATTTAAGTATGTAGCTCATTTTTATCACAAATTTTAAAATTGGGACTCTTTTGATAATAAGTATGAAACTGTTACGTTTTGGCAAATAAAGTTTTAAACCAACTTACCTTAATTTTTGACGTTAAATCGATCTGAGTAATAAAAATAGGGTTTGATTTTTTGAGTAACTTGCATTTTTGATAGTCAAGTTTAGACATTCACAATTTTATTTTTATGAAAAATACAAATGTCATTTTTTGCAGACTGTTGCAATAAACCTTTGCCTACAACACCTCAAAGTTTTATTCAAATTGTTTGACAGGAACAGAACAATTAACGAGTTATTACTAAGACCGCATCCGTCAATTTTTTTAGAAAAATGTTTTTTTTAAACGACTGAAATTTCGTATCTAGTTTATTTAACAAACTTACCTTAAAATTCGACATAGAATCCAAAAATGTATGTATATATATATATATATATATATATATATATATATATATATATCTTTATTTATTGACTTTTCTAACAAAATTATGGACCATGTGGTAAAAGCAATGTGCATTATTACGGTAATAACTCTGATGTATTTATAAATAATATTGGTGTGTCCCAAGGAAGCGTACTAGGACCTTGACTAATTTTGCTTTATGCAAGCAATCTGGGTAATATTATGACTATGTTTTATGCATAGTTTGCTAATGATATAACTTTGATTTCTAATGCAGCATCCATAACTGAGCTACCTTGAAGGGACTTGCTGATACCTGCTAAATAATAAACTAGTTTTAAATATAGACAAAACATTTATAATGCAATTTCTTACTAAGTTATACATCTGGTCACTATATACAAATAAATGGACAGTCAATAAAACAGGTTCAAACATTCAAATTACTGGGGATATACTTTGAGTCATCCTTATCCTTTAAGCCATATTGATTATATTTACAACATATGTACTGGCATGTGTTTTGCTTTGAAAAGGTTGAATTATACATGTTCGTCAATAGTCGTAAAAAATTATTGTTTTGTATCTTTTGAATTGGTCATGGAATTGTATGCTGATAACAAAGTGTTGAAGCTTACTATATTTTGTTAGAAAAACGTGCTATTAGGAATATGTTTGGCTTGAAACATTTGGATTCACAGAGAATTGTTTAAAAAGTACAAAATATTGACAGTACCTTGAATTTATATTTTAGAAATGCTAGTTTTTGTCAAACAAAACTTGTGCAAGTTTGATTCTTTAAATAAATTTCATAATTATAGTACTAGACATGGCGATGATCTTACGATCAATTTGCCTAAGTTAGAACTTTACAAATCAAGGCCATATTAAATGGGTGCTATTCTTTACAACAAATTAGCAGTAGGCCTTAGACCTATTAATAATAAAAAATTTAAATACGAACTAAGATGTATATAACTACTTGTTCGTTTGTATGTTTTTTTTTAAAATTATCTATACACAATAAATAATCATTATTATTATTAGTAATCTACAGTTATTAATGCTAGTAATTTCCACTGTAGCTTTTATTTGTATTGGCAAACATTTAATATATCTCTAATGTGTTTCAATTAGAGACCGTCCCAAACCTCATTATGGGCGATTGTAGAACCAATTTTACACCAAATACAAATATACCAACATGAAAATGTTAGCATTTGTAACCTCTTCATATCTATTCTCATCCTTATTCTTCCTTCTCGCCCTCACTGTCTTCCTATCGGATTAAAAGTTCCAAATTAAAAAATAAGACGGCTGTGGTTTCTAGGGTTATAAATTCCGGACGTAAAATCCTGCCCCATTCGGATGTCCGGGAGGGCCCAAGCGACCTCGGTCATCGAAAGTATCAACTTTCTGATTCACTACTGCAACATCCGCGGTATCAGGTCTAATCTTAATGCTATTCACCAACATCTTGAACAATTACAACCTGATATATTGTTTCTATCTGAAACACAAGTCTCCTCTGAAAGCTTCGAGTCACCCGACTTGCAACTTCCTCAATACCATCTTCACTCTAACTTTCGATATAAAGGAGGCGTATGTGCGTACATCAAGGACAGAATTGCTTGCAAGGGGGTTTCTTCCTTAGAAAATAAAAATTTTGACGTGATTTGGTTTAAACATTCTAGTCCTAATTTTGTGAAATTCTACTGTTGCATGTATTGGTCTCCTAATGACAGTAACTTTCAAGACTTCTTCGATTACCTTAGTATGAAAGTTGACTATCTCCTGTCTCAGTTTCCATCTTGCGATATCTCATTTGTAGGCGATTTCAATGTTCATAACTCTAATTGGCTTCAATTTTCATCTACTACAAATCCTGCTGGTCATAGTGCAGAAACATTTGCTATTTCATGTGATCTCACACAAATGATTTCTGAACCCACAAGAATCCCTGATAACCCTAACCATACTCCACATCTTCTAGATCTCTTTCTTACATCAAACCCTCTTGTTTATAAAACTTCCGTTCTTTCGCCTTTAGGTCTTTCCGACCATTGTCTAATAAAAATCATTTCTACTGTACCTAATTCCACTGTTGTTCGCAAAACCGATAGAACCTTGTGGTGTTTTAAGTCAGCTCGATGGAGTGATTTACGGATTTCTTTGCAACCTTTCCATGGCGTGAATATTGTTTTAAGTCGTCCTCTTCTTCGGACATCGCTCTTCAGTATCTGAAGTCATCCTCATGGAATGGAGTTATACATTCCGAAAAACAGTACCGTGTAGGTCATTCACGTTCCCAACCCTGGTTCAATAAGGTTTGTTCTGATGCAATATCTTTAAAAATAAATGTTACATTAAATGGAAATCTAATAAATCGGTTGACAGTCATGTAGAATACGTTGGTGCTAGAAATATCTGCAAAAGTGTCATCACTAAAACTAAAAAGTTGTTCGAACAACGAAAATGCAATGAACTAGCTACATCTCCTTTAGGCAGTCGTAAATTTTGGTCTTTAGCAAAAGCCATTAGTAAAAACTTTCGAACATCTTCATTTCCCCTGACATCTATTGACGGATCGGTAGTTGCTGATTCTGTAGACAAAGCCAACGTTTTTGTGGATTTGTTTGCATCAAACTCGTGTCTCAATGATTCTGGAAAAGATGTCCCCTAGTCAACTCTTCTTCATACGTTATGAAACCAATTCATTTTCGGTACAAGCTCTTGGAATCGATCATCAGTAGGCTTGATCTCAATAAGGCGACTGGCCCAGACGGTATCCCAGCTATTGTCTTAAAGAAATGTTCCCCGAACTAGTACCAGTCCTATCTAAGCTCTATACGATCTCTATATCTTCTGGGGAATTCTTCATCATGGAAGTTAGCAAATGTTCAACCTATTCCCAAAAAGGTGATAAGACCGATCCCTCAAATTACAGACCAATTGCCATCACTTCCATTTTGTCTAAAATCATGGAAAAAGCCATCAATCAGCAACTGCTCACGTTCCTTGAAACTAACAAACTCCTTAGTGACCACCAATATGGGTTTAGGCAAAGTCGTTCAACAGGCGATCTTCTTTCATATGTGACCCAAGTTTGGAACAATACAGTAGAGCAGTCCGGTGAAACAGTTGTAGTCGCTTTAGATATCTCAAAGGCATTTGACCAAGTTTGGCATAAGTGTTTACTTGCCAAACTCACCTCGTTTGGGTTAAATGATACGCTCATCAACTGGGTTTCTAGTTTCCTTGATAAAAGACGAATACGTGTCGTAGTTGATGGCTTTTTTCAAAAGAAGTTAGCATTAACGCGGGCGTACCACAGGGATCCGTTATAGCGCCTACACTTTTTCTGCTGTACATAAACGACCTTATTTCTTCAACAACTAACCCCATCCATTGCTTTGCTGACGATAGCACTCTTCACTGTAGTTCATCTCAGTCTACTCATAGTGATAATCCACCTTCTATGTCAAATCAAGAAATTAAAGCTGAAATGGCAAATTCAATCAACAAAGACATTCAACGTATTCTCGAATGGGGAAGCAATAATCTAGTTAAATTTAATGCTAACAAAACTCAGTGTTGCCTTATGTCCGCCAAAAAGATCGATCATTTCCTGTTGTAAGTATGAATGGCTCAGTTCTTAAGTTTTCAGACTCTATTACTCTGTTGGGTATGACTGTATCTTCAAATCTCTCATGGTTGACCATCTGTCAGCTACCAAAACAGCTGCTCGTAAAATAGGCTTTTGTACAGATCTAAGCAGTACTTTACCTCTCGACAACTCCTTCTGCTGTATAAGGCCCAAATTCGGCCTCATCTGGAATATAATTCTCACCTTTGGGTTAGTGCTCCCAATACGCTCTCGATATCGTTGATCGTATTCAAAAGAGAGCGATTAGGCTTATAAATGACCCGTCCTTAACTTCTCACATACAGTCCCTTGAGCATAGAAGGATGGTTTCAGTTCTTTCTTTGTATTATCGTTATTACAACGGCTATTGTGCTGGTGAATTACATTCTTTGATACCATCTCCGGCTATCTTTGCGAGAAACACTCGGTTCGCTCATTCACATCATCAGTATGCAGTACAAATCTCCACTTGTCGTACCAAACGGGCGCAATCCACATTTTTCTACACGGCTTCTAAACTCTGGAATGATCTCCCTAGTTCCTGTTTTCCTCTCACTTATGATATGAGAAAATTTAAGGTAGCTGTTCATAGGCATCTATTGGCAATTCATTATCCCTCTATCCATCCTCCTAAGTGTTCCTGAGTGCTTTAGCACAATAGGCCTTATTTAGCCTGTTCAGGTCCACAATCATAAAAAAAAAAAAAAAAAAAAAATACAAGAAATTCCTAATTTTTGACTAAAATCAAATGGACGGACGAATCTAAATTTACGAAAAATGGCATATTTAATCGCCGAAACTCGCATTACTGAAATAACGAAAATAGCAATCCAATTCGCGATCTCTAATATGTTTGAATTAGAGACCGTCCCAAACCTCATTATGGGCGATTGTAGAACCAATTTTACACCAAATACAAATATACTAACATGAAAATGTTAGCATTTGTAACCTCTTCATATCTATTCTACACTTTCTATTTATTATATCTATCTGTGAAGATTGCCACATTAAATGTCTTTTCAAGGTCCTTAAAGGTGAAATTGTTATTAGGTATGTACAAATTGGGTTGAAAATTATCAGTTACTAATGAGGTATTTTTAATTGAAATTAGATTTTCTGGATTTCTAAGATGGATTTTGGTCTATTCGACCAATACATTGTAATTTCGCCCAAAATGCAAGTGCTTTTCTATATTAAAAATAAATGTTTAACAAAGATTTTGCTTCCTTAACCTCAATTTGTTATCAGAAAAGTTTACAATTTATAGGAGAAAAACTGTATGATGAGCGTGTAATAATATTTTTGTTTGCATTGACATGACTGGTTTAGGATGGGCATTAATGTATTACTTTTTTTGTCAGGTTAAACACTAATACCTAACCAAAAGGTAATCATAACCAGGGGCATTGTGAAAATGTATAGCAGAGAGGATGTGTCATTCAGAAAGAAAGATGTTGGTAACTGATAAATGAAGAATTTGAAAAAATTACAACAGCTGAGAATTTATACAGTGCCTGAACATGTAGAACAAGTGGAGAGTGAATATTTTAAAAAAGAAGTAATATTGGATGATGTTACAGAACTGATAATGACAGCGATGAACCTGATTTCTCTTTTTCACCTAACAATGACAATTTAGAAACTTTTACAATAACATTAAACATTTCAATGAATGTTGACAATCAATTTGTCAATAATCAGAAATCGATTTATCTACTGTATATTTGTTAAATAATGTTACTGAAAACAAATTATGTGTACGACTTCACAGTTTATTATTATTAACCCTTAATAAGACATGAGATATAGGGAGATCTAATTTGTTTGTCTGAACGTTTTTGGTGATAATTAGAAAAAAAAAAAAAAAAATGTGGGAATTATTTACCCGTTATCCATTAAAAAATGTTATTAGGTGGGAAATCAGTTCCCCTTGTACAACTTGGGAAACAAAATTTATTTAAAAAAAATTACAAAAGTATATATGGTAGACAAAACTAAGTTAGGTCTCAACTGCAGAGAAACTTTATTGGAGCCATTCAATACGTTAATTTTGTATTAAATTAAATGAAATACGGACGCCATGTTCACAGCTGATATTATAAGTCAGAATTTATATTACATTTTTGGTCAACTTCTGAATTTTTCTGATGCGCACCTCACCACCCATGACATTTTGAACTATGTGAATCAAAAAGCCAATTATAACTCAACAGTGAGAAAAATTTGAAAATAACTCTTTAGATTCTTTCTTAAACTTGTTGCCATTTAGCAACAAGTTTTTGAGAATGTCTAATTTTATTATTTTCAACCTTCCTCTCTATTACAGAAAATATTTTAGTTAAATTAAACATAGTCAAAAACCCAGACTCAGATGGTTTCTTACATAGACAGTTTCAGTATGTCATGACATTATTTGCTACGTAATATAATGCAAAATGTGGTACAATTTGATGTGAAAAACGAAGGTTACTGGACCCACAGGTAACTGAGCCACGGAATATTTACCGCCAAGTTTTGCTGATAAATATCTTAAAACATTGTGCTGTAACTAGTGTTATTTTTAACCACATCTACCTACAGGTAAGCCATACAAAATATATTTTTGTGGTAATATTTACACTATTTTAAGAAATTACGGTCCAAAATACATAATAATTCACAAGAATAAAAACGTGGAAAAGGTGGTCGAGTTGCCCCATAAAAAGCTTGAGCCATAGGCTTGAGTATTTGGGCTACTAGGGTCCAGACACCCTCTAACATGTTCAAATTGATGTGTTTACATTTTGCAGGCAATGGTGCGTAACTATATAAGAAACACGAGTTCCGGTACTACATATACCAGAGAAGACTTAGAATGGCAATAAAATGACTCCTGGAGCAGGTACTTGTCATAATATACCACCATCCACACTGAAACATTACATATTAGGGACTCCGGGTAAAGGTAATAGAATAAGAAGAGAGAAAATTGTTTGAAAGTATTGGAAAAAATGGGTTCCGGCTTTGTTGCGAAGAAGTTAAAACCATATATCAACGAGATTTAAGACAGTTTACGTCTTATTATGCACTGTCCATCAAGAAACCTCAAAGTGTAGAGCACATCAAGTGTAATCAGGTTTATTATATATTTAATATTGCTAAAAACTGATAAATCTATTTTAATTTTCGTTTTCAGGTTACCTGGGTGATATATGATTATTTTAAACAACTAACAGAACTTGTGAATGAGCTAAAATTAAATGGAAAATCTTCACATTTAATTGTGATGAAACATTATTTTGTCACATCCTCTATAACAAAGATTGTTGACGCAATTGGGGTGAAGTGTCAATGTAAAACAAGTTCTTCAGCAGAGAATATACCACTGTTGCAGTGTTGTTCGGCCGATGGAAACACATCTATTTTATATGTGTATTTAAAGTTAAATATGTGATGGCAAATTGGTTTAATACAATGGCAATATGTGCTAGCGAACAGGGCTGGATGGAAACCACACTTTTTTATAATTGGTTTAAAAATGTTTTTTGTTAATTGCAAATAAAGAAATTATTCGTAAATTATCCAAACCGATTAAAAGTAGTTCAGTGCATTATAAAAATATGATTTGCTTTAGCACTGAACTTTCAGATCTCACTAACTTTGTGAAGTTTTTACAAACATACTTACTTACTTCCTCTTCTCCCATTATATCGTCTGTGTTGGGGATTTGAGCCATAGTTTGAACGATTGTCTATCCCTTGCAAGGGTTCGGATCTTTCTCTTTCTCTAGCTGCTTCCTTGATGTTGTCTGCCTATTTTCGCCTGGATCTTCCTCTATCCCTCCTTCCATCACACCTCATTTCAAATATCTTTTTTGGATAGCGTTTATTACTCATTTGGACCAGGTGTCCATACCATTTTGCACTTGTTTTATTTTTATATCTTCTACCAGTGGTGTAAGTTGTAGTTAGTCATATATACTTCTTGTTTTGCCTACTATTCACCATAAGTACCTCATCTCTGCATCTGTTATTTTGGATTTTTGTTTATGTTATCGCCCATGTCTCGAATGCATATATAAGTGAAGAAGTGTATACTTTTCTTATATAAATGCATTTTTGCTTTTATACTAATTACTTTTTTCCCTATCAGAGTGGTATTTACTTGATAATGTATTCTGTTTCCTTTGTTTATTCAGTATTTTATTCCTTCTTTATTGATTAGTACTCCCAAGATATTGATATGTTTGTACTGTTTGAACTTGTTTCCTGTGTATTTGTATATCTAGTTCTTCGTTTTCCTGTTTTGTGACCTGCATTACTTTTGTTTTTTTTTTTGTATTAATAGTCATTCCACTTTCTTCCAAATGTTATGTTTCTCTGTAGTTGATTTTTATTTCTTGCCATGAGTAATATATCATCGGCGTATATTAGGTTTTGGGTCACTAGTGGGTTTAGGTTGTGGTATCCTATGTGGGTCCTATGTTGTTGTTCATGTTCCTAATGATCCTCCGTAGTTTTGAGCTTACTTTAATTTTTGTGCATTCCAGATGTATTTTGAGCATACTTCAATCCTTTATATATATATATATATATATATATATATATATATATATATATATATATATATATATATATATATATATATATATATATATATTACATATATATCATACATATATATATATATATATATATATATATATATATATATATATATATGATGTTCTTCAGGGCTTGGTTCTTAAAAGAACCGATGTTGAAATCACGACGTTTCGGCATAATCTCATCTGCCATTTTCAAGTCGTGTTCTGCTCCTGGTAACTCGAACTGAACTGAGGTCCTCGCTGATGGTCGGCGGTATTTGTATGCTGACTTTCTTGGTCGATGCCCTGGTTATTGGTTGTTGTGATGATACTTTCACTTTCTCCTTTTCTCCTCCTTTCTCTAACCGATTTCTCCTTTCCCTTTCGTTCGTGACTAGGTGTTTCCTGAGAATAGGCTTCCAGGTCGATGGTAATCTCTGAGTGTCATCTCGTGAATTCAAATTATGTGGTTGTTTTTCGATTTCGATAGCTTCTCTGATAATCCGGTGTGATAGATACTGTATGTTTGCCATTATCCTTGTGTTGTCAAAATCTATCGCGTGTGAGGTCTCCTTTACATGTTGGGCCAGTGAAGACGTTTTCTTTTTGTACTGCGTTACGTTGTTCCTCTCTTCTTACATTAATGCGTCTATTTGTTTGGCCTATGTATGTTCGTGAACAATCCTGGCACGAACATACATTTAATTACTTTAGTTCTATTTCTTTGCTGGGGAGTATTCCTACACTTTTGTTGTTCTATTTCCGGCTGGTGTGCCCGCATATCTGAGCATATTTTTGAAGCCAAATACCTTTTTTTTGATTTCTGAAATTCCGAGTATTTGAATTTTGTATTTCTCCATTTTGTCTACACAGTTACATATTAAATAAAAATGCATTCTTCGTTTTTTACCAGCTTTTAAGATTTATCATGTTTTTTTTTTGTTGTGCCGTAAAGGTTACTTTGGTATTAAAGTACCTACCTTCATTACATTGCCAGTTAATAACAGAAAACATTATTGAAGCTAATGTTGGGTATTTTTTATACACTTTATTGGACCCTAAAAAGGCCCAGATACCCCGGTGTATAATAAAACAACACAATACATAAAAATAGATACATGGTCCAGTTACCCCTTTTACTTGGGACAACTGGACCTTTTTTTTATAATAATAAGGAGATTACATCGTCCTGTACATACTTTTTAACAAGGAAACAGAAATTGCTAAGTGTAATTCACCAAAAGCATGACATTTTAAGCCGTTACCCAGTAACCATGACAAACCTTGGTAACACATTGATCTTCATTAAATTTTATTTATGAAAAATGTACTATGGACAAAAAACATATTAATAATCTACTGAAGTAGTTGATTCTTTTTTTTTCATTCTCACATAAGTACAAATTTTTATAAGAAACCCAAAGGCAACCAATATGTTTAAAAATATACAATTTTATCATTTGTAGTTGAAGTACATTTTGCTGCTTCGCATCCATGGAATTTTGTCTCTCGATTTTATGAATGAATTTACACATGCTTCCATTCAGAAGGTAAATTTTCAAGGGCCGTAACAGAAGTCACATAGTAAGTGAAAATACTACACTATCCTCACCAGGAGTGTTTACCGCTACATCATCAAATACAGTCATATGCTGTAATATGGAAAACATGAGTCACAATTATTTTCGTTATAATAAATTCTGATTAGAAAATATACCCAGAGATGGCAGCATTTAAAGCTGTAGAATTCCACAACACAATTACTTATTTATTGTGATTTATTTTGTAAAAATTAGAACCGATTTAAAGTGTGTAATAAATGATGATTAAAAAAAGTAAATGTAGGAAATGAGGAAACAGTCAAAGGATAAACAAGCAAATGGAGGTTATATAGTATTAGTCAAATGAGAATTAAATTCCTATGCTTATAAAACAAATTGATTTTGCGTTTATAGGTTTACTACATTTCCTTATTCAATACTGTATGTCGATTTTGTCAAATCCATTACCAATGTTCGCCATCCTTATTTAATTCACTGTTTTATATGGGAAAACTGTATAAAGAAATTGGATAGCTAAATTCGTAAATTAATGACGTGGTGGTAAACACTCCTGGTGAGGATAATATGTGATATACATTTATAGTGTTAGAATGATTCATGTTTTCTCATTAATAAAATTTAATTATAAACAGAAGTAAAAATAGAAAGGTACATTGTAAGAATGTGTAATATTCTGCAGAATGTAAATATATTAAGAGTTATTTGTATTGAGCTACTACTATTAAAAAATTTCTATTTAGTAGAATAGTTTAAAATAGAATTTTAAGATATCTACCACTAGCTTCATCAATCATTACCATTATTAATTTGTCTCTTTTCAGTTCAACAGAAATAACAAATAAATATGAATAATTTAAGTATTTAAGCTTAATATATACCACTCACTAACAATTCAGTAGATTTTGAAAAAACTAATAATTCACAATTACAAAACCTGTGCTTAGACTGAAATATGTTTTTAAAAACAGTATAATTGCAATAATAAATAAAATCATTGTATTGTTATAATTGATTCTCGACCTTTTCCAACTCCAATCCATTTCACTAAAAAAAAAGTTATACAAAAGAATTATTTTCTTATTATTAATTACCCGGTACTTCCAATAGTTCCTCTATTTTTTCAACATACAGTTGAGCATTCTTGGGTAAATTTTTAAAATCTCGAACATCTTCAGTACAAGTTTGCCAACCTGGCATTGTAAGATATTCAACTTCTACTAAATATAAATCAGAAACACTGGATGGAAAATAATCAATTTTATCTCCCCTTAAAGAATATCCAACTCCCACTTTAATTTCTGGTAATGTATCTAGAATATCGAGCTTTGTAAGGCACAAGGCAGTATATCCATTAACCATATTTGTATACTTTAAAAGAGATATATCTAACCATCCACATCTTCGTTTACGTTTTGTGGTTACACCAATCTCGTGCCCTCTTTGTTGAAGTTGTTCTCCAATATCCTACAATTGCTTATATAAAAAAAATATAATACGAATTTATTAATAATCATATCTTACATTAACTAGTTCTGTTGGAAAAGGTCCATCTCCAACACGTGTTGTGTACGCTTTTACAACACCAATTACATCGCCTATTTTAGTTGGTGGAATACCTAAACCTGTACACACTCCGCCTACACTACAGTTGGAAGAAGTGACGTAAGGATAGGTGCCTGAAATAGCAAGCTATAGAGAAACAAATATTTTAATATTTATTCAATAAAGCAGTTTGTTTAAATTTACAAGATATAAAATTGTTGTCAGTGCTAATAGTATTGTTCTATTCATGGGTAAAAGTAAAGAAATTAATACTTCAAAGATTATACAATAGTGTACCACTTTTTATAAAAGCAGATATATTTAAAATTGATTTAGGGGTGTAGGTTTTATAGAAAAAAACTAAACATTGACGCTGCACGATATTAATGCCTAATTTCCTGTTGAAAATCATCTAACGGTGCTTTTTGTAGATTTGTGTATTATACGACTAAGCTATTTTACGAAGTTAATAAATCTAAACAATGTGTTATTCCCTCATTCCTTTATCAAATAAAATTTATTTTCTGAATCGTGAAAGCTAACATTCTCAATATATGGTTAACACCATTGCTCAATTTCTCCTGACTGTGGAATGTAAATAGTATTATTTACATTCTTAGAAAAATAATTTGTATTTTTTTATTCAGGAACATAATTACATGCATAAGCAACTTAGAACAAAAGTAGAAAGCAATTAATAATGTATGAAACAAACTCATTTTCAGCGAATTAAAAAATCTCGACCGATAGAGGGTAAAACGTAAGGTAATATGGAATCTATCGACTGTTGTTAACACCCTCGTTATGTGAGGAGACTTGGCACAAACATTTCCTTACCTCGAATGTTTACCAGTCATTACATTTTAGGTAAGTGAAACAGCATATTACATAACGAACTACGTGGTAGATATCGCACAAGGGGGAATTTTCCCATGAGTGCAGGATGGACAGTTTCGGGCGAGCTTAATGTACACTATTTTTCCTACGACCATGAAAAAAAAGACAATCTTCTTAATGTTTTATTGATCACATATTAAACAATTACAAAATATACTTTAATCTAATATTTCAAGTTTTTTATTAATCATTATCGTGCCTTAACAAATAGTGTAGTTCGTAATTATTATGAATTTAAAGATTATTACCTGAATATTCAAACTTGTCAAATCATAAAAGTCAAATAATTGGAAATCACTATGGTACTGCCATCAGCTTGCTCATATTATTTACGTGAATAGCAGTAAGCGTGGCGACTTTGATCACGACCGAACTCCCTGCCAGGCCGATGACAACCGGTAGTTGCTATCGTAACTTATAGAAAAGCAATGTGAAAGTGAAACGCACTAGTGTCCAAAAGTATTATTTTCAATACGGTTAATTATGCGATATGAATCACATTCATACCAAACATGTTCGTAGGAAATAATTATTTTTTATGTTGCAATATCTATTTTATATAAATTTTATATTACATTATTACACTGATAATCTGCCGCTACCAAAGATATACCTAAGTTGTCACACAGCCTTTTATTACATGCATATGAAGGAGCATTTAAGTGTCTTTCTTAGTATTTTACTTACTATTATCCTCGCCTGGAGTGTTTACAGCTACGTCATTAATTTATAAATTTACCTATCCAATTCGCTTATACTGTTTTCTCATATAAAACTGTGAATAAAATAAGGATATGAACATTCATAGTGAATTTGACGAAATCGCATACGGTATTGAATAAGCATTAATGTAGTAGAAAGAGTAAACCTACAAACGCGAAATCAATTTGTTTTATATGCATATGAATTTAATTCTCATTTGACTAATACTTCATAACCTCCATTTACAGGATATTGTTTTTTAACCATTATCATTACGATAATCAACGTTCTCCAATTTTTACAAAATAAATCACAATAAATAATTGTATTTTGGAATTCTGCAGCTTTAAATGCTGCCATCAAGGTATATTTTCTAATCAGAATTTATAATAACAAAAATAATTGTGACTCATGTTTTTCATATAACACCATACGATTGTATGATGATGTAGCAGTAAACACTACTGGCGAGGATAATAACTAACCTATAGTAAGTTTTGATTTTTGCCTTATAAGCCAACTCATTTGTCTTACTTTAGTGTGAATCCGAATTTTATGTAAGGTTTCCATGTTAAATGTAAACGAATGTACAAAGTGCAAAGATTAGATGTATGTAGGTTAATCGAAATATACAGCTAGAGACATTTTTCTGTATATTTCCTATTAATCTACATACAGTTATTGTTGACGGCTTGTAATGGGGTATTGTCCCTTGGAGTAATTAGTTGTGGGCTCCATTTGGTGTGCTTGGCATTCCAGTCGCCCCAACGATGAATTTATTTTCTAGTTTATTAAAGGGTCATTGTATGATTCGGTTTTGAGTATGTGTTAAAGAACTGTATAGTGCAGATGTTTCAAGTCCCATTAAGGGAGGATTCTTAAATTTATGTCTCAGAACTAGTCAAAACTATTCAGATTTCAATTTTAGATGATAAAATACTACAACCTTTACAGATCGAAAATTAACGATCACTATTTATTTTATTAACTTATTGTGATTTGGGACAAAACAATATTATGTATTGAAGAATAACATTAAAAAAATTATATCCAGTATATGAAATACGAATTAGTTCCTTACCCAGTATCTTTATAGATGATGGAGGAATGAAAAAAAACACAAACTGTTGGTTATATTAATGTTTCTGCATACATTAACGGAGGAGGTTATGTTATTACAGCATGTTAAATACGGTCCTCGCCAGGAAAGTTTACCGATACGTCATTAATTTATGAATTTAGCTATCCAATTTGCTTATACTGTCTTCTCATATAAAACAGTGAATTACATAAGGACGGTGAACATTCGCAGTGCATTTCACGAAATCGACACACGGTATTGAATAAGCATATGTAGTAGAAAGAGTAAACCCATAAACGCGAAATCAATTTGTTTTATATGCATATGAATTTAATTCTCATTTGACTAATACTACATAACCTCCATTTGTTTGTTCATCTTTGAGTGTTCCCCCATTTTCTACATTTACTTCTTTTAATCATCATTTAATACACACTTTAAAGAAATTGGGGTCCCCTGATATCAGTATCTGCTGCCCAAGAAGGAAGTATGATATTAAGTGTTTATATCTTAATCCATTACTATCACAAAATTACAGCGTGTGGCAAGCGCCTTGGGTATATCTGAGAAGATGGTAAGATATATCAAGTCTCGAGCTGCATCTAACCCCGTTTTAACAAAATGACCACAAACAACAAAATCTGACGATCTATATGAAGCACCCAAAATGGGCATAAACAATATGTTATACAGGTATGTAAGCACAAAGTGAGTAATATTACATCACAATCTTTTACACATATTTCACATACTAATTTATTTACAGAAAAACATGTCAAAGTGGCAGAAGTCTTCATCATGTAATCCAGTCACTAGGATTCAAATTCAAAGAAGACTCCAACTGTAGAGCTTTATTGAAAAAAGTTACATCGCACAAATTCGCATTAAATTTCTTAAACAATACATTAAAGAGATCAATTCACCCAATGGCCGGCAAGTAAACTCTTTTAATTAAAATCATTATGGACTAATTGTGTGTGACATACTGAAGAAACAATAAAGCAGATATAGATTGTGACTCCGATTAGAAGTTTAATACTTTGACAACCATATTTCTACAACTTACAATTAGTATAATACAAGTGTTAGTTCATATTTAATACCATAAATTTCTATTAGTAATGTATTTCAATTACGTAAGAACAACAAATTTGTAAAATGCTTTTCAAGATGTTAATCACACATTTCCCATAGAATTTATGTTCCACATTAAATGTCATCTTCGTACGAATAATAGTTCAATTTTATTTAGGCACTTAACATCCATTTTGTATAATAATGTTACCATCTTATTATGGGCCATCATTGCTACTGAATTGGTAACAATATGAAATTATGATTATAAAACATAGTAGCCTTGCGAGGTGTAAACAGTGCAGTTCGATAAGTTGTTCCAGCAATTGTTTAACCTATAAATTTAATTTTCAAATAATTCAATTGTATGATTATTTATCAGCAACTTACAACACAACCATAATCCTGTTTTATAATTCAGCTGCAATTATTAAATGTTTACATTTTGTTGAAAATTGCATTGTTTGTAATTTTTACAAAATACATCACAATAAATCAGTAATTGTATTTTAGAATTCTACAGCTTTAAATGCTGCCATCTGGGGGTATATTTTCTAATCAGAATTTATTATAACGAAAATAATTTTGACTCATGTTTTTCATATTACACCATATGATTGTATATGATGACGTAGCGGTAAACTTTCCTGGCGAGGATAACAGTAAATTAATAATACATTTTCAGTAATAGTTTGTTATGTCAAATTTTTTTTTCATAATGTAATAGTTGTATTTCATGGATATGAAGAATCAACTACTAAGGCTGCAGAAAGAAAACGTTCGTTAAAAATACTTCTATTGACTACCGTTTTGTGGAAGTTATGCAACTTAACCCTGAAGTACTATCGTGGGATATTTTGACACCCTGGACTATTATTATGTGCCATAACTTTTGTATTTAGTTATTTAGATTTTTGTTGTTTCAGGTAATCCATCAGCTTAAGTTAAGGATAAAAGTGGTGACAAAAAATTTAGTTTTTTATACAGTTTTAAAAAATCTTGGTGTTCCCAAACACCATGATAGTATTTAAAGGTCTGAAGTGTTTTTTGTCATTTCGTGAAAATGAAGAGGTTTTTGCGGAAAAACAACTAAATCAACTTGCAGAGAACTTCTATGATGAAGTTGATGAGGGTCCAACTGAAATAGAAGAAGTGAACGACTTAAGTTATGCATTAAGTGAACATAGCGATCATTGTACCGATTCTGATATTGACGCTTCTTCCAGTGATGAAGGAGATGGAAATTTGAGCGCAACAGACGAAAATTTATCTGGCAATTACTATTACGAAAAAACCGATACAAATGGTCAAAAGTTCCACCTGCTTCTTCAAGCACTATGTGAAATATCGCCTGCATCTTCCTGTGATGAAGAAGGTCCGGAAGCTCTTGAGCGCAACCCAGAACGAACTTATGAAGCCTGTCGCAATTACTTTTTACTCAAGATATTAGAATGAGATCCTAGAGCACACTAACGCTAAAATAGAGCTTATCGTAAAAGTATGGCACCAACTTCTTCATGAGCACTTAGATATAGTGGAGCTAAAAGTATCACCTTGTATTCTTCCTGGTGTTACAAAGGTCCAACCACGAAGCTGCTTACTTTTGCAACGGATCCCACTGGAACGCCTATATTTAGAGTCACTATGTCCTAGGCTTTTTTTTACTTTAGCACTAATTTGAATGAGATCCTAGAGCACACTAACGCTAAAATAAAGAGCTTGATGCCGGTGAAAATATGGCTGCAATATCAAATTTATGCAGGGCATCTTTAGACTCAATATTGGTAGCTAAAAGCTTATGTTTGTTGAGTTCTTCGTGACTATGTTAGTAGAATGCAACCACGAAGATGCTAGATTGCCGTCAATTATAAGTAAACGGACAAAAGATGGCATGATAATTTAGAGCCTTATGTCCAAAGACGATATATGATCAACTCATTTGTTTACTTCTAGCACTAAGATTTATGACCCAGATCCAAGAAGAACAGAATCTGATGTGACCTAAACTTGGTGCAATATCTAAAACTAGTAATCATTGTAAACTCAACATTGTAAATAATTACTGGGGATAGATTGGTTTAGCTCCCTTGAACTGGTGAAAGAACTGAGAAATAATGGAATAACATATGTCTGAACACTTCGGAAAAACAAGCGAGAGGTTTCAGCAGAGTTTTTGCCAAATATAAATCGCGATGAAGTCTTCCTTATTTGGGTTCACCCGTAATAATACAATAGTGTCTCACGTCCCAAAAAAATAGAAGTGTGATCCTATTATCGTCCACGCATCACACCGCTACAATAGATGACAATCGAAAACCAGAAATTATTAGTTACTACAACTCTATCAAGGGTGGTATTGATGCCCTGGACCAAAAGTGTGCCGCCTATTCCTGTCAAAGACTAACTAGAAGATGGCCTATGGCAGTATTTGGGGCTATCTTAGATATTTCTAGAGTAAACGGACACGCGTTATTACTATCAGCAATGGGTGAGAACTTCACAATGACCCGTCGCAATTTTAGCATAGAATTAGGAAAATACCACATAGCGGACCACGCAAGAAGACGACTGGAAATTCCCGAACTTTCAAAGAATCTCAGGCTTATAAGAACACTATTGGGAATTACAGACAATCAAAATCCTGAAGCTCCAGGGCCAGTTAGAAGTTATAAAAGATGCTATTTATGTCCACGTCAAAAGGACCCCATAATCAAGACGGTATGCAAAACATCCAATCGAAATGTTTGTAAGGATCACTCTGTAACTTTAGTATGTTGTCAGCAGTGCACATAGAGGTAAGTTAGATAGATAGATAAACAGACAGATCTGAGCCGACGGAAAATAAAGGAAATATTCTAACAAATATGCTTTCGAAGTTATATCACAAGGTAAACATTTTTCAAACAGTTCACCCTATGATCTGTTAGTTTCAATCAATTGCATTTTTTCTCCTGATTCCAAATATATGTAGTTTATATGGTTTATTTTCAATAGTTTGCATTTTATAAGTACTTTTGTTTATTTGCATTTGAAAAAATCTTACTAACATAACCTCAGAAATATTTTTTTTCAATGTTTCATTTCTTCTCCCGAATATGTTCACAAGATATCCTACAACTTTTGTATCTACCTTTTTTTTGATATCTGCAATAATAAAAAAGTTATAGGGTGTCCCCTCATAAGAACAGCCTATACAGGTGCATTTTTTACTATAATTTTTGGTGACTAAATGTCCATGTTATTTTTTTATGTAAATAGACTAATTTTTTTTTTCTTTACAGGTAGTGAAGTCTATGTCCAAAGGGTGGAAAGCGACAAGGATTCGTCCAAAATACGTAATTTTTTTCAGTTTATGTCATTTTAAATGAGTACTTGTTTTTTAGTTTTCAATTTTGTAGAAAAATAAGTTATTTGTCACCACATTACATTTTTTTATAAAAAAATTTTTTTTTATTATGTCCTCAATAAAACCCTAACAAACATTCCCAAACGGTACAGTAAGCTTCAAACACAAAATCCAACAAAATATATATTTTTTAATATTAGGGTTCGGAAACACTCCACAATAGTAGATGTGTAACCCAAAATAGACGATAGTAATCCGGGGTTAAAGGTGTACAGGAAACAGTTTCTTCAAAATGAAAATAATTTAGCTAGATTTATCACTAAGTCATTAACATACACCCTATGCACCGAAATAAACAAAAATTGCTTTCTACAGATGTAACCATTGAGGCCATCTGTCACATGGTGACTGATTTATGTAGTGGGAGCTTTCCTTACCAATCTGTCAAAGTTGGATGGCACTTCGGTTACAAACGCCGAAATACAACGACTTAAGTTTTTGTGCATCAGTCCTAAAATGTATACAGAGCAAAGACTCAATATTAAATTTTACTTTAAAATTGGTAAAAGTGCTACCGAAATGTTTGAATTGTTGAAAAAAGTTTAGTAATAACTGTTTATCCAAAACAAAGTGTTTGAATGGTTTCGACGATTCAAGGAAGGCAGTGAGGATGTGGATGACGATATAAACACCTGATGTGTTTGCCGCAGAATCGATAAAGTACCTGATTTCGTGAAGCTTTCCAAGAAGTCTTCCGTGCGAGTCATGGAAATGGAGCTTAACATAACGAAAACAACAGTTCATTGTATTTCAACTGAAAAATTTGATCTAAGGAAATTCAATTCAAAGTTTGTCCCACGTCCAGTGAAGGATGACCAAAAATTGCACCGAATTGAACATTGCACAGACATCATTAAACACGCTAGAAAAGACGAAAACTTCTTAAAAACTGGTGACGAAACATGGTATTATCAATAAGAACTAGAAACAAAGGAATCAGAGTGCTAAATGGCGATCACCAGATGAAAGAATACAACAAAATATCGCATTTGGCAGTCAAAAATCAAAACAATGCTCATCTCATTTTTAGATTCCAGGTGAATTACTCATAAAGAATTCGTGGGACATCCACGATGAGTGTTATCTTCAAGTATTGAAGATTTAGACTGTGTTCGTCGTGTTAGTCTTGAACATCGAGAATCAAGCAGTTGGTGATTCCTTTTCATAGCGTCACAATAATTTACCGATTTTTCAACTCAAGATCAAATTTTTTTGCCTCAATATTACCCGTACTCGCTCCCTGCGATTATTCTAAAGGAAACTGTTTTGCATCAATTGAAGAAATTCAACCGTCATTATTAACAACATCCCAATCAATGACATACAAAAGTCATTTGAAGCACTTGTCGAACGAACAAATCAGTGTATTTCCATTCAGGGAGATTATTTCGAATAAACAAAATGATTTTTGTAAACATTAATTAATTATTTGTGCGTTTTTGTAATCAATTCCCCATTATTTTGGGACATAAGGTATATCTTACAAATAATGAAATAACAACAATACAAGATGATCTAGATAGATTAATTGTTACTATAGTACTAGATTTGTCATCTACTAATGTGCAGCTGAGGATATTGACAACATAGGAATGCTGTGTAAAACCACCAAAAGTAAAACGTCACAAAAAATGATTCAAATAGAATTTATGAAACTGGTCCAACATTAGTAGAATAATTATTTTAATAGAATGATAGTAAAACACGTCCGTATACAATTACAAAATTTGCCATGCACAGCAGATACGACAATGAATACCTATAAAGATTATTTGCAAGTTCAACATGTCTAGGTAAGGATGTTACCAATCGAATGGGAATCGAAAATACAAGACATTTTAAAACCAGCCAGCTGAGAGAATATTAAAGGTAATATTCTGTAGATGCAAACCTAGCTGCTAAAACAAATTGTAGATGACAATTTACACAGGCAATAATTTTTTATGATCATCAAATAGAATGTGAAGAATCTGCTAACAATAGTTAAAAAAAAAAATGTATTTTTTAACCTTCCGTCGGGCGCAACTAATCTGTGAGATGAAGTCACGAGTTTTTTTTTGCACCAATCAAAGAGATCGGAGGGGAATGGAGTGAGTCTCCTAGTAGCTTCCTGTCTCCCTCCCGCTTACAAAAGACCGTTTTCGGTTTTTCTCCAGTACTTCGCTGAGTGTCGTGAGGGGTGCATTAATCTCTCAGATGAATTGCGCCCGATCGTGTTAAGTATTTTTGATTTTCGAATTTTCACTTTTTTTTTGTTTATATTTCTTTTTTTAAACCTAAAATAGCATGTGAAACAAGTTCTAGTCCCTAATTTAGTGATATTGACCTTTATTTACTGTGAGATACAAATAATAATCTGTCAGATTATTGCGCCCGTTCGTGTAATAGGATTATTTTATTTTTATTTTTCTGAAAGGAATGACTTCTTTATCAAAGCAGTCTACTACCCCAATGGCTTCAACATCAAAAGAACCTCCTCCTCAAAAGTTTGGCCTGCGGAACCCTGCAGACTTGGTGGAAATTCATCTTATTTTGTGGAGTCAAGACGAAATATTGGCTAATGAGAACAATGGAGATGACGAGTCTTGACACTGATACTGAAGAAAATGTAGAAGAAAGAGAAGAGGATTCTAATACTGACCAAGACGGTGAGAGCTCTGATGAAGACGAAACGGCTGGTCAAGAATTTTATGTAGGTAAGGATGGAACTAAATGGTCAAAAGTAAAGCTTTCAACTAGAATCAGAAGGAGAGCACATAATCTTTTGTTGCGAATTCAAGGTCCCCAAATGAATGCTGGAATAATCTTTTTTCGAATGACGTAATTGATTTGATCGTAAAGTATACAAATATATACATTGAGAAGATAAAAGAAAACTATTCAACAGAAAGGGATGCAAAACGTACTGATTTGATTAAATTTCGCAGTTTTATTGGCTTGCTCTATCTTGTAGGCGTTCTAAGGAGCAATAGGCAGTAGTTAGAAGAGTTATGGGGAGAAGATGGTTTTGGTGTACAATTTTTTCATTTGGTAATGAACTTGAAAAGTTACGAATTAGTGTAGGCTCTCAAAGCAAAAAAAAAGTCATTGTTGGAAACCTTGCAAAAAGAAAAGTCTTCTAAATTTGTGAACATAAAATCTAGGGCTGCAAATAGTAGTCATTTCGGTTTTACAAAGAACTGCTCACTTGTGTCATTTGTGCCGAAAAAAGGGAGAAATGTGCTTCTAATTTCAAGCATGCACGATGACGACCAAGTTGATGTAGACACACGAAAACCACAAATGATTTTGGATTATAACACCACCAAATCTGGAGTGGATGTAGTTGACAAATTGTGTGCTAGAAATGTACGAAGATGGCCAATGGTGGCTTTCGTTGCACCACTAGGTATAGCAGGTATTAATTCAGAAGTGATAATATGTCTTCAATAACAATCACGATTCAAACACCAGCATAAGGCGAGGTTGTTTAAAAGATCTATGCAACGAGCTGTGTTTGTAACAACTCCAAACAACGGGAATGCTTATTCAATTGCAAAACGAACTACGTGAGTTCCAGCCTACCTCATAACATCAGGATATGCCTGCACCTGCATGCCACGACGGACAGAGAAAGAGGTGTTCCAAATGTGGCAAATGAAAAATATAAATGTCTGAAATGTAATGTTGAAGTATTCTGTTTGGAGCATGCCAAGATGATGTATGAAAAATGTTATGATTCAGCTTTTATAGTGTCTCAACCTAGCTCATGAATAACTTTTCATTATTTTTATTTTTTGATTTTTATGATTATGTGGACTTATTTTATAAAGTTAAAGTGAATTTTGAGTTATGTTTTTGAGAAAAGTTTTTTTTTTTGGAACAATTTGATGATTTGTTCAAATTTGTAAATGAAAACTGCAAAGTAATATTAAAACGTTATCTGAAAGCATAAATAAAGGCAAATATAAGTGAAAAGTTAAGGTTTGAAACGTTTTTCTTTACCTACACTAAAAAATTGCATTAATTGTATACATTAATCTGTCAGATGAATGGCGCCCGATCGTGTTAGGATTTGCATTGCGCCCGACGCAAGGTTAAATAAACATATTTCAAAAATATTAATATAATTATGTTTGTACTTTCTGATTTAATTAACGCCATTGATTTGTTTCGTCATCATAAAACTCATGATATCTATTTAAACATTAAAAGTTTTAATCCAACACGTGTAAAAAACTTAATTCTACATCTTGATATATAAATTTCATTTTTTACTTCTTTCGACAAAAAAAACATTTTTGTTCCATACATTTTCTGTTTCAGATTTAAACTAATTTCTTAAACAGATTGTTTAATTTTGACTAGTAATGCTTTTAGTATTTTGCATTACATTTAAAAAAAAAAACGATTCAAATTGTAGTAGTAATAACCAGTTCCAGCACAACGCCCTTTTTAATTTGTGCGCTCCTATAGCACACTGCCCGGTTGTGATAGTGACTATTATTACATGATCTTGTTAATTTTATGTTCCGAAATTTCATGATGTGATGTAGTACTTCCATAGGATTATTGTATCACACTGTAAACAGCAGACTATCTGCACTGAGTCGGCTGTTAATTACACTTCAGTTTTATATAAGTGTTACCTTTCATATTATTATTGGTGATAATTTTAAGGGTACAAAAGCTACAGCATCCAGAATTGTGATTAAAATTAGTTGTACTGTAGATGATCAGTAATAAATCTGGTAGAGGTAAAAAATAAAGTACATTTTTAAGAAATACAAGATAAACATAAATGACGTGCAAAAAAGTCAAAGTATTATGCTGAGAGGAACACAGGTATTCGTAAATGTATTTCAATAATTACAGGTAATCAATAAAACCTGAGTTTCTAAAATCTTTATCTAATTTGTTCATTTTCAGTTTATGTAACTTTTTTGGATTTCCAGTTAGAAACTTTCTGTTACATAATCATAATACATCATAACTAGTCTTCCTTTTTTTTCCAATCTTGAGAATCTAAATTTGAATTGAATATTTTGTTTTCGAATCAGTTCTACGATTTTCTCAATTCTGGATCTTTTCTGTTTCATTTTTTATTCTATCATAATCGATGATATCTGTTGAGATGTTGCTCACAATTAACTTGGCGATAAATGGTCAGCATCGATGTCTTCGATACCTGTCTTAAATTGTAATTGATATACTGTGTAGAGGCGCTGATTGAAAGCCTATTTGGGAAGGGGTCTTCCTTCAGAACTTTCTTATTATGTCTACTTGACAAATGAGTGTGCAGTCCTTTTGTCAATCCACCTAATGTCTTTAATACTGCTTTGCAAACTTTGCACTACACACTTTTCGTCACTGAACGTAATGAAAAAATTAGCTGGCCATTACAAAATATAGACTAAATCAGGGTCTAATTTTGTGAAAATGAAAAATTCATCATTATCTTAAAAGAACAAACACTTATATCAGAACCAGAATACTGAATCTAACCAGCTGCACACTGTTGTTTACTCAGTGAACATTGGGGAAGAACTAATAGTAATAATATTTAAAAAAAGAAAGTGAAAATAGAGACTTCCAGTCTGTCAGACTAGCGTAACGTGGGATTGTGGGAATGAATTGAATTAAGCGAATATCGTAGGGCTGTGGAAATCAGTTCGTGCGTGAATGTGCGAGTGCGTTTCGGGGAAATATTGTGATAAGACAGTGGGAGCGCAGCGCCGACCGGCCTGGCGATGCGTCATGCATGGGACCGCGTGGGCGAGTGCGACTTGCGAGGTGCGAGTGCGACTCACGTACACAAACAAACAATCACCAGAGAGATCTACAGTAGAGAAAAACTAATAATTTTAGTTCACATTTACTTAATGAAAAGTATTAGTAGACCAAATGTAAAATAATAATTGAAACAACAATTTACAGATTTTTATTTATTACCGTAAATTAATATCTGTTAGATGCATGAAAATTGGTAATTTGTTTTTTTTTTGTAATCCCGTCAATTCTGGGATTTTTGGGTACCAAAAACTGACAGGGACCCCGAATCCCGGGATTGAAACCCCTAGTGTGTGCGTGCGCGCGTGCGTGTATGTGTGCGCGCGCGTCAGGTTTTGTTATGAAGTACATATAGCAGCAACATTCTGACATTTGGATATCTAAACGTCCAACTTTCATCAATTACTTTACACCAAATCACTTATGGCATGCATAATTCTTAAAGTAATGAAATATAAATTTTGAAATTATATTTTAAATGTAATGATTTCTTTAAAGCCAAGCCCGAAAAATTATATATTCTGAATCTGAAAACATGTATTATTGAATGTTTTGATCCACAAATTATGCAAGTTAAAATTTTTCATTGGAACAACAATTAAACTGACTGTTGCCACTAGATAAAAATTTATTAGTGTAACCAAAAGGCGGCGGGAGGAATTGAATTACACAAAAAATATAATATCAGTGTAGCAGTTAAAAAAACTGGTGGAACAAGATGAACTGCAAAAGTCAGTTTAAGGTTTCAGTTTAGGCATTAATCTTTGCAGATACATAAAAAGTATTGGATTGAATGAATATACTCATTTTAAAATTACCACTTATGCAGAGGGCAAAATTTAATTTTTAAATTCAAGCTCTGCTGTATAATTTAATTATACAATGTTTCCTCTGTGCATAAATAATTATTTCTAGGAAGTGTGTAAATATGATTTCTGCATTCACATTACCAAATAAGAAAAAAACGAAAATATTGCGTCTTGTACTACCTACTTTTAACCAAATTAAATAGTTACAAAGTAATACTAACCAAAATCAATGTCCAACATTGCAGCGTTAGCACCTTCAACTAATACTTTTCTTCCTTCTTTAATACATTTATACAAATAACATACAGTTTCTCTAACTAAAGGCCTAATTTTTTCCGCATATATTTTATATTTGTCTAATTCAGCTTCCACATCGACAATTAAATTAGGAAACATACGTTGATACATCGCAACCAGTGCTTGAAATCTATAAAAATAATTTCAGAATTAAATGATTATAATAAAAAAAAAGCTTACTTATCACTAAATTCATTATAATCTCCTAATAGTTCCCCAATTCTTATTCCATTTCGTGTAGCCTTTGATGAATAAGTTGGACCTATACCTTTTTTGGTCGTACCAAGTCCTTGGCCTTTCTTACTTTTTTCTAATTCCTGAAATCCATCTACTTGTTGATGAAAATCAAATACTAGATGTGCTCGATCGGAAATTACTAATCTATTTTGCCAATTTTGTAAACCTTTATTTATATTTTTTTCTAATTCCTCAAAAAGACCAGGTAAGTGTATTACAACTCCATTACCTAAAACACATTACTACTTGAAACATCACAAACACAACAGAATAAACAAATTTTTATTGGGAATTAAATCTTAGCATTGCTTTAATTAATGAACGTAGTCAGAAAATTTTATTAGCAAAGTTTAGGATCGAATGTGTCCTAATAGTTTTTACTTATTCAATTGATTATGAAAAGATTTTCTCTTCAACTTGAAAAATTAATTTATTTAGTTGAAAAAAGGAAAAAATCATGTATTCTTGATGTAAAGCGTTCAAATAATCATAAATCAAAAGTTTCTACAAGAACAAATCGTCTTACATTTACTATGTAACTCAAGGTGTGGGGAGGATATATTTGAGATGCAGTCAAATTACTTTGCTTCTAATAATAAGTTTATTTCAACAACAGAGAATGATTCTAATTATAGGATACAACAAAATAATAATATAACATCAATTAAAGTAGTCGATAATAACTACAAAAATAGATATACTGTAAAGATTAAGACATAAAATGAAATTCAAGTAAATCACTTTAAAAATTTTAAAACAAGAAACAGTGGTAAAATGCAGAAAATGAAATTCCACACTTTCTTTTCCATATTTTTCATATGACTCCAGTTATCCTTTAACAAGACCTGTCAAAACCAATGTCATATAGCTAAACGAAGCCGTTCTTGAAAGATCTACATTTTTCGTCGAAGATCAAAAATTCATTTTGACGTTACTATCAAATCTATTATTTTGTAAATTATTACAAGTTTTGCTATAAACGACTAAGTTCAAAAGTAAATATGTAATAAAAAATTATTATTAATTTTATTAAATACATAAATAAAAAGTTCACCTCGAGTGGGATTTGAACCTACGACCTGTACTTTGCTAGAGTACTGTGCTAACCAACTGTGACATCGAGATTCAAGCCCCAATTGATGTAAATTTTGTTTTTATGTATGTAGTAATGATGTAAACTCTAAATATAATGAGATTACAATCAAATTACTTCTATTAATGGAATGTGAGCCTGCAATATCGCAAGGATTCACACTAAAGCAACTTGACTAATACTAATTTATTATGTTTTGTTATGAACGAATAAGTTCAAAGGTAAATATGAAATTAAAAATTATTATTAATTTTATTAAATACATAAATAAAAAGTTCACCTCGAGGTGAACTTTTTATTTATGTATTTAATAAAATTAATAATAATTTTTAACTAAAAATGTAATTATGTAATTAAATTAAATTATTAATTTTATTAAATACATAAATAAAAAGTTCACCTTGAGGTGAACTTTGAGGTGAACTGTTTATTTATGTATTTAATAAAATTAATAATAATTTTTAACTAAATATGTAATTATAAAGTATTATTAATTTCATTAAATACATAAATAAAAAGTTTGCCTTGAGTAAAATTTGAACCTACCAAAATAATAATATAATAATAATTAACATTAGTCAAGTTGCTTTGGTATGTGTGAATCCTTGCCATATTGAGGGCTTACATGCCATTAATATAAGTAATTTAACCATAATCTCATTATATTTAGAATTTACATCAGCTCTTCATACATAAAGACAAAATTTACATCGATTGGGGATTGTATCTCGATAGCACAGTTGGTTAGATATCATAGGTACAAATCCTACGTTTTATTTATGTATTTAATAAAATTAATTAGAATAAAGGTAAAAACATTCAACAATAACCTGTATTAATAATAATTATTATTTATAACACAATTACTATAAACTACTGTCTTGCTGAATTCAACAACTTATGGTAGGAATATTTTGGTAATTTTTGTCAGTCAGAATCACTCGTACTTATCTTTAGAAAATCGCCACTCGTGCTAAAGCACTCGTGGTGATTTTCGTCACAACTATTCGTTATCTGACTGACAAAAATTACCGGCAAGATTCTTACCACTTGTTGTATTATATACGATAATACCTTAGTACTAACATTTTTATTTTTAACATCCTTTAATATGGCCTTATGTCTGATAGTAATTTAAATTTTTCAATTTTGTGTGGATTCATACTGGTTTCATATTAATCTTTGTATTTGTACTTGATTAGATATTGTAATGATTTGCTCTTATTTATAATTTACTGTTTAATACTGTATAGATGCTCTTCAGGCTAACGTATCAATTACCAAAACGCGTTCATCCCGCTATTGTGCATCATTGTTTTTTTACGTTGTACACTATTTGATTTGTAAAATTTATGTTTTCTACGCTTTCAATATGATGATAAAATGCATAATTAAAATAAAGATTAAGAATATTTGATTATGAGAATTTTTAACTTCAACCCATTAATTACGTTTATTATTGAAATTTGAAGTAAGAAAGATTGCGTATTACTTCTCGTCGGAAGCGAATTTATTTGTTTGTTTTTTTAATAAATGTACAATTCACTCAGTGATTTTTTTTTTATTATTAAAAGATATCGTGTTAATGAACTTTAAGCGTATTACTTTATTGATGTATAACACATGTGATTTTGTCACAGTTTTATCATTATGCTTTGACGAAAGCTCAACGCTTTTAATGAGAGATTTCACCGTTGGTCTTTTTTTTTTGCTATTTTTCATGAAGATTAAGATTTTTGATCAGAGAATTTCATTGATAAAATTAACCTAAGTAAAATTTGAATAAATAACTTTGATGTTCCTTACAATTGGTCTAGTCGTACGGTATTTTGTTTTGGTTGAGTGCGAATATTTTGAATTTTACAAAAGCAAAGGTCCAGTAGTTTTGGCTGATTTACGTGGATGCCGCTACGAAAAGGTAAGCAAGTTTTTTTGCTTGTTTTGAGCATTGATGTGGAGTACTAGCGTTTATTTGTGTGCTAATTAATTCCCTATCTTGATTTTAAACAAAATGGCGCCCATTCGGCAGCATCAGCACAGATCCTGTTCCAGTAGTAGTCGATCTGCCTCATGGGGCGATAGGAAGATATATTAATGCCATCATGTTGCGGACTTTCAAGTGAAATTTACCGCAAACATATTGCAAGAATAGATAGATTGACAACCAGTCAGCTTGGGAAGTAGTATCCACAGAATTTAAAAGCAATTTTGTCTTATGTGAATAGCGTTATTGATGTTGCCAAAATGATGTATCTGCATATAAAAGCGTGCCAATTATTTTTTGCAATTTAGCTTCTAAACTGTGAAACTACTACCAGCTGTAAACTCCTACCGACCTCAATGTCAGAATTCTGGAGACAGAGCTTTGATAAGCTAACTTCAAAAGCTTAAAAGACGTAGAATCACGATTCTGGCTTACTGTATTACCACCTAAAACAATTCGAACAATTTCGGGTCGCAATTGGATTATGATTAGTAAACGAACCTCTAGGTCTGGAACCTCCTACTTGGCTCTTATGCCTTGGAACATGAGCGGCCTCTGATCTAGAATGCCACCTGCTTAGATACACTGTCTCCTCCGCTCCCCCTCAGATTTACACGCAAAAGTGAAAGATCAGTTACATAACTTGCTTAGAGCCAACTAAAACTAAAGATAAATATATAATACTCCGAACAATACTCCTTGAATTAATTTAAATTGAAGTCCAGAATTAATGGTAAAATTCGCAATGCGTGTTGTAATATGTTTTTCATATAAAGAAATTGGGCCATACAACGGACCTTATTTGTTTAATAAACTTAATAAACGTAAAAACATTCACATTAGATATAACATAGTATGTGATATTTTATCATATTATGTTGCAAATATAGTGTTTTACATACAAACCTACTTAACTAATATACTTGAACCATATCAATAGTTATCTATTACAAATTACATAATTTAAACGTGCTTTAAACAAGATTATTCAGTGGTTCTGTAAATTGTATATTTTAAAATGTAAATATACATTTTCTATAATTACTGACCACTTTAAAGAAAAAAATTGATTTTTATAGAAAATTAACTGTTAAATCTATTTATTTGATGAGATAGATAGAATTTCATCAAGACGTTTGGCGTTCAAGTACTAAAACGATGATGAAATTTTGAAAATACTTGTGATTAGGCATATTTTAGCTGTTTGTTGCAATCAGAAAATTTTCGTTGTGTTCTAAAAAGTTGTAGTGTTTAGACGTTTTTTTTGTAGTAAGTAATAAGCACGAATCCAACCCGCGCGTTAAAAAAAACTAAAAAATGTATACACGTAAAATTTCATTAAAATTCCACCTTTGATATATATATATATATATATATATATATATATATATATATATATATATATATATATTATAAAGGTGGAATTTTAATGAAATTTACAAAAATTGCCGTTTTCAAATTCTGAAAATTTGGTACTATACAAAGTTATTCGGCTAAAATATTTGCAAAGTGGTGGCACTTCCAGCTATAACAAACCTCGCTCCTAGCTCGCTTAATTTTAACTTTTTAATGTAATTTGTTACGCACTAATTTTGTACTAGGCGTCGCGTAAGCTTATTAAACTAAGCGGGTTGAGGGCTGAACTCGTCGAAGGTAGGTTTCAGTAAGATGTAAACAATCTGAAAAATTGCTTAAAAATTCACCGATACTTATAAATAAATCGTAAAACAGATAATTAAGGCATAGGGGCCACTACGATCGGAATTTCTTGGTAAAAACGGTCTTGGACGAAATATTAACCTTCCGCAGGGCACGCCAATTTTTCGAAGTTCTTTGGTCACCCGAGGTCAAGTTTGAAAAAAAGTCTTCCAACAGTTTTTTTTTTTTAAATATTGTCATCACAACTAATTAGTTTATTACACTTGTTCAAACGTCAAATAAACAGTATATCTTTTGTAGCAAAAAAATACACATAAAAATGTGCATCACAACAAAAGGTTCAAAATAATCCCAACGTAAAAGAAATTGGAATTAGAAAAAATAACTATTTTTGGGTAAGTTCTTTAGGTAGATTGGTTCTTATTCGAATTACACATTATTTTCCCCGCAAGATTAAATGGCAGTTATATGTTCGAGACATATGAGCACTGCATTTGAAACATGAAAACCAGCTTTTTCGGTTTTTTTTTCCAATTGCAATATATGCATCGACCATGAGGAACATTTTGGGGAGCCGTTTAAAATAAAATACCACAAATTTCGTGCACTCTATATTGAAGACTTCGTGTAAAATTCGTTTCAATGACGTGTAGCGCAGTATGGGGGCGAATACGTTGACCTGCTATTCTCTCAGAATATTTCTTTTAAGTAATATAGTGGAGGAATTATTGCCTGAATAAAGCACTTGAGAATTAATGCCAGTCATATTTAGCGAAAGATTGAAAATCACTACGGGCCACCTTCTGGTGTTTCTGCCGCGATTGTAGCTTGTATTTAATTTGTCCACGCCCCCTTTTGTCTCATTATACTGTTCCAATTACAGACTTCTGTGCATCTCTTATTGAAGGATCAATGTCATCATACTGAACATACCAGAACCAAACATATTGTTACAGAGTATAAGAAATACATCTGTTGGACTATTTGAAAGTTTAAACGGTCCATCGCGTTGAGTTCCTGCATACACCTCAATTTTAACCGTGTTAACATTTTAGCGTCACAAATCGTGCGAATAGGTGCAAGCTTATCGGTTTTATTTCGATATAAGCGTATTTGTTTATCGTTGAATCGAATGCATAGCATCAAAAATTTAAACAGCAGACATAGTTAGATGAAACATTACGATACCATATCCGTTTCGGCTCCAAAGATCTTGAGACGATTTCGTGACAATCCAAACAGGAATAAAAGCCCTAACAACGCATATATTTCCTTTGAGTTAGAACTAACATATCTACTGCGGCTATAATTGTCGGCTATTGATTCAATATATATTTATTTGTGCATGCAACAATAATTAGGACAATTTAATCGTTGATGAAATATTTCCATATTTCTAAAGAATTTTTCAACATTTTTGTTGCCATGGTGGGACGTGGAAGACGTACAATAATATTT
Organism: Vesta saturnalis; assembly: GCA_036346205.1. Classification (NCBI taxonomy): domain Eukaryota; kingdom Metazoa; phylum Arthropoda; class Insecta; order Coleoptera; family Lampyridae; genus Vesta; species Vesta saturnalis. Next base: position 1,755,561 of record JARFJB010001631.1, on the reverse strand, counting down.
TTCTGCCTTGTTGCACCGTTTCCGGTGGGTGTGTTTTCCAGTAACTGATTACTCTGACTAAATCGGTAAGTACCTTCATTTTCTGAAATATCTTCTTCACAATCAGACTCGTGGTTGACCAGCTCCACATGATCAGATTCTTCTTGTTCATGGTTAATATACATCATTATAAACAATGTCGGCATATTCATCAGCCGGAATGTTTTCTAATAATCTTCTCAAGCGTTCTTGCTCTTTCTCATAGTTTGTCATTGCTAAATTATGAATAGTGATGTATTTATTTAACAAATACCTATTGCTAAAAGCATATGTAACAAAATATGTAAAAACAGCATTAGTCACCCCGATCTGACACCGAATTATACTGCAGTTTACAGGATGTTCATCCACTAAAGTCACAAGAGGTACTGTGTGCTAAATTTAGTAAAAGTAGGAAGGTATATGGAAGGGACAGTGGTGACTCCTCCCTGTTTAATAGATACGATTGGTCGAATACTGAGACGGTTCCTGTGGCGCGACCACTAGAGGGTTAAGAATCTTCAATAATCATATAAAACAAGATAAAAATCACTCAGTAAAATACTAACTCAATTTCAAACACAAAATTCGTAGAGCAGAAATTTTGCGATAACACCAAGAGGGCGTATTTTTATGTTATCTACCTAGCCATGAAACAAAAAAGTGACAATGTCAAACAAATTATTAAGAAATTGCTGTCACTGTTAGAAGTACACATGCTAAGTTGTGTTTGGTTTGTGCCGTTTACAGAGATTTTAGACAGTCTATTTGTCGATAAAATGTCGATAAATTGAGCATCGCAGCGTAATAAAGTTTCTGATAAAAGAAGGCAATGGTCCAGAATCGAGAATCGAGAATCAATCAATGATGACCCAAAGTCCGGACGACCCGTTGAAGTTCGAACTGAAGACATTGTGCGAACAGTCGAAAATTTGGTACTAAAAGATCGGCGTGCAAAGATCTCTGTCATTGCCAATGAAGTCGCTATATCCGAAAACAAGTGTCCTCAAAATTTTGCATGACGATTTGGGTATGAAGAAGGTGTCTGCACGGTGGATACCCAAATTGCTCACATCTGAACAAAAACTGTACAGAAAAGAAGTTTCTCAAGACAATTTGGCAGAGTTGGAGAGGGACAAACATTTTTTGTCTCGAACTATCACCGGGGATCAGACTTGGATACATCACTGGGACCCTGCTACTAAACAAGAATCCATTCAGTGGGTTCATACCTCACCACCACCAAAAAAGGCCAAGACACAATTTTCTGGGAAAAAACTGATGGCAACTGTTGTCTGGGATGCTAAACGAGTCTTGCTTATTGAATATATGCCGAGGGGGTCTACCATAAATGTAGAGGGCTACGGAAACACAATTAAAAATTTTAAAACTGCTCTGTAGTAAAAACTCCCCCATTCTTATCCACAAAAAAACTTGTTTTTGCACGACGATTGTCGGGTTTATAAGGCAATCAATGTTCAGCAGATAATGAATGACTGGGTTTATAAAGCTAAGGCATCCACCTTATAGCCCCGGCCTAGCTCCGCCAGACTTCTTATTAAGAAATTTAAAAAAGCATCTCATGGGAAAGCGTTTTGTTTCTGATGAAGCTGTTGAAGAATGTTTTGCAGGGTTACCGAAGGTATTTTCCTTTGGGGTATGCAGCAATTGAAAAAAGATGGAATAAGTGTATTAGTGTTCAAGGGAGTTATGTAGCTTTGTTCTCTTATGTACTTTTTGGCATGGCTAGGTAGATAACATAAAAATACGCCCTCGTACCTTTTGAAGATATAATTTCCAATATTGAGAATTCTATTAAATCGTTACCTTTTGATGCTGCAAATGAAGTTAGATATAAAACTGTTAACATATTACGTAAAGCAAAACGTCCAAAGAGAAACTATCCTTTCGTTCGCATCGTGCTTTATTTGATCTTAAACGAGATGAAAATAAAATATTACAATCAGATAAAGGTAATGTAACTTTTATATTAAAAATTAACGACTATAATATTAAAGTAGAACAACTGTTGGAACAAACACTTACCGTGAACTATCAAAATATCATACAAAAAAGTTTCTATTAAAAACTAAAGACTTATTAAATTATCATCTATTCCTGAAGAAATAGAGAAAAAAAAACCTAATTAACTCGGAAGCTCTTTCACCAAAACTATATGATCTACCACAGATCCATAAACCTAATGTTCCTTTAAGGCATATTATTAGTGCAATTGGTTCTCCTACATACAATCTTGCAAAACATCTTACATTTCTATTATAACTTCATATAGGTAAAACACCCCATTATATTAAATATTCTACAGACTTGATTGAAAAAGTACATAATTTCAAAATTGAAGAGGGTGACATAATGGTCAGTTTTGATGATGATTTTAAAAAGTCCTAAAAGAAACTAGTGAATATATTGATCATATTTTTCCAAACAATTCCTTTTCAGCACTGTCGTACTACGACTTATTTTCAGTGGAATAATCAATTTTATGAACAGTTTAATGGTGTGGTCCTCTTTGTGCTATTTTACATGAAAAATTTAAACCATTAACGTTACAAAATGCACCTAACAACCTTTAATTTGGTGTAGATATGGTAGATGACACATTTGTTATTTGAAAACATTGATTTGAAGCACTACATGAATTTTTAATTTTAAATGGTATATCCTAGTATCCAGTTTATCATAGAATAGGAAAATAATGGAAGTTTACCTTTCTTGAAATAATAATATCTAAAACTAATAATTCACTATCCTTTAAAGTTTACAGAAAGCCGACACACACTGACAGATACCTTCATAAATTATTAAACCACCATTCACGTCAAAAATCGGTGTAATTAAATCTTTAGTGGATCAAGCAAAACAAATTTGTGATCCTGACCTTTTGAAAGATGAATATAAATATATCACAAAATCCTTACAAGCCAATAAATATTCTCTTAATGATATTAATGGTGTTATTACATCTGCTAGACATAACCATAAACAAAAACCAGTGATTAATGTTCGCACAGCTTTTCTTCTTTTTATAACTATTGTTATAGATAGAATTGAAAAAATTCTAATTAATCATGGCAGTAGGACTGTTTTTAAACAGAACATTTAAGGTCACCTAAATATGTTTCAAACCCACTATCATCTTCCAAAGTGTATAAATTATCTTATTCATGTGGAAAAGTATGCAAAAGAACCACAAAACATAGCTTCGATACAAGATGAAAAGAACATAAGAGATTTTGTAGATTAGGTCAACTAGAGAAATCTGCGGTAGCTGAGCATGCTTTAAATGATTTAAATCATTTAAATATTGTTAAGACAAACTCATTATTATGTTCGTTTACAACGTGAAGCTATTGAACTTTAATAGGCAAGAAGAAAATCGTTTAAATAGGTTTTGGCATCTTATACTTATAAAAGGTTTTTTGCCGTTTTTGCCTAGAGTTTGAAACAAATGCTTTACCAATTATGTGTTAAAATATCTCAAAACTACAATTTAACATATACAGTTAAAATTAAAATTTATATTAAACGTACTACATTGTGTTTTCCTGTAAAATAACACATTTATAAACAAAGTTTTTTAATTGATGCCAAGTTTCTATTTGTGAATGCTTTTATCAATTTCAAATTAAAGTTTTTCAGAACTGTACACTCCCATGATTAAATTTTGTTAGTTTTCTCTATGTTTATGAGATATTTTCCACTGTTAACCTTCGACCGTTAGAGGGTGTTCTGATTTCTCATCTCCAAGGCAGTTTAATCATATTTAATTTATTACGGATCTAGTTATTCTTTACTAAAATTGTATTCCATAGTTGGCTTTATGCGTTTATCAAACCATTATATTAATAGTCGGCTTATAATTGGTGACCAATTACTGCGTTGTTATAGGTAGGTAGCTTTGAAATTGAATAGCAATTTGTGGATTAAATATTTTATAAGTAATTTATAACGATGATCATATTTAAGGAAGAACACACAAGTTCACTTGGGGTTAATATTAATAATGTAGAATTCATTTAAGTTAATATTAGAAGAAACTTGATGTCATAATGTAAGAAAATATATAATTAAATACAACTATATAATGGAATCAGTGAAATTTTAATAATAATGCAATAAAAATTTAAAAAATACAAATTTGAATAGATCCATTTACGTAGAAGTTCACGGCTCGATAAAGTGTCGATGTAACTTGTACAATAACTTGTTTCCTATAGGTGCCCAAAATTTCACTTTAACGGCGCATAATGGACACACAGCTGTTATCTGTTTGTCGCAAGTATTTTGCACTGCTTTAATTACAAATTTCGTAGTTAATGTCAGATTTTTCACATACTTATGTAAAAATTAAGGATAGCATGGTTTTACGTAAAATTTATTATTGAGACATGTGAAGGTTAGCTTTGCTAGTTTATGTTAGTATTTAATTAATTACATTTACATTTTGTTTGAAATCAAACAATTACGGAAGTTTTTATTTAATTATATAACATTGAATTCAGTAATGAGATTAGTTGATTATTTTTAAGACATTTTAATTTTGGTCTGACTCGTTATTTGACAACCTCAAGGTTTACTGTTGTTTTGTTTTTCATTTTCCCACGGAACTCCGTCACATGATAATAATAATAATAATAATAATAACAATAACAATAATAATAATAATAATAATAATAATAATAATAATAATAATTATCGTCCTATTACTTGCTTACCAACAATTTATAAATTATTTACGTCAATCATTTGTCAAAAAATTCAAAATCATTGCCAAATAAACAAAATTATTAGTGTAGAACAGAAAGGATGTACTAAAAATGCACAAGGTAGTCGAGAACAATTAATAATAGATACAATTGTTTCTAAATATGCTAAAATAAATAAAAAAAATCTTAATATGGTTTATATTGATTACAAAAAAAGCATATGATTCGATTCCACATGAATGGCTTCTTGAGATTCTAAAGATTTATAAAATCAATTATAAATTCATTAACCTTTTAGATTTTATGATGTCCATGTGGAATACGATTATTATTAATGGTTCTTGCTTACTTAATATGATCCAAATTAAATGTGGCATTTTCAAGGAGATTCTTTAAGTCCTTTATGGTTCTGTTTAGCTATAAATCCACTATCTAAATTACTAAATGATTCCTTTTCAGGTTTTAAATTAGATTATTCACAAAATTTTAGTATTACACATTTATTGTATATGGACGATTTAAAATTATATGCAAGATCCGAAACACAATTAGATAATCTAATCTCAATCACAAAAATTTTTAGTCGAAATATTTCTATGGAATTTGGAATAGATAAATGTGCCAAAATTAATATAATAAAAGGTGTCCCAATTATAAATGCTAAAATAGTAAATGAAATTCCACAGTTACTTCCAAACATGTACTACAAATATTTAGGAATGAAACAAAATTTTATATTAGACCATTCGTTACTCAAAAACGAATTTCGACAAAAATACATTGAAAAACTAAAAATTCTACTAAAAACAAAACTAAATTCTAATAATTTAATATCTGCAATAAATATTTGGGCAATTCCTTCATTAACATATTCGTTTGGAATTTTAAAATGGTCTGATACAGACTTACATGATTTAGACAGATTAACCCGAAAAATGCTTAACAAATATAATTACTTACATCCAAAATCATCTGTAGAAAGATTGTACATAAAAAGAAAAATGGCGGTCGAGGTTTAACAAACTTATTTAATCTGTATAAAACCAAATCAATATTTTACGAAATTATTTTTATTCTCTAAACTATCCATTAATTAATAGCATTATTCAATTGGATAAACATTTTTCTGGTTTAAATCTTAAAAATCAAAATTTAGATTGTGAACCAATACATCATTTTGAACTTAATTGGCAAAACAAAATTTTACATGGAAAATACCCATATATAATAAAATTACCTGATATAGATAGTGAGTTGTCAACAAAGTGGCTAAATGACAAATTTCTACATTCAGAAACTGAAGGATTCGTATGTGCAATACAAGATGGAGTAATTGCCACAAATAATTATAAAAAACACATTATGAATCTGGAAGTTTCTGATATTTGTAGAAGATGTCAAACAAAATCGGAAACGATTGAACATATCATTGCCGGTTGCTCAATTTTGGCACCAACAGACTATCTATACAGACATAACCAGGTTTGCAAGATACTCCACCAACAAATAGCAAAAAATCTAAATTTAGTGAATAATATCAGGCCTTATTACAAATATTTTCCTGAACCAATATTGGAAAATACCTCCCATCTTTTGTATTGGGATAGAACAATCATAACTGATAGGAAATTCAACATAATAAACCTGATATTATCATCATTAAGAAACTTGATAAACAAGCTGTCATCATTGATGTTGCCATTCCTCTTTCAACAAATGTAATTTCTACTGAAAAGAAAACGCAAGAAATATGAAGCATTGGCAATGGAGATGATGGCAGTTTGGAATCTGGTTAAGGTTACAATTATACCAATTGTTATATCTGCTACGGGGGTTGTATCTTGCAAATTTAAAACAAATTTGGCATCACTGGAATTAAATCCAAAATTGTTTGTACTAATTCAACGAACTGTTCTTTTGCAAACTTGTCACATTGTCCGAAAATTCTTTAATATAAATTAATTGTATATATTTACTTATTTGTTTATTATTTTTTTTATTAGTTTTCATAAAAATTTTAGATTAAGAATAACTAATTTTATTATCTTATGTAATTAGGTTAAGAACAATTTTAATTTATGGTTGGATATTATCCCCCATAATATTATGTACATACCACTATATGTGTGAATAAATAAATAAATAATAATAATGTGTTTAATATTCTGTTTGAATTTATTTATATTATTAATTTGTTTAACGTTCATCGGTTTGGCAAAGATGGATAGGTCATAGATACCCATCACCTGAGCCGTGTATACTTACAACAGGAAATGATTGATCTTTTTTGGCGGACACAAGGTAATACTGAGTTGTGTTAGCATTAAATTTAACTGGATTATTAATACCCGATTCAAGGATACGTTAAACGTCTCTGTTGACTGAAATAGCCATTTTAGCTTTAAAATGTTAATTTGCGATAAAAAGGTAGAATGGTATTGTCGGAAGACTGAGATGAACTACAATGAAGAATGCTGTCGTCGAGAAAGCAATGAATCGGGTTAGTAGTTAAAGAAATTTAAATCATTGAATATCGTGAACGAGTGAAAACAATGACGGGAGAGGTTGCGGGGGTTCGAGTTGGCACTGTAGAGTTCGTACGAAACGCGAACATTTTTTTTTTACTTTTCGATGGTTGTGGTTGGCTTGAAAGATTCGAGAGATTGAAGAGGCAGAGATCGAACGTTTAGGACGCGTGAGGAAATTCCAAGCCCCGGTACGTAGTGGTGATATAATTTTCGAGAAATCTATCAGCACTGATGACATTTAAGGGAAAAAGGCTGCTAACAGTTCTTTTTTTGCACTTAGCTTATTATGGTTAAGTACAAAGCAAGGGCTGATTTTAATTAAGGAGAGGAATATGGCTGTTTTCTATTGTAAGACGGTGTAACGCCCCAAGAGACTAAACGCTTTTGACGACAGGAAGAACAACTTTCATTAAGTGACGGATGCGCACGAACGCACGCATACACCCACCCAGGCATCATGGCCGATCTCGGCGATACTTTCTCAAACGTCGTAAAATGAGCTAATAATTTGATTTAACGACGATGAAAAAAATGTTGATTGTATAACCTTATACCTGTATACATTTGTATACGTAGGTTAGAAGGTAAAAATATAAAGCTGTATATAATAAAAATCGAAGAGTATTGTTTAATTTCGACTTAGTTATTTGGCGAAATTCACATATTGCATGGGCTTTCCTTTATTATGGGACATCATAGGAACGTCTTGTCCGTCCGTCTGGACATAGATTTTAAGCCTAACGGTTTGGTGTGGAATGATGCTAGTTTCTTTAAAATATTCCATAAGATACTAATAACTACGGCTACTAGCATGGTTGGTACAAATATATCTTTTTTTCATGCAGAAATACGTTGTTTACTTTTTACAACGTGATGCACCGCTAAGTTAATAAGTTAATTTTCGATGATCACATGGATGTTGACCAGATGCCACAATCGTTACTCATGCAAAAATGTTGGTCGGAAAACGTTCAAAAGCATAACTTCAGTGTCCAACGAGTGAATGTTATAAAGTGGGATTGGTCTTGGATCTTGATTGGAACTTAAGTTTCCTCACCAAATCGGGAGAGGGGGTTAAGAGGAAGGGCGACATTTTTAAACTGGCATACCTTTATGGTACTCTAAAGTACTCTCATCCCCTTTGGTCTAAGCGAGACGGGTCATAATTCCGAAAAGGTGGATCGTGGATACCTCATGTGACCACTGATTGCTTAGCACCGAACTGTCTCTCCGATCGCTCTTCGGATCAGTGCTCACGCCTTACTTTATCGTATGTTTTGACCCATTAAAAATAGGGTGGTGTCCGCAATTTTATCAGATTACGATAAAACCGTACTGTATGTACTTGTATAGGTGCCGCTAAAATGATATTACGACTCACCATCCTCACGAGTTAGCTAAGTATACTTCCGATTTTTACCTGTGATGGGATTTAATATTCATTGTGCCGTGCAAGAACTATAAATACAACAATCGAGTTTCACAAATTAATTTCATTAACGTAAAAGAAAATTATGGCGCTTTCTGGAAAATGCTCATATAGGACAAAGCTAAATTGCCTCGAATAACAATATTAGCCACAGAAGCGTTTCTAGGATACTTCATAAGCTTAGTTACTATCCGTATAAGATTCAACTTTAAGAACTCTCCGAAAACAATATCAATAGAACAATTGAATTTTGTATATAGGTAACACAAAATTCAAACTTTTGTAATCGTACATTGTTTAATCATCAATGAACCTTTCGCAATAATAGATACTTTAACTATTCCGATTCCAGTCCCCACCAGTTTAGAATACTAAATAATCGGCACAGATGGTCTATGAATGTATGTGGCGGAATAATGAGCCGCTATGCAGTTGGTCATTTTTTCGAGAAAAATTTAAACGGGATAACGTTTCTGGACATTCTGGTTAATCAATTTCCAATTTTATAAGAAGATATTTCCTTAGAGTTATTATGCCCCTACATGTTTTCTTTTAATTTTTTAAATTATGAAAACTTTTTATTATTTAAAAATTTTAAAATGATGAAATTTTTCATTGAATGTTGAAAAAAGAATAAATACCGGTGTAATATCGACTTCAAATTTTATAACTAAATTTTCTTTCTTCGATATTTTAGGGTATGAATAAGATATCGAGATGGGGTTTTCACTAACCTATTTAGGGATGATTTCATTTCATTTTTATAGAAAATTTTTTTTTAGAGAATTTTGCAATTTTCTGATATATCAAAAAACGCGCCCTAGCGGCATCTCTAAAAATTAAGACATATTACAGGTAAGATGGATTTGGTGGAGCAATAAATGCTCTTTCCAACGAGACTAAGTTTATTAAAATCAGGTCAGTCGTTTAGGAGTTACAGCTGTTTATTTAAAAAAAAAAATCACTGAATCACCCCCACCACTTTATTTTAATAGATACGTCAAACAAAAAAAACAAAAACTACTCGAATAAAGCTGAGGTTTAAAAAGCATATAATTTTTTGGTACATTTACTAGGTGGATTTCAGTAAAAAATCACTTTAAAAGTTTAGGATGGCGGTTACGCCCCTGGCGGTCATCTTGCAAATTTGAAAATATTTTCCATGGTCTTTTTTTGGCCACTTTGGTAATTAAATTTTTTACCGCAACTCTCTACGACGAATATACATGGTGTCCTATTTAACTTAAACAAGTTATTTCACCCATAATTATTCAATCTTAATTTGTGTACGCCCTGTATAAAATAGGTACCTTCTTATAAATAGAGAAGTAAATAGAAGGTATACTTTAAATAATTACTGCACTTCAGTATAAATGTGGTAAAAAAAAGGACATTGAAAAATTTATCATTAACATGAATGAAACCTACCATTATTTTGGTATACAGGGTGTTCGATAAAAACATCTTTGATATGCTCCCGGACTTTACGACCCCTTGTGCATTATGAAACTAATTTTAAAGTGTATCTCTAACATAGCTTTATATTTATATGTATATTTCCAGTCGGATACCATGAGTAACCCTGTATACAGTGTTATTTAATGCTTATGTGAAAAAATGGTGTGAATATTTATTTATTTGTTACTTTGATATTACACCTGACTAAAAAGCTTCTGGCTGAAAGTTTACGAATAAATAAATATTCACAACATTTTTCCTAAATAAGCGTTAAATAACATGTCAAATGGTCAAAAGTTTTAATTCTTACATATATTTTCTTTTCTTTTCTGCTCACTTTTTCTATCCCTACAAAATTGAGTGCTTAGAAATTAGAGCCATTTTTATGTAATATTTTTGATGACTTTCAAATCCTGTACGGATTAGGGCAGATATAGCACACGATTAAGTAACCGTTTTGCAATTATGTGGGGATTTATAAATGATGTTTGTATTTTGATAAAATGACTATCTTGTGTACAAGGTAGATCTAAACGCGATGGTCACATTTTCTCAACTTTTTCAAATAAAACACAATGTATATTATAAGGCCATTCAATTAGAATGCAATATTTTTCTAAATAATCTCAGCTCTCGGTTTAACACAGATCGTTTTCAATTAATTCTCAATATTTTGAGCTGGCTGTGAAACAAAAATGAAAATATTTTACAGTTCCTTTATTATCATACATTTTTCTCGGCAGGTGATCAAACATCACAATTTTCTCAAATACGATGAAAAATAATCAGTGAAGTGTGATTAAAAATATATTAAAAATTACATAAAATTTTCAAACATTATTTATCTTTAAAAAACTTCGGATAAACATTTTTTCAAAAGCCTGTGTTAAGTTGTACAGTTTAATACCCTCTACAAAATAAAAAAAATTATTATTTTATCACCAATGGTTACTGAGAAAATATACCTTATTCACAGTTTATAAAAAGCCATTTTTGTTGAAACCATGGAAACTATAACTACCTCAATGCATTGCTGCTTCATAATCATCTTCTATTTGACAGTCTGGACTTCTGACGGCATTTCTTTTCTATTTCTTCTAGCGCGTTGTTTGATTTTTTTATTCGTAGAATGTCCATGGTTTCTAGTACCTTTACGCAATTTAGCCCAGGTACTATTCCCAATTTGTCCAGAACTTCACATCTGGCTACATTTCCCTTGTTGAATCATGCAATAGCCAAACTCCTAATTCTAAAATTTTTTGCATTACAAAAGTACGTTTAGGGATACGTGACCATATCATATTATTCAGGGATTCGCTTGGGTTAGAAGAATAAATTATTTATACTTTACCAGTACTATATAAAGTATATAATATCTAATCAATACACCGAGCTAATAGTGTAGTGGTGACACGACCTGCTTAGCATTCGGGATGTAATGGGTTCAACTCCCGTTACCGTCTACCTTGTATTAGGTTTTTTCAGGGGGTTTTCCTCCTACACATGTAGCGGCATGGTCACTGCGTATATGCACACCATGTGCGGCTACTTGGTGGAATGCTGGGGTAGTATTTTTCCCCTCAGAACCCTAACTCCGTTCCTTCGGATCCTATCCTGACCACGCCCATCCTTAATCCCACCATGCGTATATACGTAATGTATGTATGTATGCTGGGAATCCATGATTGTGGCTGAAGGAGCTCGGAAAGCTCGAGCAGCCCGCCCTCCCCCTTGGGGAAGGAAATGAAATACGTGGCCTTTTCCTTCTTTTTTTTCTGTAATCAGTACTATATAAAGCGCTTGGTGTCTTGTGCTGTTCACCTCGACGCTACTCTTATAAACGTTTTGCAAAATCGAATTGCATTGCTTAACAAAAATATTTATGAAAAAGAACTACTCAATGGAGTTTTCTGTAACTAGTCTTACATTAACCGCCATTAAATGAGGATTATTTTTCTAAAAAAAATCAATATATTTAATTTTTTTGGTCTCGACGCCCCTTAAACTATTCGCAGTCACATATCTTTTCAAAACAGACATATTCTAAATCACACGTTTCATCAGATTTCACTAGACAATCCTAGAAAATCCTGAATTATTACAGTTATCTCAATAATTGTTCAAAATGTTGACCGTCATCCAAAATACACTTTTCGATTCTTTCCACGAAAAATTTAATTTTATTCTGTAAAACCACACTATCATTCATGTTTCATTGTTTCAAAAAATTTTGAGAAAAGCACATTAAAAATGTCGTTTATTTTTTAAATATTATTTTCAGTTCAAGATATTCTGATATTGAAAATGGTCTATTTTAAACAGAGAGCTGTAAGTAAGAAAAATATTGCATTTTGATGGAGAGAATTATACATAGAAAGGACAAAAAAAAACACCAAAGGAATTGAATGAAAACATTGAAAAAGTGTGATCATCGAGTTTTGACAGGGTTTCACAGTTATTAAAAATATAACATAAAAATGGCTCTAATTTCTAATGTACTCAATATAATCTATCTTGCGTTACATTGTGGAGATATGTCTCCAGTATTTGCATAACATCCTGTATACATGTAATTAATTTTAAAATCGACAAGTTGTTATTGTCTATCACTTTTGTCAAAGTGTCAAACACTTTAATAATAATGCCGTAATCGACCGAGACCGTATTAAATAGACCTACATAGGGTCAAAATCAGTCATTTTGAAATCTAGAAGAAAGCAACACTTGTTTACAGTTTTGAATGGTAAACCCTAATAATGTTACTTAACTTTTCAATTTACACTGTAAAATATTTTATTTTCAGTAAAACAAAATTGAAGCTATTAGTGCATGAAGGTGTTTACGCACTTTTTAGCAAAATGCCGAAAATGTATGTATGTAGGTGTTAACTAATTTTCTTTCCGTTAGTACAGGCACTGGTTCATAGATGTCGCCAGGGATCTTAAAAATTGAAGTTCAAAACACGTTAACTCAAGTTTTGTCGAACGTATTTGGAGCAAGGTGTTAACTCTTCATAATTGTGCAAGAAGGGGTTAAATGCTGACTTAGCGCCTTCTTTCAGTATAGACTAGCACGAAATTGTCTGCTTACTTTACTGTACTGTTATATTAGAAATAATAAATAGGTGACAGTTCTTGTATTATTGTGTTCGGCAAAAGAAGTAAGTCATTCATTTACATTTAGTTTTGAAATTACTCTATATGGTTGGACCTAGTGGAAGAAGTAGTAAAATTCTTAAGTTAGCTATGGCTGCTGCTAAAATAACTGAATACGAAATAGAAGAAACCGATGAGGAACTATTTTTAGATCCTGGTGCAGATTACAAACCAGAATCTGGTTTTACCGACGTAGAAAGATATGAAAATTATTCGCCTACGACAAAAAGAGTAGTTAAAAAAGTAATGAGTCAAGAAGATATCAAAGCAAAATACAGCTACTGTTTTCGAAAACCAGGATCAAGTCGTAATAAGATCTGGTATGAGATTTTAGTAAATATATTTTACATAATCGTTGCTTTAGAAAACCAGAAAATTATAAAGTACTCTTCTTTTGCTTTCAGAACAAGAAAAAAACAAACACAAAATGTTAATGACCTAAAAGAACCTGTTCAAGTTATTGAGAATGAGCTGAAGAAAAGTTATGAAACCGACGAAGTTGAAAAACAACAGATTACTTGATAATAAAATTAAGCAATTTGTTTGCATTATTTTGGTCATAAAACTTGTTCTCCCAAATAAATCGTTATTTTTTTAGAAGAAGAAATAAATATTCCTCAGGTTGGCGTTGAAGTCGACCGACGAATAAGTGAAAAAAGCAAGGAAGCTGCCAGTTCAACTAAAGAATTGGAAAAGAAACATAAATATGTTAAACAGAGAAAAAGGAAAAGTATACACTGACTACAAAAATACGCGCGTCCCAGAAAAAATATCCGCAGTTGTAAAACAACTTTGCACAAAAAAATGCAGATTAAAATGCAACTTTTTCTATGCTGATCGCAACACTTTATTTCGTCAATAGTACGCATTAGCTACAACCGATGAAAAAATTGTCCACCTGTTTGGTTGTATGAAACCATTTCATGTTAAGCAACCAAGCCGTTTCTATGCTATTCACCAAAAATCTTTCAGATATTTTATAACTTTCGATGGACAATCAAAACAAGTGTGCAAAAGGACCTTTTTAAAATTACTTGATGTCGGAAGAGAGAAATTAAAGCTATTTCGTAATCAAATTTCTCAGGGACAAGCTATCCCACACAAAGATCAGTGGGGTCGACATATAAACCGCAAGAACCAAACACCACTCAAGCAGTTTGACATAGCCCGTCAATTCAATCCTTTCCTGCAGAAATATCACATTAAAGAGAAATAAAAATGAACATCGCTTATACTTATCCCCTATGCTATCAATAAACAAAATGTATGAACTATATAAGAACCAGTGTTCTGAACAAAACCTACAATTTGTTAAAATCAGATACCTGCAAAGTTTGTGATTCTAAAGAAAAAAATGACAAAACATGTTAGGCACTATAAGGCAGCGTTTGAAGAACAAAAAAAGGACAAATTTGGCACGTGAGGGTACCACTATACACATAAACGGGTAGGCCCAGAAAAAGTTGGAAGCAGTGTTTTATCATTCCTACAAATCATCGATATTGAAACTGACCATTTAGTCGACTGGAGCGAGTCTGCAGGTGGACAAAATAAGAACTTTTTGTTAGTTTGTTTATGGCAAGTATACCAGGAAATTTTTAAAACTGTTACCCATAAGTTTCTAGAGGTTAGCCACAGTTTTGTGGATACTGACAGAGACATTGGTGCTGTCGAAAAAGTTATTCGAAAAGTACATGACGTTAATGAGGGTAGCTAGAAAAAGAAATCCCTTTCTGTTAACCAGAATGGAAGATAAATTTCATGATTTAAAAGAACTTCCCCGAAAGCTGAACCTGTTTGACAGAAAAAAAAGTAACAAGGGCGAAAAGATACTTCTTCGCAATGTTAGATGGTAAAAATTGATAAATTTGGTACAACGAAGTATAGATATTCACTAGATGAGGAAGTAGAGTGTAAAGTAGTACATAATATTAAATACAAACCAACATGTACAACAGGACAACCTGAAAATCTTTTTGTTCCATTACATAAGTGCAGATCCATAGCAACCAAAAAATTTGATAACATTCAAGAGCAGCAATTAATTCCAGAAAATTTAAGAGGATTTTATATGAGCTTAAATCGATCTGAACGTGATTAGTATCACCTACTTATGTACTTTTTCTATAAAGGACAAAATATAAGTCGAACATTTGTCAAACAGCCACTCTAATTTACGACATGCAGAAGACCTACAATCGGTTGAGGCACTTTCAACATCTGGGTTAATTCTTAGAAACGAATGTACACCCGGTTTATCGGTGTATATTTTTGCACTTTTGTGCAACAAATGTTTAGTACAGTCCGTAAAATGAATTATTGCGAATTTCGGATTAGCGCTTTATTTGGCGTGCACACTCGTAGTTTGTATCTCTTTCGTTCTAACACACAATATTTGGAAATAGAGAGAATGGAATGCTATATTATCGTCGGTGCGGGTGGTGAACTAAGACGGACACTATACTGTATTTGTGTCAGGTGTGTTAGGAGGAAAGAGTAATATCTGTTTTAGGCGTCTCTTTAAAGACTAAATTGTCTGTTGACACTGGTATTCAAAAGTTTATTTCGCGTGTTTGTAACTAACAATTACTGAAATATGTTATATTTCTTCAATTTATAAAAAAATAAAATAAAACGTAATTCAAAATATAATAATATAATTTATTTTTATAAGCATAATTGGAATTCAATTATGTTATTAATTGAATACAACATGGTAAATAATTTTCGTGATATTTTTCAACTACAAAATTACCTTATAATTAACTACTTTCTAAATCTTGTTATTATTAAGAACACAGT
Organism: Vesta saturnalis; assembly: GCA_036346205.1. NCBI lineage: Eukaryota > Metazoa > Arthropoda > Insecta > Coleoptera > Lampyridae > Vesta > Vesta saturnalis. The sequence goes on along the minus strand of JARFJB010001631.1, from coordinate 1,739,444 downwards.
GTTACAAATTAAGTTGTAAATTAGATTTTGTTTTTGTTAATTTCTCCTACTCTAATTGTAAAAAAGCTTTTTTTATGTAAATATTACATTCTTCTAATTAAAACTGCATATTAAACTACATGCTTATTTACAGTTATTACTTGTAGTTTTTATTTATTGCAAAAATACTGAAAGTTTAAAATTATATGGTTTGAACAAAATTAAATTATTTGCATACATATTTGTACTTTGTAAATAATGATATATTAATGACCCACATTCTTTAATGTACTTACTTAGAAAGTAGTTGATTATAAGGTAATTTCGTTTATAAGAATAAATTATATTATTATATTTTCAATTACATTTTAATTCTTTTTATAAATTGAAGGAATATCACATATTTAGTTGTTAGTTACAAACACGCGAAATAAACATTTGGATACCACTATCAAAGGATTACGACAGACAATTTAGTCTTTAAAGAGACGCCTAAAACAAATATTACCATCTCTTTCTAAGACACCTCACACAATACAGATGTTTTAAACGTATAGTGTCCGTCTTAGTTCACCACCCGCAGCGACAATAATGTAGCATTCCATTCTCTCCATTTCCAAATATTGTGTGTTAGAACGAAACAGATACAAACTACGAGTATGTACGCCAAATAAAGCGCTAAGCCGAAATTCGGAATCATTCATTTTACGGAATTTTAGATAGGAAAAGATAAAGAATTTTGTGAAACGATGGTCAAATCAATTTTTTTTTATATGAATGATATGCTTCCAGCATTATTTTTAAAAAAATTATATTTTACCATGAACTTTCTTTTTTTTTAAGTAACCGTTACAAGCTAAGTACAAAACGACTTTCATACAATTGTTGTTTTATATTTTACTCATCCTAATTATTGTTTTCTTCTTTTTGTTTGTAATCTAGTCTGGTAAATCAGTGGACAGTGTGCAGTTATTTTAATATAACTGAGGGATATCAATTAAAAATTCATATCTATCGGCTTTGGAAACAAACAATAATAATAATAATAATGTTTATTACTCTACAGGTACAAGAACCCAATTACAGAGTAATCATTAAAGAAAATACATATCAGATACAAAATGAAATTAAAGTAACATTGTATAATAAAATTTTAAACTTAATTAGTTACACACTATTATTTACCTAATATCGAATATAATAGGCATCAATATTTTTTTGAACTGCAATATATTTAGACCAAACAAATCTACCTCGGTAGGCAATTTATTATATAAGGTTACCATTTTAAAGACTGGAGAGTTCAGTAAACAATTAGTGTTTGGCTTAGGAACTGAGAAATTACTTTTTATTCTGCTGTTGATTCGAGGTGTTTTTATTCCTATTTTTGTAGTATATACGGGTTATCTACTTTCCCTAACATTAATTTTTGCAAGTAACAAAGAATTATAATTGTTTTCCTCTGTTCAATCGTAGGAATTTCTTTATAATGATCATTTAGATAGCTATGCTGATGATGGAGATATATAGCATTTTCACGGTAATATTTTATATTTAAGAACTTGTAGCGAACACTTTCCAACATAAGTTTATATTTATTATAATGGGGATACCAAACTACGGTAGCGTACTCCAGCTTCGATCTTACATAGCAATTGAACAAAACTGTAAATGCTGTTGTTGATGAGAATTCTTTGGTACATCTAATTATGAATCCCAATGATTTGCTAGCACTTTTTAGAACATATACACCATGGTCTGAAAAACTTAACTTATTATCGAACCATACGCCTAAGTCACAAATGCAGTGTTTATCTAACAATAACGAATTATTTAGTATGTACGAAGTTTTAGTCTGAGTCACTTTTCTGTTACACGACACAACATAACATTTATCCACGTTTAAGTTCATTTTATTTATGACACACCAGTTCATTATGCTATTCAGGTCTTCTTGAAGTTCATTGGCAGTATGTAAATCACTAACAACTTTAAATATTTTTAGGTCATCTGCATAAAGTAGAGCTTCTGAGAAAGTTAAGCAATTCACAATGTCATTGAAATATAACAGAAAAAGTAATGGGCCTAGATAATATCAATAATAAGCTGAAGAAACCAACAAAGTCCAACCAGTTTATGTGACTGTTGTTCTATCTTATTAATTTTGTCTGTGAAATAATTTAAAAAAATATAACTCGTAGCTGATTTCTTTTTATAATACTTTTATTGAAAGATTTAGCCAATCGTGTTGCTAGATAACACCGCGCGTTTTGCGTACTCTGTATTGTGAAGATGCACACGAATTTGCATTTCAATAAATCCACAGGACTATCGCAAGAATTCAGCCACTTATTATAATATACTACTGGAAATTTAACATTTGTTTGAAATTGCTTAGATATCATAAAATATATGCCATGTACAAAAAAATCATCAATTGCACTACACTTCAAACATCTCAACAGATGTTTCGAGAATCGGTTTCAAATTTGCCTCTGATGTGTTTGGAAAGCTCCGCCCATGATGTGCACGTGCATTTCACCATTCTCCCACAGTTTTCAGTGATGAACAACGATTTATCGTTTACTTAATGTTAATTTTTCTCATTGATTTTTAAGTAAAAAGTTAAAAAAAGAAAGGTAAGGCACTCAGAAAACTACTACCTATGTCGTGTAGGAGTCGAAATTTGGGTTTATAAGGAAATCCATTTTTCTATTATTTTACGTTTTAATTAAATTAAATACAACGAAGGCGAAAATTAAAATAATAAATCCTGCACGACATAAATAATAATGTTAGTTATGCATTTGTGCAAAATCAGGAGAATATTTCTAAAAACAAGTGAGATAAATTTACAAAAAGCTAATAGCGCCCCGAGAGAACAGCCTTAATAATATAAGTTAACCCTTTTTTTAATTTGGCATTATTTCAAATAAAAAAATTAATGGTCTTGTGTGAACGCGGTAACTCAGCTTTTTGTAAAAAAAATTAAAAAATATCTATCACCACAAAACACAATCAAAAATGACCCATACTCTTAAAATTACTTTTATTGCCTGTGTATTGAAGAAATTTGGTTTTATTTTTAGTTTAAACAGATAAAGCTCCGACAAAATTATTTTGACCCTTAATATCAAAAGTGTTAAATAGTGAGTTAACACCTTCATGCACTAATAGCTTCAATTATTTTCATAAGTATTTTGAAGCTATGGCAATGGAACACCTCAAAAGAAGTAGGTAATGTTTCTATCCAACTCAAATGTCCGAAAGTTGAAATTTTACCGTTTTACAAACAGAATTTCATATAATTCAATAACTACTTGTGGTACAACCAAGGAAATTTTTACCGCTTATTCCTGATAAGGTTATCAAAATAATTGGGTAGATTTATTTTTGTAGCTTTTACAGAACTTAAATAAAAATTTAATTTGTAAAACAGCAAAATAACAAGAACAAAATGCTTTAACTTTTTAATGTTCAACATTCCCTTTTTTTGTAACATGCATTTTTATTTTTTCCCTTGATTCTGATTATAATTTTTCTAGTAATTTTTTATGCAAAGGCCTTTATATTATTACAAGGTATATTGTAATTTTTTGGAAACGGTTTGCTCAAATATTAATTTTAAATATCTAACTTTTTGCATGAATTACCATAGTATATATATATATATATATATATATATATATATATATATATATATATATATATATATATATATATATATATATATATTAAACAAGGAAAATAAATATTCATCATCTAAGCAGGTAGTGAATGAACGTATAAAACGTAATATCGACAATTCAACTCAAAAGTAATGTGTATGTTGTTTATGATTACATAAATCAAGATGTCCCTTTTTGGGAACGTTGGCATGTTGCACAATGTTTTTTCCGTGTATGGATATAATAGTTTTCTTCTCTTTATAAAGGGTCTCAGTGAATGTAAGAATTTGCAATTTAACACTTTAGTGTTCCTGTATCTATTTTAACATCTGTTGTCCGTTTGGTACTTAATTGTTTTACATGAGAAATGTCCTTCAAATAAAAATAACAACAGGAAGCCCCTGAAAATTGTTATAAAAGAATAACGAGCAAAACCGATCTCTTAATATTGGAGTATTATTGTCTTGTGCATTCATATCCGATTTTTAGCGTCAGGAATCTACAGATTTCTAAGTACTCAAATAGTGTTGTGTGCATATGATACATCTCCGATTTTTATCATTAAGTTTGTAAAAGCAAGATGGATCCAAAGAAGTTTTATGGGTAAGTTACATTCCATTTATGAATTTGTTTGTTTATATCGTTCCTTAATTTCAATTATACGTTTAATTTTTGTTTTCATTTTTACTTATTTTATTTTATATATTTTGACATATTTGTATTTTTATTTATAGCTATTTTATTTATACTGTAATGTGTTTATTTTAAAATTTAATTGCACATATTTATATTTTTACTATATTTATGCTTATATATTTTTATTGTATTTGTACTTAGGTACTTATTTTATGTTTACTAATCTAGACATGTTTTTAATTTATTTTTATGTATTTATTTTTTTCTTAGGGTGTTTATTTTTATTTAATCTATATCAATTTTTTATTTATATAAGCTTACCGTCATGAATATATTCAATTTTTCTGTTAAAATTTGCTAAAATTTTCCAGTGTGAAACGATACCGTTATCTGCGAGATGCCGTAGATTCTGTCAAGGCAACGTCCAGTAAAGAAGGTACGGATGTTGTAGTTCTTCCTCCACATTCTGCTGTTACTAGATGTTGGCGGTGACGAAGAGGATATTCCTGACGATGTGCTTGATGTAGATGGATAGGATTACCAGATTAAATTTCCGGGGAAGTAGAAATACATTGGAAATCCAGCACCCAATAAAAGACGGCGTATTGCTACCAAGTGAACCAAAAAAGAAGAAATTGCTTTTGTGGACACGCCAGCTGCTCTATATAAAGTAGGAGACGACAATCTAGGCAAGAGTGAATACGAAATTTTTTGTCTGTTTCTGACTCCTGAAATGGTTGAAGATATTGTTGAACAAACCCTTTTATATGTAAAGAAGGAAAAGAATGACTATTCCTTTGAAATTACTCAAGAAGAAATGTGTCAATTCTAGGGGGTATTATTGATGAGTGAATACCATTTTCTGCCTGGAGAGAACGACTATTGGTCAACGTCTGAACATCTTTCCGCTCCTATATTTGGGAAATGCATGGGCGGGGATAGATTCCGGCACATGCACTTTGCTGACATAATAAATTAGAAAGTAAAAGGTCGGAAATGTGAAACCATTTTATGATAACCTAAATAAACAATTTCAGCAATTCGGTGTGTATCATAAACATATTTGTACTGGTCCCGCATCATGGTCATCATTCTGCAAGAATGTTCATAAAGAATAAACCCAACCGATTTGGTTCCAAAATTTGGATTCTGTGTGGAACCGATGGTTATCCATACAACATGGAAATCTATTGCGGAAAATCAGAAAACGGTGGATCTCCTCTAGGAAGTAGGGTGGCAAATTCTATGTTATCAATTGTAACTGACCCAAATAACCATGTTGTATCTATCGATAACTTTTTCACTAGCCACTCTCTCGTGAAGTATCTCACAAACAGACAATTTCGAGCATGTGGAACAGTAAAAGAAAACCGAACAAATAAGTGGCCCCTTACGGCATCAAAAGAACTCAAGAAGAGAGAACGCGGTATATTTCACTATTCTGATGGCAACATGATTTGTGTGAAGTGGAATGATAATTCTGTTACTATGGCCAGCAATTACTGCATAGCAAATCCTGCCCATAAAGTACAACAACGTGTGAAAAGCGAAGCAAGAAAAGAAGTTCAACAGCCAAATCTGTTACGCTAGTACAATGAAGGAATGGGCGGTGTTGATCTTCTAGATCGACTTGCGTCAACTTACCGTCCTCGTCTCAGGTCAAAGAAATGATGGTGGAACTTATTCTCTAACGGGCTGAATTTGGCTTATCTCATCTGCAATATCGGCGAAATGTTGCTATGTCTCTAATAAAGTCCAGCCAAGTTGATAGAGTACGTAAAGGTGGACCTACTGCTCCTGTTGTGAAAGACGTACGATATGATGGAGTAAATCACATCTTGGTTGAGACATCACAAGGAAGAAGTGTGCTGTGCCAGAAAAACACAAGACTAAAGTGTCAGAAATACGAAAAAAGACTTCTGTAGTGAGTAATTTTATAAAAAGTAGGGGTAATGAAAATAATAAACTTGTAAAATCATGATTAATTTTTATGTACTAGCATGTCTATTTTTATTGTTTTTGATTGAATTGTTATAAACAATGTAACAATTTTACATTGTATTTAAAATGTTGTATTGTTTATCCTCCAAAATGCCAATGTTCCCATTTTGAGAACATGCTATATTAGGAAAATGGCAAAACACTTCGTACAAAATCCTTTATCATATAAAATTACACGGATATAGAGTTTCATGGGATTTGGTTGAGTTTTACTTAGGTCAGCCACTAAAAGGTTACGGTAAGATACTAAAGATTGTAAGTGTATCGCCCTAATTTTATTTAATTTTTTAGCTAACAATATTATCTTTATGAAAAATTACTTAACAATAGCATTCAATGCAGTTGCTTTTAGAAAATTCCATACATACAATCATTCTTATTTTTTAAAATTATAGTTTTACTTTTAATATGAAGCAATATGTACTCTATTCAATTTTTATATGGTAAAAAGAAATTTTCATTTCTGACACTGCAATACCTATATTCGTCCTGAGTATGATTATCATAGGGCAATTAAAGGCATTGCTCACAAATTTTTTTCATAATTTCTTTCAAAACTGTTATTTTTAGATAAAAGTGAATTAGCAATCAAAATTTTTTTAATGGTGTATATCTGTTAACGTTTCGATTGTTTACGATAAATTTGTTTCACCATTTTCAAAGATTCTGAATTTATGAAATTTGTTTTAACATCTTAATCAATTCTGAAAGATTGTGTTACTACTGACGAAGATGAATGTACATGTTATTGAAATGCTTACAATTGTATTACATAAATACAAGTATACACCAATAAAAAAAACCCATTTTAAATTTTAAATATGTGTAATAATGGTGAAAGTTTACATTTTTGTATCCAAAATTTTATTTGAAAATTTATTTGGAAAAAAAAATACTTGGACTTTATTGTGTTACCTAATTATGAAAAATGTTTTGAGTCAATGAAAGGGTAAAATAGATTTGTTCTTTGCATATTGATGAAAGATGGTATATGTCATATGATAGGGTACGTAAAAGTATACTTTTTAAACAAATTTTCAGATCAAAAAGCAGAGCCACAAAAAAGCATGACTCAACTGTGTGCTTTTGAATGACAGAAAGTGTCATTATCCCTGGAAAATCGCTTCACGAATAGATGTGTTAAATGCAAATGCAGAATTTGTATCTTGATTTAAACTGAATTTTATAGGAAATATTATAAATTCAGCCAAATTTTACAACATATACATATGTTACAAAAAAAATTGTGAAAATAACAAAATAAAAATGTAACTCAAAAGTGAAAAGTAGTTTAAAAAGATAAGCTTAATTGTTACTAAATACTGAATTTTCAATATTTAAATATAATTGTGTGGTTATAAAATTATTTCTCAAAAAGAAACAAAAAAATAATACACAACTCATCAGGAAATAATTACCACTTTTCAGAACATAAATAAATGTTGTGTAATCATCATTAACTGTTTATATAAGTAATTAATTCTGGTACATTCAATAAATATCAAGCTAACATCAAAGTGTATATACTATGTAACTAATTTATTTAACTTAAATATTTAAAAAACCTATCAATTAATACATTAAAAAATTAAATAAACCAAAACTGTGGTTATGAAGGATACATTGTACAAAGTTCACTTTTTTAATTTTTCCCACTTAAAAGTATAATTTTCTTCCCAAAATGTTAGGCCAAAGGTGACTATGATTGTATTTTTATGAATACGAAACGAAAATATATAATTAAAAAATTATATCAAATATTAAATGCAATAACATTAATCATTAAAAATCCATAGAATTTAAATGTTTCATTTGCATGCAAGTTTCTAGGGATGTCAATATTGTACCAGGATTCCAATGGTACAAAAATTATTATTAATAATAGAATACTGCCTATTTTAATATGACCGTGAAAATGAGACATAATTAAAAGTTTTTAACATTGACATACAAAGTGAAGCTATTTATAAATCAGAATAGCAGGTGGTAGCAAAAAGTGTGAAAATGCCAAACAACAGTTTACATAATCAATTGTTTTGGAGACTTTCCAGGGGTTCTAGAAATTTTACAATTATTGATACTTACCTATGACCGAAGTACATTTCGGGCTTATAATACCGCTTGGCAGTAGATGAAAGTCATATTCGATACCATTAGCGACAACTGTATGGCCAGCATTATTACCACCCTGCAAGAATAGCATAATCACTTTTATAAATAGCTAATTATGTTTTAAGTGTATATTTTTATTTCCTTGAAATTGAAACAAGTCATTGGGAAAGCCCAACGAAAAGTTTATTTTATCAAACAAATTCAAAAAGTACAAATCTAAAGGAGCACAACTACATTGCATCAGTTAGTATTTTGTTTACTTTGAGAAATATGTGCGAAATACAATTTCGCGCTCAAATTTAGTAACAATACAGATCATGTGAAAATTTTTGACGTAATGTACTGGATCACATAATTTACATATAAATAAACCTAGTCACGAGACTTCGAAATCGGCAATGTTCTAAATATAAATTTTTACCACAAATTATCAATTAAAATATGTTAAAAGCAATTTCTTAATGTAAAAATGAAATAAACCTACCTGGCACCGGCATACAACATCCGCATTTGCAGCGAGCATGTCCACAACTTTTCCTTTTCCTTCGTCACCCCATTGTGCTCCTAATATAACAGTAACTTTTCGTTCCATCTCTGTGCGAGGTTTTTTTCTAGGAGAACGTAATATACTTCCATTAGTATTATTTGTGTGTATAACACTAGTCATTTTAATACTACACTTATCAATAACGACTGAGGAAAAGGAACTGATTACACGAAAATCGTCTTTATCAACTATCGCTCCTTCTTTTCCCCCCAACGAACTATACGCATGCTTTCTTTAAAATGTATCAAAACCATGCGCAGAATCGCAACGTTTCAAATTCAAGTTTGCAAACATAAATCTACTTACCTTGAAACTGATGATTTCTTAATTTTTCAAATATTTAATTCGATTAATTTTAAAATATGTCATTATAAAAATATATTAAAGATTGTCATTAGTAGTTCAGATAAATGTTTGGTAGATATAATCGGTTATGGTAATATATAGGTATAAACCAATTAGCACACCTATTTATTTTAAGACAATAATTTTTTTACAGTGGTTTGACATACCAGCATCAATTCTCTTAAGCAATTCAAACATTGTCACAATGACAACTATTTAATTCAATATTTACGATTAGATTAATTATCTTAATTTAAAATTAAGAATCGTTATCTTAGTTATCTATAAAACAAATAACCACAACAAATTGTAAAGTAGGGTAGTTCAAATATAAAGCACATATCAAAGATTAGAGTCGTAATCTTTGGCACATACAGTATAAGGTTATTTTTTTTGCCCAGAGGCGTCGTTACTATAGTTTTCTTCGAAAACCCATGAGTTTGGTTGTTTACAATATAAGAAAAGGCACCCGAAATATAGATCAAGTTTACAAAGCCGTAACTTTTTCATTTATTGATGGATTTTAGCGATTTTTGAATTATTTTTTTTAAATTATTCAGATTCAAACGTCAGTTTAAAAATACTTATATTTTCTACATACGCTGCCTCTACAGGGTGATTATACGTGAGCAGGTTTTTTAACATTTTTTTAGTGGTGCTCACCATTATTGAACACCCGGTATATTTACTCTATGGTATAATAGCTACCTATATTTGTCATCATCATACCAGTGTTTGAATTTTAGTTCTATCTTTTATAGATCAAAAGATAAATTGAAAAAAAATTGTATTGACACTTAATAACAATTGAATATTGGAACCACAAAGCATCTAAAACATAACCATGACATCAATTATCTAAACTTAAGCTATGGTTAAGAATTATTAGTAGTATTATTATTAATAATGAGTTGCTCTCCCTTGAGCCCTTATTACTTCATCACATCGTCTGGGCATGCTCCTAATAATCCTGTCGATTAAGTCGCCGGGTAGAGCGTCCCACTTTTCTTGCAGAGCAATAGTCAAGTCCTTGACATTATAGGGAGCATGAGGGCGACTTGAAATTTGTCTCTGAAGAGCGTCCCACACATGATCTATAGGATTGAGGTCTGGAGACAATGCAGGTCATACCATTCGTGTAATACCATGGTCCCCAAAAAAATTGTTGCCAATAACAGCGGGGTGAGGCCTGGCATTGTCGTCCATATAAACAAATGCTGGGCCCTGAGCCCGTGCATATGGCAGAACGATCGAGCATTCACCGTTGAGTTAATAAATACAATCAATTCGGTTTTTCGGTTGCCTAGTGCTATGCATCCCCAAACCATTACAGAGTGTCCACCAAAAGAAACGTGTCCTATAATGTAATTCTCGTCATACCTCTCATTCTGCCGTCTCCACACGCGTTCAAGATTACTGTGTGGATGTAAGCAAAAACGAGGTTAATCTGTAAATAAACAGTTCGACCAGTCGACATTGTTCTAGTGGCAAATTGTAAACGATTTAATTTATGTGGGGAAGTCCATTTTGGATGCCGAGCGGGGCGTTTGGAGGATAAATTAACCTCCTTAAGCCTATTTATTATTGTGGCATTGGAAACACTAGCCCCTCTTGATTCAAGAAAAATCTGTTTTCCCTGGTGGAATTTAAATGTCGGTTTTGCAGAACAGTTCTTTTCAAAAATCTATGCATTGCAGGACTTGTGCAACGCTGTCGTCCTCTGCCATATGTGTAATTTGGTGCGTTGTTTTCCAAACATCTTTTCCAAGCCCAATTTACGGAATACCTTGAGACACCCAAACGTCTAGTGACTTCTCTACGCGAGACACCTGACTCAATCAGTCCAATACACCTTCCCATAGGAACGTTTTCTAATCGAGGTATTTTAATTTAAGTAATAATTATTTTGCAGAGTAAGTGACAGAGGTGTCAAACAATTTATCAAAAACGTCAAAAAATGTTGTCTAAGCCAACTTTACATTCTTTAAATTTTGTTTACCAAGCGGACATTACAAGTGTAAATATAATTGTTTTTCAATTTATCTCTTGATATACAAAAGATTTAAATTTAAAAACTGGTATGATGACGACAAATGTAGGTATAATATCATACAGTGAATATACAGGGTGTTCAGTATGACCGACACACTCCACTGAAAAAAGTTTAAAACAACTGCTCACGTATATCACCCTGTAGAGGCAGCGTATGAGGAAAATTTAAGTACTTTAAACTGACATTTGAAGCTAAATAATTTAGGAAAAAAACTGTTCAAAAATCGCTAAAATTCATCAATAAATAAAACAGTTACGACTTTGTAAACATGATTGATATTTAGGGTGGCTCACTTCAAATTCTGGTCTGTATATTTGTTTAAATATCATCCGAAGAAAAAATATTGCTCTAGCAGCAGCAGCTTATATTATCTTAAGCATAAAATCGAAAAAAAAGAAAGTATATTTTTGGATAAGTCCTAGCCTTCAAGAGAGGAATCAACATGGAGGATTGCAACTTCTAGACGCCTTAAGAAGCGATGATCTAATGGCAGGGCAAATCACCGATAGTCATATGTAAATTACTGATCTAGAATGGTCTAGAGTATACAGGACGTTGAAATGAGAATGATTTTCGTGTACTTTTGATATACCCTGTATATCGTAATAAAACCCTATATTGGAAGTATGGGGAGATCAGCTTAATGTAAATTTTAAATAATATATAGGGTGTCCCATTAAAAAAAATGTTTGGTTCACCCTGGTAATAAGTAAAACACTACAAATACGAAAATAATTTTATAATGTGAAGTTTGAAGTTGCCTATAATTTTTGTAAATAACTTTTTCTGATATCTCCTTTAATAACGGATATATCGTACTTCGACGCACTAATGCCGCACGCTGTACATATAAAGAAAGTTTAACAAAATTTTTATAAAGTTTATTATGTATTATTAATGCCTGTACTCTCAATAGCTTCTTGAATTATTTAAAATTGTTGTTCTCGGCTACAGTGTAAGTATTTGATGAGGAATATGATGTGTTACAGATGCAACGTAGTCTGCACGTGAATGTTCATCAGGTATGTATGGGAATGGTATTTCGTATTGTTCATTTGACTCGGATGAAAGTTGAGGATTTGTATCTGTAGCTTGACTTATAGAAGATTCTTCTGCAGACCCTCTGTTTCCAGCTCGAAGAGTTTGATTTGCCAGTGCATCTTCAGTTTCTTGGCCTTTTTGTGAAGAGTTTAACGTATGAGTATATTGTGACATCGAAGAATGCGGTTCTTCGGTTTCACAATCATGTTCTGATGCACTTGAAAAGTCCTGCAAAATGTAAAAATGTATAAAGTTATCAGACCAACTTCGAAAAATAAAATTAGCAAAACCTCACAGACGCGGCATTTTCATTACTTTCACAACTAGTTAGCAAATAAAATTAACTGCAGAATATCCAATTTCAATATACCTACCATTAGTTCTCCAGGAGCTCTGTTAACATTATATTGTTAGCAAACCACAATTTTGTTCGAAGAAATAGGCTCCTGCATTATTTGGCGTTATATATTTTTTTAAACGTTTTGATAACAAAATGAATCTAGATTATGGTTGTAATTTCGAAAAGAATCAAGTATAAAAATATTTTTTAGATACCGGAAAGCCGTGATGAATAGAAAACAGTAAAATGTGGCTTCAACAGTATTTGCAATTTCCCTAGATGCGTGGGCGCCATGGACGGAAAGCACATAATGATTCAGTCACCAGAAAATAGTGGCAGGGACTTTTCCAATTATAAATCTTTTTAAAGTAGTGCTTTTTGTTGTTGCAAATGTAAACTGTGAAATCCTGTATATGAACGTTGGTTTGTCAAGCGCGTATATCCGATAGAGGACGATTTGCAAGCACCCGTTTCAAAAAGGTGTTAACATTGTGCAAACGCAATCGTCCTGAAGAGTCACCTTTACTAGGACGAACAAGGGTAGTGTCCAATGTCTTTTTAAGAGATCTCCTAATTTGTTAAAGCCATTCCCAGGAACTCAAGAAAAAGGATCTTACAAAACAATTATATATATATATATATATATATATATATATATATATATATATATATATATATATATATATATATATATATATATGAAATGTATGGAATCCTGTCAGAACGATTTAGGATACTTAGGAAACCAATGTTGCTTAATCCTAAAAAGTTGAACAAGTTGTGACTGCTTGCATATTTCTACATAATTTTTTGAGGAGGAATAAACATTCCAAGAAAACGTATACACCGCCCAACACATTTGATTCTGAAGATAAAGATATAGGTTAGATCACACATGGAACGTGGAAATTAGAAGCAGACGCCAATTCATGCAGACCTTTACAAAAAAAGCACGTAATACTACTACAGAAGAGTGTTGAGAATACTTTATGTCACCAGAAGGAAGTGTTATTTTGTCGTTCAATTCTTATTCAGTACAACGACGTACCTTGGTCCCATCAGCGAGAAATAACATGTTGTTATGGGCAAATCATTTTGATACAAATAATGATCCTGATTTTTTATAACTGTCAATTTTTTTTATTTTTCTTTTTACTTTCACCTCATAAGCTCTAGTAAGGTCAAACGACTTAGACCATTCATCATGCTTTGTATTTTACATCGTTTGCGTTCGAAGTACTCTCTAAATCTCGGTATGTTTCAATTAATAATATTTTTGAGAAACCGGAAGTAGAAGTTAGCTTCTCTGTTGTCAAAATCGTGACAGAAGTGCAACATTCTCTCCCTAGGGAGCAAATATGTCACATTATCTCCCTAAGTTTATTTATATGTTTTAGCAGTTTCAAATAAGGTAAACCCGGATAAGTGTGAATCTGGGGTAAATGTGAACAGATCGTTTACAAAATTTACCATTATGGTGATTAATGCGCCATCTGTCGTACCAAGCGCGTGTCACAGTACTCTACGTTACTGACTTGAAGCGAACTAGTGCAGAAACCCTTTAGTAACGTTTGTATTGGCCAAAGTGTTTCACGTGTTTAGGTTGTTACGAGTTGTCAGATCCACCAAAAAAAATTGCAATTTAAATAATTCTTATTCTTGTAGTAAAGCATGGTTCAAGATTTTAAAAACATATGTCGTTATTATTAATTTTATTTTTAATTTACATGTTTACCTTTGAACTTATTCGTTCAAAACAAAAACTTATAATAATATGTCGTTATTGGTTCATATAGTTAGTAATTATGAATACCAACAAAACATCGTCAATGTTTCTAAGTTATTTTCAAATTTAAGCCGCGCTGTGAAAACACGATGCGATTATACGAAACGAAATACGAAGAATAATTTGAGGTTAAATAGCCAAGAAGACATCTGACAGCGTCATGCGCTTTGACTTTAGAATCGACATACGTTTTTAAGTCCTGCATTTAAAATATATAGCAGACGTATATTATATAACCAGTCTTTCTTTCAGTGGGAACTTCGAACTAAGATAAAGGGAAACAGATGCATTTCACAGCAATAATTATATCCCCATTCTCGAGTACGCTATGAGACACCTCTCCCCGGCGCTACTATACCTAACTTACTTTATATTTTGAGGTTAGAGTGAATGTGAACTTAATATTTTATACGAGTGAAGTGTGACAACTTCCGTGCTTTTACAGATAATGCTATGAGTGTATGTAAGAAAAAAGAGGTTCTACTTACTCTAAAGAAGATCTAAAACACGCCATAAATGAAATAAAAAAAGGAACAGTGACTATCCATCGAGCACATAAAATGTTTCACATCCAAAAAACCCTTTTATTCAACCATTTAAAGGGAATTCGTGGTCAAAAAGGTGACTCTCAAGGTGGCACACTGTTATTCCACGAGAAGATGAAGCTCGGTTAGCCAATGGACTTTGAGAAATGGACAAATAGGGCTTTGGTATTACCAGAAAGCAACTTTCTTGATCGTTGCCGAATATGCGAAGGAAAATAATTTCAAGACACCCTTTAAAAATGACATGCCTGGAGACGAATGGCTTACAAATTTTAAACTGCGTCTTAACCTTAGCATAAAGAACCGCAATCAGTATTTTGATCTATTAGAGAATACTTTAACAGTTTTATCACTATTTAATAAACCCAAATAAATATGGAACCTTGATGAAACTTCTTTTTGTTGTGACCCGTCGAAGAAAAAATATATGGGACGCTTGAGTTCCAGATGGAAAAAGTTCCTATGAAGGCATGGAATTTTCAGCTAGCAAAATTGGTTGAATAGAGTTCGACATATTTTTGAATTATTTTCAAAAAACACTTATACCTTCGTTTGGACTAAAACGACCAGTCTTGGTCATATTTGATGGACATAGTTCCCACATCACTATTCCCTTAATTGAACTGGCAATGTCAGATAATATTACAATTTTGTAGTTACCTCCTCATACGAGCTTGGCAAAGAACGATTATTGGAGTGAAAACGCCAAAGAAACGTTTTTCAGAAATGGTCAGACATGGAAAAGCCTTAATCCAACAGCTATCATAAACGGAATAAAAAAGTTAGAATATATCCGTTTAACCGTGGTGTTAAACCAGAAGACAAGTACGATATTGACTGTTTAAAAAGGTGAAAACAACAAAAAGATTTAAAAAGGCAACAAAGTGTTCCCGAAACAACTCTTCCAAATACCAATTCCTCATGTTTTGAACATCCCAAAACATTGACAAATTCTCTTTAGCCTAGTACATCGCAACAAGTTGTACTGATTTTTCAATAAAATACATTAAAACAAAAAATGTCATTTGAAGAACTATTACTCAAAAAAGTGAAATGCCCAGGTCAAGAACAACCGCTAAAAATAAAAAAGAAAGAAGTGGCCCTAGGATAAGAAGTAATCACTTCAGCTCAGGTTTTCGCTCAACAGCAGGAACAACCAAAAATTGCAGAAAAAAAATACCTCCAAAAATAAATTAAGTCTAAACGAAAACCCAAAAAAAAAACTCGATAGTGCCACATCAAATGAAGAGTATGAAGAAGTGCATCTAATGAATTCGGATGAAGATATAGATCCCGAGAATCCCGATATCAGTAATGTCGAAGATTACCAAGAGCAAGAAACATCATTTGAGGTTGAAACAGGAAAATGGGTCCTAGTTAAATACACCATTAATAAAAGATTCAGACATTTAGTTGGGTTCGTTTTAAATAAAACTGATATTGGATGTGAAATAAAATTTTTGAGAGTAAAAAAACTATTTCAATTGGCCACAAGTCGATACTGTAACAGTTGAGAATAACGTAAAAATTCTCCCTGGCCCCAAACCAATAAAATTCAAAAAGTTCATAATTTGTTAATTTTTGTTGAATAAAAGCGTTTAAAAAACGAAAATGTAGATTTTAAGGTAAATTTTCACACTTGCCTCAATTTTACGTAGGTATACTTAAAATAAATGAACTTAGTAGACTTCGAATTCTCACTTACCCCATATTCTGAAGGAAGAGGTCGTTTTAAAAAATTCATAATTTAAAAAATATAACCTTCAGTATACATTTTTTAGCCAAACTTCTTTTAGAGAAACCATCCGTAAGTATACTATTAAAATACTAAATAATTGAAAGTATTACTTTAAAAACCATGATAGATGAAAGTTGCACTATTCGAAAATGTGTTCACACTTCCTGGCTTTAACTCAAAAAACACAAGAACTAAAGAACTAACTTATTTATTTACGTTTACAGTAATAATGCAGGTTTGAAAACAATTTCCTCACACTAGGAATGGTAGTCAAGGTACGAATCCCAAAGGCCATTAATTATTACATACGGATTTGAGGACTCTATTACTAAATTTATAAATTTTCCGTGTTTTTGTGTTTCCGTTTTCACAAAAAAATAGTATATACACCTCAGGAGAGAATGCTGTTTTTCCCTCGATATTTTACTCCCTCTATGTATAATATACTATATTAAGTCATTAGTCCACTTAGATCCCGCCATCGTTACTTTTTTTTAATTATAAATGAAGTAGGCATAAAGGAAATCTGCGTCCGGATCTGTTCAATCGGAAACTACGACAAACTGCGACAGCCCGCCTCCACCAACGTTTGAACTCACATATCGACTATAGTAGACACATGTTACCACTGTTTTTTTGATGTTTACCGCTTCCAACGGAAACACGCGACATAGTGGAACTTACTGCAACATTTTTGTGAACACGCGACAGAAACGCAAACGTTGCTTTGTTGCTTTGGTGGATACGTACCTTAATAATAACTTTGTTGCCCAACAGTTTTCTATTTATAGCACAATGCACAAAATGGTTTATACACTCTTGAAAAGAAAATATGGGATATTTCGAAACTCAATATGACAATTAGAAGTTTCCACTAAGCATAATGACGTTACCAAAACGTTATAGTAAATTTTTACATGAACGTTATGCCTCAAGGATTACAGAAGTTACTCAAACGTTCTTTGTCAGCCCTAAACACGTTGCAAGAAATGCATTAAATGTTAAGGTTTACTGAAATGTTCTATAGACGTCTGTAATTTAAAATCTTAAAAACTAGGACGTACTGTTGACGTTACATTGAAGTTCTATGCCCGCCTTAAAAACGTTAGAGTTCATGTTAGCTATTCTGTGTTTTAGTCTCGATTTTAGTTACCTGCTTGATTTGTTAACATCCACATTAGTAAATTACAATATTGTCTGTTCCTTGTATTTTTCTTTGCTCGTTTATTTAAGTAAATAATTCCTCTAGTATAGTTTTCACATCTTCACATCGTAGTAAATTATTTAGTATGGCTTATTTAACGGAAGCCCTTCGCATTGAGATATTAATGATGATCGGATATGGTGTCCGAAGTCGCACTAGCTGAGGTAGTTGAATAATTTCAAGCAAATCATCCCGGTTTACCGCGGCTTTCTCAACGCATAATTAGCAAAATAAAAAGGCGCTATAGAGAATTGGGTCATGTCAGGAATCTCCCAAGACAAAGAAGAGAGACTAAAATATAAAGCTGAACGTTTTGTTGGCTATTCAAGAAAACCCCATCATTTCGGCACGGCAATTAGCGCGCGATAATGAGGTCAGTAATAGAACTGTTTTAAAGGTTTTAAAAACTGCAAAGATGCTCCGTTACAAGATGCAAATGCTACAAGAATTGACTGATGAAGATCTAGACCGACGAATTGAGTTTTGTGAACGAATGATGGACTTCATTGACCATGGTCACATACAGTTGGAATGGATTCTCTTTTCGGATGAATGTACTTTCTGTGTGTATACTAAAGTGAATCATCACAATTGTCGTTATTGGTCTGACCACAACCCTATTTGATGGGGGAAACTCACACGCAACATCCACAAAAATTAAACTGGGATTATTGGAGATCGAGTGGTAGGGCCATTTTTTCTGAATGGTAATCTAGGTGGGCAGTTATATGTTTCTATGCTCCCGGATGACCTGCTCCCAAATTTAAGGGGCCTATTTCCAAATAACAATCCAAATGGCTTGGATGAGAGAATTTGATTTCAGCAAGATGGCGCTGCACCGCACTATCCATTGTCAGTACGGAACTATTTAAATCGAATTTTTCCAAATAGATGGATTGGTCGAAGAGGTGCACTTAAATGGCCATCACGATCCTCGGATCTTAATCCCCTTGACTTTTTTTTATGGGGATATTTGAACAGTAAGGTTTATGCTACATTACCGATCGACCTTCAGGCTCTGAGGGACAGAATTACTGCAGAATTCAGAAATATTCCGCAAGGCATGTTTCAAAACGTGAGAAATGGTTTTTATCACCGATTGGGTCTTTGTCAAGAAACAAATGGACAACATTTTGAACATCTTTAAAGTGATGTCTACCCCATAAGAAAAGATTTTTTTTCAGAGAAGTCGTTAAATCGTAGTTTAGTTTAAGAAAGTTCTCAAATGAAACTTCCTTTGCTAAGAGAGTGCGTTTATTCGTTTATTATTTTTTATTTTGATTTTTTTGTTCAACAAAATAATGTTTGAAATTTTGAGAAAATAAATACTGAGTTGTATTCTTCTTAATACAAGCTTTCACACGGTGTATCATTTGACCTACCCTTTTATTTAAAAAAAAAGTTAGGGGTGGCTTCACCCCCGGGGATGGATATATGGAGAAACAGTAACATCCAGATTGAGTGCTGGAAACAGTTATAAAGATTGCCTGTCATGATTTTTCTCCCGGACTTCACCTCTTTGAGTTACAGAATTTATTCCTCTTAGAGTATCCACCCTGTATACGTTACCATTAATGCAATTAAATCAGTTTATTTTTAACGTTATGGGAAAGGATAAATACACTTAAACAAACGTCTCATGTGGCGAATTTATTATTTCCTACTTTATAAAGACGTCAGTTTAACTTCCATAATGAACGTAACTAAGAAAAAATGTAATTCTCTAGAGACGTTGTACACATTCAAGAAAAAAATGTCCTTCTCCTTGAAGTAAATAATACGTCATAACTCATAAGATGAAGTGTATTGGGGAAATATTGGAACTTTTCCTCCGTTCTGTTCGTTCCGTTCATTAGAGTTACCAAAAATATTTTGGAGCAGAAAGAAGACTTTATTTTACTCATTGTAAGTAAATAAATTTAAATTTTTATAATCGAACCGTGAAAAAAAATACTTAATGTACTGAAAAGAAAAAAAAACTTAATGCTATTTAAAATACAGCTCAATTGAATTGCTATGAACTTACTAACGAGTCTTTCCTCCCCCAATCACTTCCACAAGTTATCACGATCGTGTGACTTGTAATATCGAGATAACGATTACACATTCATATTTATTGAAATTTATACGTTATGGAAAACTTTAGTAGACGTTTGATAAAGTTTTGTTAAAATTAGGTAGACTATAGGTATTTCTATCTGAAATTTTTAATCAAAATCATATTCTTCTAGCTCCATTATTAGTTTCATCTTCAATCTTATTATTAGGTGGAAACGAATAATGGCGTAAGGCGTATGTGACTCGAATAATACACAAATAAAACTATCCTAATTGACAGTAATAATGACAAGTTTATTAGTCTCTGGAAGATAAACGTTTTTTTTTTGTTCAGTATTTCCGGCGACGTTCGCGATTAGATTTCTTATTATCTAGGTTATCACGTATGGAGTGGTCTTTTGATTATCAAAGTCTTTAAATGTATACTGCAAAATTCATCTGGATTATTAAGATCGTCTCGACATATAATAAAAGACCATGTTTTTTTTTGCAAGATTAACAGTTTTATCAATTGGAACCTTTCCCATATGAATTGGTGCTAGGTATAAGCTGTAAGGAGGTTTCTCTTTTGATTGAAAAATTTAACAAAGTTTAAAATTATGAGGGAGACATTGAGAGTAGCGTCTTTTTTGGTAATTGATATCAACTTTCATGTAGTGACCGAGCTGGTAGACTAGTGGTGACACGACCTGCTTACCATTCGGGAGGTAGTGGGTTCGATTCCCGTTACCGTCTACCTTGTATGAGGTTTTTTCAGGGGGTTTTCCTCATACACATGTAGCGGCATGGTCACTGCGTATATTCACACCATGTGCGGCTACTTAGGCGAATGCTGTGGTAGTATTTTCCCCCTCAGAATCCTAACTCCGTTCCTTCCGATCTTATCCTGACCACACTCATCCTTAACCCCACCACGCATATGTACGTAATGTATGTATGTATGCTGGGAATCCTTGATTGTGGTTGAAGTAGCTTGGAAAGCTCAAACAGCCCGCCCTCCCCCTGAATGAAATACGGGACCTTTTCTTCCTTTCCTTTTATGTAATGAAGATCTAATACTAGTTCGTAGAGAATTGGGTGCACCGGCGACAACGCCGCCTCGTTCGGAGATCCTAACACTTCCGTAATTAACTACAAATGTAAACGTTGAGTAGTTACTGTATCGCATAGGAACGCCTAAGTTTTGATAAAAATTGAGTACAGAGTGCCACATTTTGACTAAGTGCCGTTCCATTTAAAAAAGACACCGACGCCGGTGTACCGTGTATTGCTGTTGATTGTGAAGTTCAATTAGAAATAAATCTTATCGTATTGTGTGAGAATTTAGTACCACTCAAAGTAAAAATCTGGACATTTTAATAGTTAGTGTGGAATATCACCAAATCATTGTAATTTAAATTATTGCGTTCTGAATTCATAGGATGTACTGACTTTAATACCATTATCTGTAAACTATTTATATCACGTTAAAAAATTGCATCTCGAGGATTCTTTTTTATTAGCGTCTTGGTTTACTTAACAGAAAGTGCCGACTGTGAGTTACATTATTATGAGTATGTGCGCCCCATTGTGTCAGTTGGTGTTGGATGTAATGTCGGGATCAACACTAGGTAAGATATTTTGTCGATGAAAGGAAATTTTTCGTAAGGACGTTTTCTTTGTTATTGATTTATTTTCGTTCGATTGTTCAGGATTGCGAAAATAAGAATGTCTAGTTTAATCTTGTACTGCAGTCCAATGACTGCATAACTTGAACGCAACAGTTAATGCGGGAACTTATTTAAGCCAAATGATCGTCATGAAAAAGCAGATACGTTGTGTAAAAGAGTTGTTACAGGATATGTGTTGCAGTATCTAAGGAGGATAAAATAAAGGTAACAAAATAAAGCACAGTATATACGTTTATAAGCAAGTTCAATTTAGATTTGCTAACTTTATCGCGGATTGAGGAAAAGAACTACAAAAAAAACCTCACCGCATACTACCACAAGAATAACAAGATAAATAAATAAATAAAGTATCAGTACTAGATCAATACGTATTTAGACTCTACTGTTATTGCAAGATTAAATTGCTATCATCCTCCTCTAACCTTAATAAATCAACGTAGTAATAATTTAATACAGGCCTGTATTCATAAATGATGATCACCAGGTTATACAGTTAGCTAACTGTAGTATAAGTAAAACATCACAACATTTTAATGGTCTGCATTTACAATTAACGAACCAAAAGGTAACATATTTCATAACAGGCAAACACACAGTATTCCAACGAGAACATGGTTTAGTTTTGCCACGGTTATTTTCCGTAGGTCAGCATTATGCCAGTATTACCCGAAAGCTGATTTTACGCTTCACTAGATTTACAAAGGAACATTCATCTTAAAATATGCTACATTATAGGTGGGAAAGGTTAAAATAAAATATATTAAAAAATGAAATCAAGAGACCCCTCTACATTAAATAACAGGATTGTGGTGTAATATTAACTACCCAATTATCATTGATATTAATTTATCATGGTATTTTAATATAAATCATATACTAATTTCAGTCATTACCTAGTTCAATTTATAAAAGAACCTTCAAATCAAATTATATTATTCTTATAATTAACTTACACTTTTGTTGAGATCATAATATTGTAAGGATTTACTGAAAGAAAATTACAATTTGTACAGTAATTAACGTCATTAGTTTGAGAACTCATATTTAACAGACGAATGAGACGTTTAAGGACGAGGCGATAGCCAAGTCCTGAAACTCGAAATGAGTACAGTTAAAAGAGTTCACGGACGAATATCGTTATGTATTTTATTTCATTCTGCCAAATTTAAAAACGCTGAATCGAAAAATTTCAAAATATTGTAAGGAACCGTGTTAAATCTAATTGTATTTCCGAAACGTGATTAGCAACGGTGGTTTCTCCATTGTTTATTTGTTTTGAATAAAATATTCCTTTAACTGTTGTTGCGATGATTAATTTTGTGTTTCTGTGGTAACACTTTACAGGACAAGCCCGTTTTTCCGTTTTCGCGGACTGAAACTGGGACGTAAAGTAGTAAAATTAGATGCAGAATGAAATAATATTACCTTTTTATTCTATTTTCTAAGACCAAAAACATCCATTCTGTTTATAAAAAATCTCAATCAACTATTTTCTTAACAACCTATATCCAAGTAAACCTTATTTCTACTACCAAAATATACTACTTCTAATTTATAAAATAAAATAGGTACAGATGCACCAGTTGTGGTACATCACAATCTTAATATTTACTCATTTTTTCAGGTGAACCTTCGATGATTTCGTAATAGTAATTTGACGTTTAAAACCGTTCCACTTGCATTTTTAATAAGTTCAGTTGCTGCTTTTTATTGTATTTAATAAATCGGAATTTCACAATTGCAGTGGACAGTATTATTTTTATGTACATATGTGTTTATGCTCACGTAAGCAGACGTAACGAGAATGTTTGTTTACCTCTCTTTACGTCAGTAGCTGTTTGCGAGATAAGCAAGATATGTTTTTAGGTGTTTTTTTGTTTGCAAGTGAAATGTGTTAAATGGTATCCAGCTGTGTGGATGACATTGCGTTCCATTAATTTTGTCAAAGATGTAATTTTTTTATACTTTTTCATTCTTAATTATTCTGGAATTTGGCGAACATTTTGAGCTAATCTGTAAAATGACTAATAATTAAAGGCAGTATCGCGTAAAAAACAAAGCTAATCATATTTCTTTTGCTATTGTGCACATAGCAATTACGTTAAGAGCGATTCTAGTATTTTTTTGTGTATTAATTTTGATGTCCACTCTAAATTAGACAATTTTGTAGGTGGTAGGCATGTATACCCCATGCCAGCCGGGGAGGTACCACCACCCTTACCATGGGCTCCTTAGCATTGGGTCTACGATTTTCTGAGCTCGGTAAGGGTGCCGGTTACCTTTTCCTTCATCCTTATTCTTCCTTCTCACCCTCACTGATTAAAAGTCGCAAATTAAAAAATTAGATGGCTGTGGTTTCTAGGGTAATAAATGCCGGACGTAAAATCCTGCCCCATTCGGATGTCCGGAAGGGCAGGGCCCAAGCGACCTCGGTCATCGAAAGTATCAACTTTCTGATTCACTACTGCAACATCCGCGGTATCAGGTCTAATCTTAATGCTATTCACCAACATCTTGAACAATTACAACTTGATATTTTCTTTCTACCTGAAACACAAGTCTCCTCTGAAAGCTCCGAGTCACCTCCTACCACCTTCACTCTAACTTTCGATATAAAGGAGGCGTATGTGCCTACATCAAGGACGGAATTGCTTGCAAGAGGGTTTCTTCCTTAGAAAATAAAAATTTTGACGTGATTTGGTTTAAACATTCTGGTAATTATTTTGTGAAATTCTACTGTTGCATTTATAGGTCTCCTAATGACAGTAACTTTCAAGACTTCTTCGATTACCTTAGTATGAAAGTTGACTATCTCCTGTCTCAGTTTCCATCTTGCGATATCTCAATTGTAGGCGATTTCAATGTTCATAACTCTAATTGGCTTCAGTTTTCATCTACTACAAATCCCGCTGGTCATAGTGCAGAAACATTTGCTATTTCATGTGATCTCACACAAATGATTTCTGAACCCACAAGAATCCCTGATAACCCTAACCATACTCCACATCTTCTAGATCTCTTTCTTACATCAAACCCTCTTGTTTATAAAACTTCCGTTCTTTCGCCTTTAGGTCTTTCCGACCATTGTCTAATAAAAATCATTTCTACTGTACCTAATTCCACTGTTGTTCGCAAAACCGATAGAACCTTGTGGTGTTTTAAGTCAGCTCGATGGAGTGATTTACGGGATTTCTTTGCAACCTTTCCATGGCGTGAATATTGTTTTAAGTTGTGCTCTTCTTCGGACATCGCTCTTTCAGTATCTGAAGTCATTCTCATGGGAATGGAGTTATACATTCCCAAAAAAAACAGTACCGTATAGGTCATTCACGTTTCCAACCCTGGTTCAATAAGGCTAGCTACATCTCCTTTAGGCAGTCGTAAATTGTGGTCTTTAGCTAAAGCCATTAGTAAAAACTTTGGAAAGCGGCAATATATCCAAGCACCGGAAAATCTTACGATTGACTGTTCATCATCCTCTTTATTTGTAAATATATGCCAAAACTAGGCGTAGTCAATAGCAACGTTTTCCTTGACCGGTAGCGGCCCTCATAAACCTATAAAGTTAACATTTCCTAGTTACAATATTCTGACATATTTATGGGTTTACATACATTGGCCCAAAATCGTTGTATTTCAAAAATAAAACATCTAATTCGAACAAAAGTTAAACGTTGACTCCTATAAAAATAACAAAAATTTGCGACTACTCGCAAAACAATCATTGGCATGCAAATAATCCAGTTATTCGGTCATCGATCTATTTACTTTATAATTAATTACGTTACGGTATGTCTATTAAAACTTATCTTCAACTTCAACTATATCAACCAGAAAATCACTCAATAACTGGATGCAATCCAAAACATCTAAACTTGAAATTTTGAATAAACGTAGTATGTATTTAATAATAATATATATAATAGTTGTTCGAACAACGAAAATGCAATAAACTAGCTACATCTCCTTTAGGCAGTCGTAAATTTTGGTCTTTAGCTAAAGCCATTAGTAAAAACTTTGGAACATCTTCATTTCCCCCCTGACATCTATTGACGGATTGGTAGTTGCTGATTCTGTAGACAGAGCCAATGTTTTTGTGGATTTGTTTGCATCAAACTCGTGTCTCAATGATTCTGGAAAAGATGTGTCCCTAGTCAAGTCTTCTTCATACGCTATGAAACCAATTCATTTTCGGTACAAGCTCTTGGAATAGATCATCAGTAGGCTTGACCTCAATAAGGCGACTAGCCCAGACGGTATCCCAGCTATTGTCTTAAAGAAATGTTCCCCCGAACTAGTACCAGTCCTATCTAAGCTCTATACGATTTCTATGTCTTCTGGGGAATTCCCTTCATCATGAAAGTTAGCAAATGTTCAACCTATTCCCAAAAAAGGCGATAAGGCTGATCCCTCAAACTATTGACCAATTGCCATCACTTCCATTTTGTCTAAAATCATGGAAAAAGCCATCAATCAGCAACTGCTCACGTTCCTTGAAACTAACAAACTCCTTAGTGACCACCAATATGGGTTTAGGCAATGCCGTTCAACAGGTGATCTTCTTTCATATATGACCCAAGTTTAGAACAATACAGTAGAGCAGTCCGGTGAAACAGTTGTAGTCGCTTTAGATATCTCAAAGGCATTTGACCAAGTTTGGCATAAGTGTTTACTTGCCAGACTCACCTCGTTTGGGTTAAATGATACGCTCATCAACTGGGTTTCTAGTTTCTTTGATAAAAGACGAATACGTGTCGTAGTTGATGGCATTTTTTCAAAAGAAGTTAGCATTAACGCGGGCGTACCACAGGGATCTGTCATAGCGCCTACACTTTTTCTGCTGTACACAAATAACCTTATTTCTTCAACAACTAACCCCATCCATTGCTTTGCTAACGATAGCACTCTTCACTGTAGTTCATCTCAGTCTACTCATAGTGATAATCCACCTTCTATGTCAAATCAAGAAATTAAAGCTGAAATGGCAAATTCAATCAACAAAGACATTCAACGTATTCTCGAATGGGGAAGCAATAATCTAGTTAAATTTAATGCTAACAAAACTCAGTGTTGCCTTATGTCCGCCAAAAACGATCGATCATTTCCTGTTGTAAGTATGAATGGCTCAGTTCTTAAGTTTTCAGACCCTATTACTCTGTTGGGTATGACTGTATCTTCAAATCTTTCATGGGTTGACCATCTTCTGTTAGCTACCAAAACAGCTGCTCGTAAAATAGGATTTTTGTACAGATCTAAGCAGTACTTTACCTCTCGGCAACTCCTTCTGCTGTATAAGGCCCAAATTCGGCCTCATCTGGAATATAATTCTTCCTCTGGGTTAGTGCTCTCCAATACCCTCTCGATATCGTTGATCGGATTCAAACGAGAGCGATTAGGCTTATAAATGACCGTCCTTAACTTCTCACATACAGTCCCTTGAGCATAGAAGGATGGTTTCAGTTCTTTCTTTGTATTTTTCTTATTACAACGGCTATTGCCCTGCTGAATTATATTCTTTGATACCATCTCGGGCTATCTTTGCGAGAAACACTCGGTTCGCTCATTCACATCATCAGTATGCAGTAGAAATCTCTACTTGTCGTACCAAACGGGCGCAATCCACATTTTTCTACACGGCTTCTAAACTCTGGAATGATCTCCCTAGTTCCTGCTTTCCTCTCACTTATAATATGAGAAAATTTAAGGTAGCTGTTCATAGGCATCTATTGGCAATTCATTATCCCTCTATCCATCCTTCTAAGTGTTCCTGAGTGCTTTAGCACGATAGGCCAAATTTAGTCTGCTCAGGTCCACAATCTTAAAAAAAAAATTAAATCGCTGTGTTTTCTTTTTCTCATTTTAATCAAGTGAATATTTTAAAGTAAATTTAAAAATTTTTATAATCACAATTTTACGAATTTTGGAAAAAGCCTAAAATTTTAAGTTTAAGTGAGCTTTTACGCAAATAAACTGGAAATAATTTTTACTGGCGAAGTTACGATTATCAAATTTACTTTATACTTGATTAAAATAATAAAAAAATACATAATAGATATTTATGTATTAAGGGCATAATCAGAAGATTATGGCTCGAGGGAATGTTAAAAGCCCGACGCGAAGCGGAGGGCTTTTATATTCCTGAGAGCCATAATCTTCACTTATGCCCGTGGTACATACAATGTTTTATTTTATTTTGCACCATGAAACTGGAACAAAATATTAAAAAGATTCAGTATTTTCGGCAAGTTTTTAAATACAAATGCAGTGAAATAAAGTCGACAGTAGGCTAATTTGTAGTTACTAAGATACTGTGATGTTGCTATTATATATCATGTCATGTGTTTGCTGTCAATCATGCTGATTAGCATCAATGACATTTCCGTGCTATAAAGACCACATTACGCCCGCATTTGGAGGCGTGTAAAGAACATTATGGTGGCAAAATAAAATAAACATTAATATGGTCGCACTTAACCTAAAAACACAATATATTCAATGAAACAAAACAAGCAAAAAAAATTGTTAGCTCAGCTTAATGACTCATCTGGCATCTAATAAATAAACAAGTACCAGTAAAATGAATCAACGTGCCTAGAACTTGTGCTCAAACAAATGTCTAATATACATCAAAAATACTTATACTAAAAACAAAAAATGTTCGACTAAATAAATGGAACATAATATCACCCAGACTTAGACAGCTATTTAAAACACTGGCACTACCATAAAAAAACTAACACCTAAAAAACGCTACCTTACGTATCTCGTAAACAGCTGTTAACGTAAACAAAGAAACTTATTACGTAGGTGTAAACAAGTATGTAGGTGGGTACATAAAAAACAATACTGACCACAACAATTGTGAAATCCCGACTTATCAAATACAACCAAAAACTGCAACTGAATCTATTAAAAAAGCAAGTAGGAAACAAAACGGTTTCAAACGTCAAAATTACTAATCCATCGAAAGTATACCTGAAAAAATAGTTAAAGTGTAATTAAAAATTATTATTAATTTTATTAAATACATAAATAAAAAGTTCACCTCGAGTAGGATTTGAACCTACGACCTGTACTTTGCTAGAGTACCGCGCTAACTAACTGCGCTATCGAGATTCAAGCCCTAATCGATGTAAATTTTGTCTTTATGTATGTAGAACTGATGTAAATTCTAAGTATAATTATAAAATACTATTCGTTCATAAAAAAAACTTATAATAAATTGAAGTCTAAGCTTAAATTAGACATTCTTATTGTCGCATCCCGAAATAATCGAACGTAAACAAATCAATAATAAAAGAAACGACAAAATGTCCTTTGCTTCATCGATGGAATTACATCGGAGCGAGCTGTAGCTCACTCCAACATTCTATCCATACTTCTCATGATATAATACTGAGTGGGGATACTAATAAAAAAAACAATACTTTTTACCAAGTCCAGATTATTACATTATGACATTCTTATGGCATTTATTTTGATGTCATTATGAAGCCCTTTAGGACACGAGTTTGCTAACATTTTTAGCATACGCATTCTTAACCAATAACATAATAGCATTGTTTAAATGTATAAACAATGGTAATAACGTATGGGACATAATTTTTGAGAAAAAGATACACGTTTTGAGAAAAAAATCAACAGGCGCAATCACCAAAATTTTATTTAAACTTAAATATTAGTGGTTAATACATCTTTTAACAACATGAAAACTAATCTACAAAACTGATAGCGAACCATGCTCTACAATGGCACGCAATTTGGTTAACACTTTTCTCATTTTCCTTAGGATAATGTCTCGGTTAACTTCCCGAATTATTTTTCTAAAAGTTCTTGCCACAGCTGCTGGCATAATGGGACGAAGCGAGATCGTGCCAAAATATTTTTTCATCGTTCTAATGATGAGTATTAATAAAATTAAGCAGTTTCGGTAAGCATCTTTGAGTATAAAGCCCAGCACCCACAGCTTCTTCCCGAACTCTGCCGACATAAGGTGTTGAAACACCAGCCACTGAAACCGCACACCACACTGAATTTTGCTTTTGCTTTCAATTTTACTTCGTTTGGACAATTTTCAACATCAGTGGTATAAAATCCATTGTTACCTTTCATTTCAGAATGTCACAGCGTAAAATATTTCTCATCTGCAACATATAGACATTCCTTCGATCTGTGCCTGTATGTATTTAGGACACTTCCTTCTCTTTCTATAAACTACACCATTTTTGACACAGTTCTCTGAACGGTCTTATATGAGACCTCAAAGCGGCGACCCAGCTTTCGACTAGAGATTCCAATTCTGTCTTGAGCGGATTGTATCAATCTATTAGTCGTGTTTTGACTCAAAACATGAGGTCTGCTAGTTTTAGGCAAATTAATGCAAGGCACGCCCTCTTCGCATTCTCTTATTGCCCGATAAATTGTTGCCTGACTAAAGTTTTGATCTCTGAGCAAGTTTAAAATTTCACTTTTGGACAACAGATACTCTCGCGAATTTCAAGTTTGTATGACATTCTGAACGCCGTTATTGAATAAACTTGAAGTTTGTCAAAAGCAAGAAAACATGATTTATTTACCGATCGCATGGCAACTAAACTTATGTTTGTTTCGTGAATTACAAAATGATTGACAACGAGGATATTTCATGCGATATTAAAATTTCAAACAACAGCAATTGTACGTTTCATATTCATTTAAATAAGTAGATTAGTTCTATTTTGTATACGAGTATTTGTGATTGTTCAAAATTTGGAGGTGAATTCGTTGTTACCTAGGCAACTTTAAAGCATTAAAGTTCTAAAGGCGTTATTTCGCACGGGTTTGAGTATTCAAATGGTATATTAAATAACCAGTTTCATAAGGCCAGTCATGAAGCACGAATTTAAGTTTAAAAAAGCGAGTTTTTTAAAGAATGAGCGTTTCAAGGTCTTATGAAACACGTTTTTGTAATTTGCCCTTTTTACGTCGTTTTTAAACAAACTTTTTTACTTTAGTTGATTTAGGGATTTTTGTGCCGGTTGGTAATGTCTTAATTTTAAAAGTGAAAATTTGATCTAGTCGCTTTTTGTTTTATCCAAATTCTGTCACAAATAATCAGGATAATCTTGCATGTACCGGTACGTCCCCTGAAATATGTGGAATTGCCAAAAATACGGTCGCGAATTTGCTCACAAAAGTTTTCTACTGGACGCATCCTGTTTTGACACATTTTGTTGAGAATAACCTGCATGAAATAATTCCGGATCAAACTTTGTCAACATAAACATTTTCGTAAATGTTCCGTGAATTAAGGGCTATAATGACATCGAGATAATGGTGTAGCAATTCGTATAAATATATCTAAACTCTAAAGAATCAAAATGGAAGCAAATTACAAAAATAGCTATTATATTCCGGCGTGTCATAATGACATTATTAAGGGTTTCATTTCTAGTGTCAAAAGTGACACACTTTATTGAACTGAGTACTATAATGAATTCATTATAGCACTAATGGCCGTATGCCTTTAAGCTGAGCTTATGATTTAAGCGCGCTTAAAGTCCATAATTGCTATGCACCGTCAGTATTTTCTGTTTAAACCTAGCTTAAAGTTAAGCGCTCGATATTGGTGGCTTTAGAGAGGTTAAGCTGAGCTTTGAATCGCGTTTTTTTTGTAAGGTTATGTTTTTGTATAAAAAAAAGTTATAATAGCGCTCCAAAAAAATAATGGAAATAGAAGATGAAATTCTTTTGGACGACGATTTAGATGTATTGGATATAATTGAATATGGTTTTTCAAGACAAATATATATCCGCCCTAACTTCTTTGAAGGTATGGATGACATGAGTTTCTACCGAAGATTTAGATTAATGAAAGAAACAGTAGTTAATATTTTAGAAATGATCGAGGATAATCTAGAATATAATAATCTGTAAGAAGACAAAAAACTGTGGTTATTTATTCTCATTAATAGTTTTTAATGTACTATTTTCAGAAACAATAGTGTAACTCCAATGAATCAATTATTAACAAGCCTTGCATTTTATGCAAGTAATAGCCACCAAAATATCATTGGTGACTTTATGGGAATGAACCAAGGAACAGTTTCTAGAATAGTGCTAAAAGTATCGTGGGTCATTGCTGGTTTATCTAATAAGTTTATAAAAATACCTGTAACTGAGGAGGAGAGATTATCATGCCAAACTGAATTTTTCAATATTGCACGATTTCCTCGAGTGATTGGATGCATAGACTGTACCCATATCAAAATTACATCACCAGGTTTTTATAATTCATAAAAAGTATAACTTAAATTAAAATGATATTTTAAGGGGGCGAGGATGGTGAAGTTTATAGAAATAGAAAATCATATTTTTCTCTCAATGTGCAAGCAGTGTGTGACAGTAATTCAATCATACAAAATATTGTTGCAAGATGGCCAGGGTTTGCACATGATGCCACAATATTCAATAATAGTCGTCTCAAGACTAGATTGGAAGTTGGCGAGTTCCAACACAGTGTTATTCTTGGTAAATTGTTTGTTTGTTCTTGTACTGTAAAATCAGGTTAAGTTTTCTTTTCTTGTAGGAGATAGTGGCTACCCATTAAATAGTTATTTGTTAACGCCTTTCAGAAATCCCAGAACACCCACACAAGTTTTATAATGAAAATCAAATTCGAACTCGAAATACAATTGAAAGAACATTTGGAGTTTTGAAAAGAAGATTTCCAGCTTTATGCTATGGACTTAGGTGTAAAGTTGAAACATCTATGGTAATTATTGCTGCCACAACTGTTCTCATAACATTGCACGAACTATGAATGACAACAACCCACCACTTCCAGATGGAATAGGTCCCAATGAATTAAATTGTCTAATAGAACAAGGACAAATTCCTCAAATCAACGTCCAGCAAAATATTGAATATGATGTGAGAAATGATTTTGTGAATTATTTTTCTAATTTATAAAATGAGGTTCTGTAGATTTCTTTCATTAAATATTACTTTTAAAATTTATACACATTAGTCTGTAAAAACTAGTTTTATTGATCAAATACAGCCCAAGTTAACAACTCATATGTACAGTTTTAATTATTTTGTTGTTCAAGATTTTTTATTTCCAATTCTAATTTTTTCAATTTTAAAGCACTCTCTTTTTCAAAATGCTTCATTTGGGCATCAACTAAGGCAATTCTTTGACCTAGAAGTATGTCGTATTTGTTTGCCACATTAGATGATGTTAGTGTTTTCACTACTGTCGTTGGCCGTCGTCTATTTGGGGTCTTCCGAGGAGTCTTTGCTAGACCTTGTTGAACTTCCTGAACAGAAAAAAATAATATTAATTTATTTTATTATCATTATACATCTACAGAGTATTTCTGCACTGACTGTACATGCATGAAAAGTATAATATGAACAAACTATGTTATTTTAGGTTGAACCAAATTTGAAAAACAACCTATACCTATATTATAAAAGATCTTTTATTAACATACAAATAATATTCGCAAACAAGTATATTTACAATTTCAATACATTATACAAACCTTTTTGCCTTCCATTTCAACATAAATTTCCTCATTGTCTTCGTCAATAAGGTCATATTCGATTTCAGTATTAATTTCACATGCATTTACAGCAATGGGTTCTTGAATAGCGTCATCATCAAATTGGTTTGAAAGACCCAGCAAGGTTTTTTTATTTAACATTTCGAGAAGAAGTTCATCTGAATCTTCAGTTTTTCTCACCTTTGCAGGTGGTCCTCCTCCGGTAAGCATTAGTTGTTTCTTCTCCTCCGCAAGATTTTTCCGTAGTTCTTTTTTCCGGTTCTCATAACACTTTTTTAAACTATTTGCGTTCCTATGACTTAAACTATTTGCAGTGGCGTTGAAATCTATTTCTATATTACGCCAAGCTTCTTCTTTAGCCGCAACTGAAGTCCTATCGGTTTTTTTATCCTCGATAATTTGCGAATATTTATTTGCTACAATTTTTATTAAATGATTTTTTTCCATTGTGGAAAAATTTGGCACACGAGTTTTCTTTTCGCACGACATCAATACTTAGCGAGATATTTAAATTATTTAATAATAATAATAATGAAAGAATGCACCAGGTACAAAACCAAATAATATTATAAATTACAACGAACAGAAATAATATAATAATAACAATAATTGATCAAAGCTTAACACTTAATCCAACGGACATCACCTTTTTCAGTATTTTTTAGGTTATGTAAATTAAACGTTTCTAGTTATCTGTCAAAATACTGCGAATATTGCAACGCTGCCACGTTTCTTTGTGGCTTAGGCAAGCTCAGCTTATGTGTCTGCGGTGCATATGACCTGATTTTAAGCCGGGCTTAAATATTAAGCGCGCTTTACTAAGCTTGGCTTAAGGAGAAAACGGTACATACGGGTATAAGTATTATAATCAAAAAAATGTATAGGTATAGTAGGAAAAATATTTTAATTAAGCTACGTTTATACTTGGCGGAAATCTACTTTTCATTATGTAAACTCAAATGCAACATAGCGTCCACACTGGCGCAGTCGCGGCAGCTCGATTAGCTTGCAGGCAGCCTCAGAAGTTTGCCCGGAAATACAGAGGCGAGCCTCGCGAGGCAGGCCGAGCCATCAGAAGCCCTCGAGCATCCAACATGGACAGTTGTGTAATTTCTGCTGCAGCTACTTTTATAGTAGCTTATTGTTTAGTAGCGTTTTGTTCAAATATTTAG